>CM075201.1:11691174-12291174 GCA_037577475.1 Chaunax sp. Z400 | reverse complement strand
ACACATATACAGCAAATGTGAGTTACTGTTTGGATTTTATTTTTTTAAAGCTGCAGTAGGCAACTTATAAAAATAACTTTTTGTCATATTCTCTAAAGCATGTCCTCACAGTAGTACATGAGGCAGATAATCCTATAGCCCCATCTAGTGCTCCTAATGCCATTTGCAAGAATCCACCACAACTGAATCAATGAACCGCCCATTGTAAAGTTACTAAGCTTTTATACACAGAAAGGGCAATTAAATAAGGTATGTGGTGGGAATGGCATTGCTTTTGTCAAACAAGGGAAGTTTCACTACATTAGATGGTCTGCATGGAGGCAAGACACTGTTGAAAATATGGATATAAATGTATATGTAGATATATAGCCCAGCTGTGGCTCAGGAGGTGGAGCGGTCGTTCACGGAACGAAAGGTCGGTGGATCGATCCCCAGCAAGTCTACAAGCTGAAGTATCCTTGAGCAAGATACTGAACCCCAATTTGCTCCCCGGGTGCCACAATGTAGTGGCAGCCCACTGCTCCTCAGGGATGGGTCAAAACGCAGAGAAAGAATTTAATATATTGATATTTAAGGTTTTGAAGATTAGGTTTTCATGTCTGGCATGCTGTGTGCAAGCACTTGTAAAGAATGATCCACACTTTTGGTATTGGGTAAGCTTGTATGTAAAGAAAATGTAAGTATTTTAGAGACATGCTAATTGACTGCATATTCTGTGAAAACAACATGGATTGTGTTAAGGGCATGGTTCACAGGATATGGATGCTGTGTTAATAGTGTTTAGAATCTTGAAAATGTGGCTATGCATCTGACAAAAGGATGTCAGTAATTGTAACAAAAATGTAATTGATAAATTGCAAACAATTTATGAGAAGTTGCAAGACATTTTTATGTATTCGTCAACTAACTGTTTCATCACTGAATAATTTTGCTGGAGAACTTTGCGTCTGTATTTTTGTAATTAGTGTTAATCAGATTGGCTTGACACTTACCAATAACACAGCATGTTTCCACTCTGTATTTGTCAATCTCTACCAGGTTGTGGGCCAAGTAGCTCAACTCTGGCTTCATGCTCTGTGGAAGTATTCAACATCATCAGCAAAATAACTAAAGCTGTTTTCAATATTTTGGATTTATTAATGGGTTTACTGTCATTTAGACACGCTTATCATTTAAAAACAGTTGTGAAAATGGGCCAAAAAACACACTTCTATGCTAATCAATAAGGTATCACATCACAAGTGGTGAACTCACTTTGACGTAGAGCAGATTGGAGAATGTGTCCATGTTGTCGATGCGATACGGATCCTGTTTCCTCAACTCGTTGAATAGTGCCAAAGCTTGATCAATATCTGAAATGAAAAGAGAGAGTGCTGTCAGCATTACATTCTTCTGACCAGCAAAATTGTGATGGAAACGGTAGAAAATAAACCTCTGATGTTGTGGTAGGCAACAGCAATCTGTGAGATTATGTAGGTGCTCTTCGAAAACCCGGCCTCAATGAGGTTCTGGTATTTCTGCAATGCTTCTTTAATCATCTGCAGCTCTGTGTACATGTGGGCCATGAAGAAGTCTTTAATCCAGCAATCTGGCAGAGACAGTGACTTCAGCTGGGGAGAAAGACCAGGAGACCAACAGAGATGTAATGATTTAAAGTCTATAATCAGCTGAGATTGACTTTTTAAAAAAAAAAAATTCTTTTAATTGACTGCCTATAAAAAAGCTTTTGTTTTGTGTTCTGTGATCTGGATTTAAAGTTTGATTTAAAGTGTAAAAGTTACTTATGGTCTTGTGTTAATGACACAGTTTGCGTACACAAAAGTAGTTACCATTTCAATGTTGGTGACAAGGTTACTAAGCTCCAACCAGGCTCCCCAGTGAAGAGGAAGTGCATGAATTGCTTCAACAAATACCTCCACTGCCTCCTTCAGCAGATCCAGCTTCCGTAGCACCACCCCATACCTGCGTTCCCACACACACAAACAGTTTATGATCAGTCCACTGTATTTCTTTACATAATCTGAGGAAAGTGTGTACACTTACAGGTACAGGGCAAACCCATCCAACTCTCCTGCTAAATGCTTCTTACTCAGCTCCACCCTAAGTTCTCGCAAAGCTTCATTGCGCACCTGACCCTTTTCCAGAGGACCTGGAATCACACAAAAAAAGTTCAGCCTTAAAGGGTAACAAAAGTAATGTTGGTTATATTTCAAAATGTTCAAACAGAAAAATCCTTACCCAGGCTGTCTACGGTCTCATCGTCCTTTTTTTTCTCCCCTGACTGAAGACAAAGTAGGACACATTCAAAATGGTTTACAATTCTCACGATCAAAGTAAAAGCATTCTTGCGACAAAATGAACATGCTAGATATCTACAGATACTTACCAGGTAGCGAGAATACATATAGAGGAAATAAGCCTTCTGACTGCAGCAGCCTTTCAGAAAGTAAGCAGCACGGTCATACTCTTTCAGGTCAAAGTAAGATTTGGCCAGTGTAAGTGCATCCAGGTCTTGTGCGTCTTCCTGTGTTTTGGACAGAAAAAAAATCATTCTGATCATCTTCATTTCATTAGGTCGAGTTCATTACTGTTAAAAAAGATTAATCTAGTTGAAAAACACAATGTAGTAACAGTATGGGCCACTTCAAAACTAAAATTTAGCGGGCAAATTTGCTGTCTACATTAAAACTGTAGGGGGGCCAGTATAATGTATCCCTTCCTGTAAGAAGAACAAATTAACATTAAATGGCATAACACAAGAATGATGTGCTGCAACTTCACACCACATATAGGTTAATTTGTACTTGCCTAGACCTTAGATTCTTAATAGTCAAATACATACGTTGCTTGTTTTTAATAAAAGAATAGGTCTAGGGATATTCCTAATTTTTCTCATTGTCCACAAAATCCCATAAAAAGATCAAAACAAACTATGGAATTGATATTACTAACAAGTATTGTCATGTAGCTAAACAGTGATCTAGCTCATTCATCTGTGCCACAGATCACCATGGTTGTCTAAACACCCACTAAGAAAAAACACTGATGATCAAGTTGTTCCACGAGGTGACACATTCCTTTATTACAAAAAACATGAGTATTGCAACATGGTATAAATAGTAGGAGACAAAGGAGAAACTAGTGGAAATTGGATGGTAGGTATTTAAAAATCTGTAGGGAAATTTAATTAAACCCAGAAGTGTACAAACCTCAGTAAAAGGAGGTGACGGAGGTAATTCATCCTTGGGGAGAGGGTCCAAAGCAAATGCCAATTCAGAAGCCCTGAAATGTAAACACAGGAAGCATGTGACGTAACTGTAGGGTGTATGTGATATCACAGCAATTACTTCATGCGATACGCGACGACATTGGAGACTTGCTTTGTTTTTTGTCTGGTTAACAGTTCGCTGTGGTAATCGGCAGCAATTGACGATTAAGACAAACTGAGCCCAGTAATATAATGGTAAAAACGCCACAGGATTATAGATTTTAGAGAGTCAGATGCATCCTGAGATCGAAACACTGTGAGTTGGGATAACAGCTCGTTATCGTAGCGTTCACTTTAAGTCACAGTGCTTAAGCCTGAAAGTAACGTTATAGTAGGCGTTGTTATCAAGTTACATGCGGTGCCGCGTTATTGTTTATTCCTTAATAGGAGTAATCGTTTAACGACGGTGTTAGCTGGACTTACCATATATTTATATTATTTAAAGAATAGTAGTGGTCCATACTTGTTACTTTAGACTTGTCAACTGTATTGCTAACATAGCTAATGGACTGTAAACTCGCGTTAATGCTTAGTTACTGAGCTAACGGAGCAGAAAGCAGGCATTTAATGGCAGATTAGTCATAGTCAGTCTCACCACTTTGCACTGTGTAGAAGTCCTCTTTCTTTACTAAGCGTTATCACCGATATTAGTTGTTTCTTAATTTGTACCAGGTCCCCATACTCACTACAGAGAGCCGCCATTTTCATATTTTACGTAGCAAGTATGCTATTGGTGGAAATTACAAAACGGTAGTCCCGCCCCCTATCACATCACTTCCTTCTTTCCTTCCAAAATACTGGAATTATAGAACATGTTTTGTCTTGTCAGAAGACACTTTATTTTAAATTCTAATCATAAATATTCAGTAATTAATGTCAAACCATAATATTAGTAATAATAATAATATTAAGCCTCTTTATTTTTCTTCTGCACATACTGCACTGCATTGTATCACACCTCATACAGTAGTTATATTTAGACTACTAACAAGGCAATTTGTGTATTTAAAAAAACATACTACAGACATTAAATGATACTATCAAAGAAAGGCTAGAATGGCCAGACGAGACAACAATCAGACATTGTTCTTTAAAATCCTCTCACTGCTGTGCTAAGAAAATGATCACAATGTCCTGGCTGAGGCTGCAGCACCCCACAGTATCAAAATAGAAGGCGAAATTCAAGGTGGTTTTCCACAGGGTATACATAAGAGTAATGCTTTCTTTCTCTGTGGACAGTGATCGTATTTATTTACATTTTCTTGGTCCCTCCCTAAGAGTGGTGAGAGATATGGACATAGTAAAAATGTCCAAATCCATTAACTCCTAAGACAACTAACATTAATATAAAATAAGGAAATAAAAAGAAAAGGTTATACTGAAGAACTAGATCAAGAACAGCATAATTCTATATTTGATTAATATATATATTTACAGATACAGTATATAGACAGACAGACAGACAGACAGACAGATAGATAGATAGATAGAGATTTATGTATAGAGCCACTCTACAGCCACTTCAGTAATGAAAAGAATGTCAAGATTCTCAAATGTCATCATGCCCACATGTGAATGACAATCATTTACACACAACATTAGAGGTTCTACATACAAGGTGAACAGGACATTACAATCTAAGCAAATAACAAGATAGACGTCACTCTACAAGTGAGTGTAACACAGCTACACTCGCTACACAGTAGCACAGTGGAAATTTAAAAATTGTCTGTGTTTACAATCTTTTATGCAAAGCTTTTCAACTCACTTCATACTTAATTACTTTTTGCTCATTAACAACATCAAATATGTTTTGTAACATATTTGTTATTTACATGCACAACAGTCAACAATCCAATGTTATGTTGCCCCCCCCCCCACTCCATGCCTCGCCCCTGTTTGCCCTGTTTCCTGGGTAAAGACATCACAACATTATCTGGATTTCTCACTCTATATTTAGCCTCTGTCTGAGACCTACATTAGCCCAGAGCTTACAGCTCTGTTAGCTGTGAGCTTATAGTTCTTTCCCACTCAAATCTTCAAATGTCTGATATCCCTACCATTATCCGACTGCTTAACCCTGTTAGAGAGTGGGGTTAAGCCCAGACTTTTGTGGGTTATACCATAAAGATCAGCGTCAACATTACTGATGTTAACCTAAATTATTGATTGATCGTATTTATTGTTGATTGTCCATGTAAATCATTGTGATGTAGCTACAGTGAAAGCAGACAGTGGTGCTTTGAGTATTCAGATGATGTGGACCTAATACATACCCCAGGACTATATAACTCCTGGCTTTCTGTGCACTATAGTTCAAGTTAGTGTGAAAAGGGTGTATTTTTGCACAAGTTACTAAATACATGCAAACTCCCTTTTCCTCCTCAGTTCATTCCAATACATCCATGTTACCATATAAGTAGACGCCATTTGCGCAGCAATAGCCTGGCTTCCAGTCTTCAAATGTTCCCTGATGACCCCTATAATGTCCCTGCTTCTATTTACAGTAACACAAATCCTAACCTACAGTCTCTTTTCAAGCCTCTCTTTGTTGAGCTTGTGCTGGTGAATAGTTTGACCACAAACCTGCCTGCATAGCTCTTTAAAGAATAGGGTGAGGTCAATCTGCTGTACAGACCACAGCACGTTAAGTAACCTTTCAGATCATCATTTAGACATCAACTGCTATTCAAATAAATTTCTAAGTCTGACAGTCATTCTAAAAGCATTGCCACAAAATATAATCAGTTCATGTAATCATACATGCAGATGTCCCACACAGACTTAGGGACAACATGCAAGCGCTACACAGAAAAGTCCCTGGTGAATTTGAATGCAGGCCCATCTTGCTGTGATGCAACAGTGCTGCCCATTAATTGGTTCCATGTATATATTTCATATTTAATCAGTATCTCACCCCTTCTTTAAAAACTAACTTTTTAAAGAAGAGAAGCTCTAAAATTGTCTCTTGTTCCAGTGTGACATTTGATTGAATGCCCTGCTCCTGTCAGCTTCCGTACTCGGCCCGACTTCCCTGGTGGCTCATCATGTTCTCATCTGTCAAATTCAGTATAGCATTGATGGCATTGGGATTTCCACCACTCTGCACTTATAATATTAATATTAATATTAAAATTCTCACATATTTTGCTATAATGTAATGATAATGACCCTCGTTAAATGAAAATGCAGAGAAGTTTACTTTGGAATGTTCAACCATAAGTTCACTGACTCTCCAATCACAAACGGAGCATTAACATCTTTGGCCAATGCAAAACGTTCAGGCAATGTAAGTAAGAGAAATTCAAAATCCACCCCTTCCAAAGTGTTGACATATATGTGATGACAATATGTTGAGCCCAATGAAAAAGTCCAGGACCAGCATGCAGCCTAGAAACAGTAGACTAACAGGTGTTCACACACTGAGCTGGAATTAAAATCCACAGGACAACTGCCTACTGCTCTTCGATCATGGAAAAGGCTCATTCACCAGATATTGCTTGCCCACAATGTCTCTCTTGCAAAGTTTTGGAGCAGAAATGCATCAACCCCAGACAGCACAGAGCGTCTATCGATGACAGACATCATCCAGGCTGATGTGCACTGTTGCCTTATCCATTAATAGCAAAGAGCAAATGGAGTGCAAATGGGCAAATGAACCCATGTCTGGGTGCATCATATTAATATAACAACAACAGTAAAGTGTAAAAATCTGTTAAGTCCTCTTACAGAACAGAAAACATTATAAATCCTCCTATCCTATCACATATGTATCAGTACAGCAACTCAAATCTTATCTATATAATAGGTGTAAGGTTTTTGGGCTCTATTGATGTACTTCATATCTAATGGGTGTTTTTTTAACTGTCACATTTGTGTTTTTAATTATTTTTTACTTTTCAACAGCAGTGTCTCTTAAATTATATGTTTGACATATATACTCTGCAACTTTGTCACGCCAGAAGGCATTCATTTACAATTTTAGTGAGCAGAAAGCATCTGTACTAAAAAAGTTATCTGGCAAATGAGGTAAGGATCGTATGAAGAACTGTGCACCTAAATTGCCAAGGGGTGGCGCTGTGCATCTGAATTCTCCTCGGTTAGGAGGAAGAAGCTGTCCAACAATGTCTGTCACTGTAAACAGATATTTTTTAACTATTAAACATTGTATATTTCAGATAATCAGAGCAAATTCATTGATATAAGTTTTATTTTTCTTGAAATCTCTGGGTCTCTTTCCCTCTCCTTGAAAGGTACCTTGGCGTGTTTGAAATGTCTTTCATTATTACTTTAATGAATTGACTCTTAGGTGAATTAAAGGACTCTGGTCCCTCATGAGAATGAAACAGAATAGTTTATAACTATGTACACAGCTGAGGGGGATTGGGCTCTCCACAGAAACACTTTATGATACTGAGCTTCAGGTTGTTTGACGTTGTTTATACAACACATTAAATCCAGCACGTCAGAAAACTTGACGTGGCTCTTGATACTTCATTATTCACTCAGAAGACAGCAGAATATAATTTCCCTTCATTTGGATGCAGCGTCCCGACTCTCCTCCTTACACTTCCTACTCTCTGTTGGACACCCTCTGTCGGACATGTCGCCCTATTTTCCTCCACAGAGCAAAAGCCAGTTAAAAAGACTGACAAAGTAATCAAGTGGCACTGCAGTTTACAAGGCCAAGCACATGGCTCAGTGAGCAGGTTGAACGAAGTGCAGAGACGGGAAATATAGTCCATCCCTTTTCACTCAGCTCTTCCTCATTTTCTTGTTTTCATCAATTTTCTGTGTCTCCCTTTCTCGCATTCTCTTACACGCACACACACACACACACGCACGCACGGACACACACACACACACGCACACACATCTCCTCGCTCCTACAGCACTTCACTTAAAACATCCTACACACAATATCATGCAGGTAAGGGGCAGTGAAGTGAATGATGGAGCTGCTGAGACTGAATTTTGAGACAGTTGTGTAATTGAAAAGGAAAATACCCACCAGAGTGCTTGATTGTTTTTTTTTGTGTTTTTTTTCCTTGTGTGTGTCTTTGTGTAGGTATATGCTTTGGGACTTTAAGATGTAAGTAATCTATACAATGTATACGTTGTTTGATTTGAAGTTTTTTCATTTCAAAAGTCTCTTTTCTGACCAAACTCTCCAATTTTGTTGGCTGGCAATGAATACAGATTCTTGTGTTTGAATAACAAGGGCGAATACAGCTCAATCTCTTCAAAGGTAGGTTCACAGGTTCCATTGAGCTGAATGTGGATGAATTTTTATCTGTTCCAAACCAGAAAATACGTATTTATCCCCCCAAAAGAAGCCCTAATGCTCTTTCTTTTTTCTTCACTTATATCTCTTCGCAGCGGTATATCAAAGCAGAATTAGATTGGCAGTAGTGAACATATTTCTGTGCAAAAAACAGCAAAAGATCCCCTTACAGTAAAACATTTGTGTGCATCTGTTACATTTGTGTACGTAAGCGTGAAATAGCAGCTTTACAGGCATGCTCTCTCCCTATGGTTTTGATCTTCAGGGCCTGGTGCAGGACCCTGTGATTGGCTGTTCATGATGTTGTTTACATGGACTGAGAACGGCCAACAGCCATGTCTCATCAGGGCAGCCACCACCTGAGCACTGGGCGTTGCATCACACTGCCTTCACAGGAACACAGTCATGCACTGGTCTGCACTGGACTGGATTTATGGCCTTTGTGGGATTAAACCATTGTACAACCATAATACATATGTTCATATTCATATTCTTTACATACATTGTACCAATAATTATTGAAATAAAAGTTTAGATGAGAAATCGTCAAGTCACCGGCATCTGAAATGTTATAAGGAGAGACAAAAACAAACAGCTTTATTATGAGGGGACATGAAGTTTAGGAAAACAGATTTAACCTTTGAAAATATGTTAGAGGATTATTAAATGCTCCTTTATGTAACAGTTTAACTCCAGTAAGTCCTATAGACAGATAAATGGAGTACAATAAAGTATTATCAAATAAAGTGGAGCAGAAACAGCTGCAAGTGGAAAACCTCAAGCCTATTACAAGTACCTCAATATTTTAGTTACGTACAGTACTAGAGCAAATGTACTTACTTCACAACCCTGAAATATACATAAATCCTCTTTAGAGGCAGGGAAGCAGGTTATTTAGTACATAATAATAATAATAATAATAATAATGAATCAGTCTCGACATCTGATGTCTTTTTTTCCTTCTTCGTGTCAGGGTCTTCTGACATTTTTCTGCATCTGTTGAGGATACGTTACCACGAAGAAGGTGTTTTCATTGAGTTTGCTTGAGAGGGATTCTGCAAAATGGAGAGAAAAAAAAATCACATTTAAGGTAGTCAGTCAGAGCTCTGCAGTGACCACATCCCTCATTTCAAGGCTGCAAGTGATGTGTCCCAGAAACATGTCAAACCGTTCATAATGGCTGAGACAGATGTGTCATGTCTCCGCACAGAGGGGGGAGAGAGGGATATGTTTTGGGTATGGGATTAATTTGCGTTTTGGGACAGGTGCTGAGAGGAGTAGGAGCAGACACAATAAATCTAATGTTACATGCAGCCCCTATCCACTCACTGCTCCTACACCAGTGGCACTGTTTCCGGCAATGTGATACCCTTCTTACTCCTGGTCCTCTTTGAGCAGTATGTATTTTGGTTGGTAGCACTCGTGTAGCAAGATGGTGACGGTGGTTTTACGAAGTCACTCTCAGTTTCCCTTTAAAGCAGACATTACATCATATTTGAACAGAAATAGTTAATCCTGATGGGTTCAACAATTTTATTCCCTGGTCAACTACAGGAGTTATGGAGCACTGATGAATTCAGACATGTAATAAGCCAGTCAGACATGACTATCATGAGATGTTATTCAAGTCAGAAATGGCAGCACAGAAAGAGAGTGGGGGTGATAAGTTGCTGCACCCACTGCTATTATTATTATTTAATAGTTTATTATTCATGGCATTAACCATGATTTCTGATCTTAATTCTCCTTCCTGTAAGAAAGCCAGGAAAGATTTTACAAATTCAGAGCAGATTCTCAATTTTGTCCACTAAATGGTGCAAAGCTCTCAGGTAATTAATAAAAGGGAGAAAAACAATCATCAGTGTTTATGGTCGTTGCACATTTTTGGGTCTGTCTACTATTATAAGTTAATTCACTTCTCATGGGGTCACCCGACAAATGAATTGACCAAACTATTTTATCATTATTTTTTTTTAAAAACAGTGCTTCTTAGCCAATGCTGGTGCATCTGAGAACAGTGTCATATAATGTAGCTACAAACCTGTCACATGAAAAAGGGCATACACAATTTTAAGACCCCGCACCTCCCAGATGCCCAGAATGGCTACCTCCTGAACGTCACTGATGGTCGGTACAAACTCACATTGTAGACAAACATTGTTCAAAATCACAAAAACTATCAATTCTGGTGGAGATCCTAAAGTCGCTAAAAACACCTAATATTTCAGGCAGAACATTGATGAATTCCCCCAAGGAAAACTGCAGTTTCAGCTGGTAATTCTCTTTTGTTTTCATCACTACAAGTATTGTCATTTGATATATTTTTATTTAAAACTACTGTATTGAAGATTTAAAGGGGGAAAGTCATATGTTAAGGGATTGTACTTGTCCAGCTTCTTGCAAACTATTCAGAAGCAAAACATTTAACTGTACCAGAGTTTGAAATGACCCCTCCAGTGAACAAAGATGCCTTTAAAGGTGAGCTTATTTACCTTTCTTTATCCTACTGGAAGCCACTGCCTTCTTTTGTCAACTGGCTCACTTCTTGTCCTCAGTGGAAAGTTCCCACGCTAAGTGCTGCTATCGTGTTTGGTAACATTAACCACACCGATTTGCCTTTTGAGCTCCCTAACGACAAGTAACAGATGACTAACCCCTATGGACAAAACACAGCACTCAAGCAGAGTTTCATGTCAAACACTGATGCTTACCGCCTGCTTCTCCAGGCTCTTCTGGGACTGTCTGTCCATGTCATGCTACTCCACTCTGGAGTATTTTCAGACTGGGTTATTTTCACTGCAGCTTGCATTTAATGAACTTATTCACATCGTTTTGTGTGACTATGTGCTCACCATTGCAACTGCTGAGAGTGAACTGCTCTTTGAGATCAAGGCCATGAAGAACCAGCATGTTAGAGACCTCATCAAGACATGAAGAGAGCCGAAACATCACTGAGTCTCTATTATGCCTCTATTTCATCCTTCAGATTCAGACTGGTTTTTGTGTTATTCATGCTCGTACACGGCGAAACAGTTTGAGTTTTTAAAAGCTGAGGAAGCTATATCCGATTTGGCAACTAAACATCATCTTTCTGTCTAACTCTTTGTTTCACATGCAAGGCTTCAAAACAAATTTAATTAAAAACCAAGCAGAATAATTAATAACTGATGTGAAGAAATGATTCAGCTGAGTACAGCTGATTTTACTCAAGGCTTTTTTGATTTTCAGCAAGAGTCTGATCAAGTAAAATTTATATATCATATTCCATATTTTATATATCTAGGGCAGATTCAAGATTAGCTAATTTTCTCATTATTATGGGCTTTTACATTAAGCACATTTTAGTATACATGATACGCTAAAGTCAGAGAGAGAACATTTTCTGTTTCTATTCTCTGTAGTTGCCATGTTTTTTGTTAATTAAGTTAAAATGACAGCATGTGACTAAGCTTTTGATTTATACTCTGATTTAATTATTTTATAGTCTTTTGGTGTTCACAGAGAGAAGTGCAAAATTTAATAGAAACATTTATCTAAGAGCTGTCATTCAAATGAGTGGCCCTTTAAAGAAGATGGCAAAACAAAAGAAAGAAGAAGAACATAATAATTATTTGCTCATGATTGTCCTGTACAGTGGTGCATCATACCATTCAAGTCCTATTCAGCATATATACTGTAGGCTATGTGACTTGAAATAAATCAGCATGTAAGACAAGTAGACCTCTTTTACAAGTTTACATCATTAAAACATCAAACATTACAATAATGAATAAATAGCACTGATAAATGAATCTGAGGTTACTCAAAAGCATCGTCATAATGTTAAAGAAAAAAAAAGCTCTCTAGGCAAACATGAAGAGTTGCCTTCCAACCTCTTCCCAACATTTGATGGAAGTCATACATTTAATTGATATACAACCACAAGTGTGAGAAAATGGCCAAATCCAGAGATCAGTCATGAAAACTATTCAGTGTATTATTTAAGCCTGAGTGCATTTTGTGTTCTGACTCTTACATCAGAACACCATATATACCATTATGCTAGCAAGAGCATTCAAGAACGCAAACCTTTGGCAAGACTTAGTGTTCATTCTCCCCACATGCTATAATTCCTATATATGCAACACCTGTATTTAGATTCTTTCACAGTGAAAACACACCAAAAACTTCTGTCATCTGTCCATAACGCTTGTTGTAGGAAAAACAGCTGTTTTTCTGTTCTGCTGGATGGTTTCTTGCCAAATTTGAATGATCTGTTTCCATCTATGAAGACCATCGGTGTTCTCGTAATGGTAAGGATTGTGAAAAAATAAAAAATAAAATCATGGATCCAACCCTTTAGCCGGATCTTCTCCAAAATTCATTGGTTTCCTCATTGGGACAACTCTTCTACCCAGTTTCATGGTAATCTGTCAAGTAGTTTAAATGTACAGTAATTCACAAAAGTGGTCAAAAAAGTCTTGTAGTGTTCAGAAAAGTAGAAAACATTCCCTTTATATCAGATTATAACCTGATCAGATTATAACCTGCAGTGATGAATGCATTTGATGTATTGAAAGCCGTGGATGATTTGAAGTGTGACATTGCAAACAATCACAGCAGATTCTTAAAATAAAATCTCTTATGCTAAAAAGGATGCAAGATAAAGGAAGGTAAGATTTCTCAGACAGGTCTCTGGTGGCTTTCAGAGGACACAGTGATGATGATAATGATAGAGGTAGAGGCACCTGATATGGGCAACTGATGTGACACCACACTGAATGTAAAAAAAAACAACCTAGAATTTAGCATCCCACTTTTTATTTCAGTCCGTCTGCAGTCAAAGGTACTCTAAAGGACAGCTCTTGAGTCAGTTCTTGATTAAGTACATCTATAGATCAATTTTTCATCCTTGAAACCCTTTTTTAAATGACTGGAGGCAATTACTGCAGAGTTTGCCAAAGGTCTCCTGTCTGTCTTCCCTCTCTCTCTTTCTCTGTTTCCCCCCGCTTGTGCTTTCCCTTTGCTTACATCACTCACATCTGCCTTTGTAGAGTGAATTAGTAAAAGACTGCACTAATAAAAGAGCAGCCAGCCGGAGCTGACTGATTGAATTAATAAGCAACATAATCAAAGCTGATCTGTTAGGTAATCTACAAGCCAAGGCATTAGCAGTATTGGGTGTAGCACACAAGTGTCTGGCTGTCTGTCACATCTCTGCATCTGCTATCTGCTGTCAATCCCATCTTCACCTAATTGCTTCACATGGAGGGTTGCAAATTGTTTTAAGGAGCTGCCCCTGTATTTAATCTATAGCTCAAATTAAAACTTCGAGATGCTTCGATTGCTTCAAGTAAAAGTTTGAATGTTTACTGCGGTGGAATCAAAGTAAACTGAGAGATCCTTCGATTTCTGCACCAAGATGTGCCTGCAGCTACAATTTAGAAGGATTTGATTTTCATAGCATGACTTGACAGACTTCAGTTCTGCATTACTGGCATTATATTTACTGGCTACATAATACAGAGACACTTTCCAAGCCAACATAGGATCAATTCAGACTTCACAAATGTGTCGTTGTGACATTGTTGTCCAACACAAGATCACACATTGTTCATGTGTTTATTATGTGGCGTCAATTCAAACCAAAAGAATGTTATACATCATCAGCGAATTAAAATTCATGGCTTCAAGGCCTTGGGTTAAAGTGCTTACAGAGCGGAGCAGCAAACAGCTCGTCTTCCTTGTAATGTCATTGGAATGCATTATACACTAAACTGCTTTCATTGTGTACAGTACTGCGCAGTGAATCTTGGGAGATTTTTTTGGCTGTTGTTCAGCTTGATCGTGACTGAATAAAACTGAATGAACTCCTAAGTGAGCCTCACCACGTCACCACCAACACCTCAAATACTGAGATTAAGAATGCATGCTAGATCATTTTAGACCCCAGGGATGAAATGTTGGTCTGCTGGTTCCAGTTTTGTCCAGACTGAACTAGAGGATGTATTCTAATAGCTTTGGTGATCCTGATGCATGCATGTGAGATTAACATTTGTGGCTTGGAGTGACATGCAGACATTCATGTCCCCCTCAGGATCCATTTTAATAACTCTGGCCATCCCCTGACTTTTCATCTAGCACTACCATCAGGTCCAAATCTTTTCCCGTTTATTATCAAACACCTGTAAAACTAATCACATTTCAATCAGCCTCAGCTGTACTTTGTGTTTGTACCCAGTTAACAAAAGGCATACTAACACGCTAAAATGAGATGGTAAACATTCCATTTGAAAGATCAGCATTGTCATTTGAGCATGCAAGGAAACTCAAAGTACACCTACTTTAAGTACCACTAAGCACCACAATTCATATATAAAGATGATTATATACAGTCTGTGGCTACTAGCATGCCGATATATGTCTGTATAAGAGATGAAGGTTTTGTAAAAGAAGAAGAATGAAACCTAATTCTTCGTATTATTGAGGGTGAATGTAAAAGTCATAGTACTGCACCAAAAGAAGAATTTAGATGTAGCTTTTGAAAGCATAATCACTAAATACAACGTACTGTACTTTGAAATGAAAAAACCCAAAAACAAGCTAGTGCCTCTGTGTATTGTTTATATGTTGGAGTGTTTTCAATGAATCTCAGGCTTACATGAAATGAAAAAAATGACTTTGCACCTTCTTATCTGTTTATTTTTTTATTTCTAAAATGTCATCTATAATCTATAACCACCCGCATCACCCATATTTATATCTGAGTCAATTTGTTTTCTCAGTGCAAACAGTGCGTTTCATAGTAGTTGTTATGATGTACCAGACAAAGCACCAGCCATATTTTTTATGCTTCACATCCTCCCATCAAATTAAACTTCCTCTCTCTCGTACCATCACCCAACTAATTCTAATTATTGAATAATCACTGCTGTCGTTGTGTCCTGTCCAAGACAACATCAGACTGTTTTTTCATATTGTGGTTCTGTGACGTCGAACAGATTATTGTTGTCTGATTTTCCTGTCCAGAGAAAAGAAAATGCGTCTGATATAGAAGCACAGAGATCCACAGCGGTTATGTCTCTACCTTTAGCCTACACAGAGGCTCCTTTAAACAGGAGCATTTTCATGGCAGTGGTCACACTCTCCACATTGCAATCAATGATTCTACACGCTCACAGCCTCACACCCTTGGGTTTACCTCAGGCTCTGGCTGTGTTATTAATTCCCATATAGATATATTTATGTTTATTTATCCACTAGATTCCTGTAAGTAATTTGTGTTGTGGTGTAGAGCAGCAGTGTGAAAGAGTCAGTGTGATACCCAGTCTATTAACTTGTTGACACTTTGGGGTTGGCCTGACTCTGGGCTAATGTGGAGTGTGACCGAGCAGAACCATCTTCATTATCCCGGCCTAATGTTTCATCACTTCAGGCTTGTGCAGTGATGGCCAATCAAAATCTCTGCTCCTACCTCTCCTTCTTCTATTTCTCTGTCTCTATCTTTTGTTTAAATGTGGCGTTACAAACAGCTGCTTGCCATCCAGTGTTTTTTCAAACACATTTCTGACAGATTTTTCATTCATTTCACCCTCTGTCGATCCATCTTCTTCAACTTCCATCTTTCTCTGAAGTGTCAGAGCTTTATTGCATCATCTTTCTTTGGTGTATACTTGCACTCATATTTCCTCCTCTCATTTTGCTTTGCCTTGAGATGTTGCCATCTGTCTGCACTTGCAAGCCTTGCTAACCCATGTATTATGAGTACATCTTCTTCACAACTTTGTTGGACCAAATCATAGCTGCTCTCTGGAGTTTTCTCTTTCCTCAGACTTATTTTGTCTCAGAAGAGTGTTGAGGTTTTTTAGTTTTTGAGGTAACAGAGCCAGCAGGGCATCTCTTGGTACCTTGAAGCATTTTTGATTGACTGCAGCTTGGAAATGTTACATATGCTTTGCTGCTATGTGTGAAAAGCAGTGACATAAAACAACAAACAGAATGTTTTGCTTTTAGTAGTAATCAAATTTCAGTGTTTGCATCTGTGACAAGAAGTCAGGGGGAACTCAGTGGCTTTTGAAAAATGTCCTCATTTGACTTCATTTGCATTCTTGATCCTTATTGTAAATCTTTGCACATCTGCATGAGCTGTGCCAATTAATGTTCAGGGAGTAAACATCTCCAGAATCATTATGCAGTGAAGGAATAACAAGTAATATGAGGCCGTCCAGAAGAGTCTCTCACTGCCTTTCTACTCTTTCCCCAGACTGTCATCTTGTCACTTGCTCTGTCAGGAGCTCTTAAGTCAAGCTAGCATGGATGAATGAATTAAAAAACAATTAGCTTTTTTTTTGTATGAGATTTACTGACACAGACGTGAGAGAGAAGAAAAGAAACCAACCAGGTGCAAAGTATCGATTTAAATCCAAAATGTGACCTCGAAAACACATCATTCCTGATTCTCTAATAAATTTCCTCAGTCTTTCCTCCCACACTGTCCATAAGGCATAAATCCTGATCTTGGAACTGCACCTTGTTTTTGCTCTTCGATTCAATGTTAGTCACTTTGGTAGAAAACTTTAATGAAGGTGTAAAAAGTCCTTGTTTTAGGCACGGGGACTTTCAGGGAGCTACGTGCAGGTAAGTACTGTATGTATGATTTATATTCATCAATATGTGTCTTTGGTGTTGAAATGCTGAATCTTTTCCATGTAGTCTCTGTTGAATATTTGGCAGTGTTGCCAGTTCCTGCATTAGAAGCATTCGATGGAAACTGGATGAGCTCTGGTCATGTCAAACTTTACCTGCTGTCATTTTGCAGAGGTCTACATATTTAAAAACATAGAAAACCTCGGTTTCAAATATACAGTATTTCTCCACAGCATTAAATATTCATGAATAAGTGAGAAAAAAAATGTTACAAAAAAAGATCCCGAAGAATTATTTATACACTCAAAGACTGCTAACCTGCTTCAGCAGAGCTGTGTGGGTGTGGATTGATCAGATTTGATTTACAATGCTCATTTTGATTCAAATAAATCCCTATTGGTCCATGGAAGCATGTGACATCATCTTATTCCAACCGAGCACCGCTCTCTTAAGTGTGCATTGATGGAATTAAAGACAGAAAAATATATGAAAAACAAAATCTCAGAGAGAAAAAAAAAGAAATCTCAGAAAACTCTACAGGGCCTTTAAATCACAGTTGACTCTGGTGTGCAGTAACCTGCTGGCCTAAAGTAAGAATCTGACCCCAAAACAGCTGGAGTTGCTGTGTCAACACCCCCCCTGGTCTGGGCTGCAGATCCTGAGCCCGCGGCAGTGAGTGTTATACGAAGAAGACCATTCTCCTGTCCTCTGTTGTGATTGGACAAGGCAGTAAAACAGTCTCCCTTCGGGGTCATTTGAACCCGATGAAGAAGAAGTTCAGCTGGGTGTCAAAGGAGGTCTGAGGTCTCTCATGTTTATCTTAGGTTATAGACCCTTTTATTTATACACTGAAAAAATGCTTTTGTACTTACTTTTGCTATGCTATGTACTTAATTTTATTATGACAAGTTGCTGCTCTAAATTATTTTATCTTATTCCAGATATAGATTTTTAAATTGAATTTACTTATTCTTTTGGAGAAGGACCTGCTTATTATTTTTTGGGGGAATTTTAACATGTATTTCCAACATTAGCTCACTTAAGAGTCACCAGCTGCCCAGCCTCTAACCAAAAAGAACAAAAAATAATCCTCACCTCCACAACAAAGTGACGACGTGTCTCTGCACATGCGCTGACAGGACAGTCTGGGGAAATGAAATTGCGCATAATTTTTTCTACTAACTTTCAATTGAGTGAAATTAACTCGTTCAGTATATTTCGAAATTAATTTAAAAATAATTATGATTAAATAACATATCAAAATCTATTAAAATAAACCAGATTCAAACATTTAACACTTTCAAAACAGTCTGAATAATTTTCTTCCATGTACAAAAACTCGGCACATGCTAGTATTATCAGCGTAATGATCTATTTAAGGTGCTACAGTCATTTTGTTAGCAGGGCCTTTATCTGATCTGTGCAAAAGCCTGTTTATAGGAGAGTAAGCTGATCTTGACAATAATCATTTGCCCTTTGCTCTGCACTATGATCACAAAGGTCTCTTTATTGACTGACGTGATCATGCTGCCAATGTGTTTGTTACAGCTGTTAAGGACATGTTAGCGATGCATGGTAACGTCTGCATTATTTCAGAGCGACCTATGGTCAGCCATGTCAGTTGCAATAAATCTGAGACCTTGAGATTGTTTGCTGATTTGACCTTTAAATGCACTACATCTAGCCAGAGAAGATGGTGCTTTGTATGTTTTGATTTCCTTAAACTTCTTCTTGAAGCCCTGCAATATTTGAACCTTTTAACATTTCAGATCAAATTTAAGACTGGTCTCTGTGCTATGATTCCTTTTGCACAGGCCCTGTAGCTAATCAAAGCCTCTTTCTGCTTAGCTGTCATGCACACAAATTCCCAACAGCACACTAATATTAGCTGTGGGTCTAAAGTGCACCAAAGTCAATTGACAACTTCTCCAGGCCCTGCAAGAGCAATTCTTAAGAAGTGTTTCATTCTCCCTGCCAGACACATGTGAATCCAAGCTGATGACTTTGCATCTTATGTCTCAGAGTTCTCCTCCACCTCAGCATCTGTGTTCAGGGTGTATTGATTTCAGCAGAGGTAGGTGTCGGTTGTGTGTTATGGCAGCTGCAATAATTGTGACCAACACCAGATTTTATCTGAAGATTAAGAAAAACAATGTTGTCAGAGCTGTTGATAACATCACATCATCTTATTGATGTTATGATGCTCCCTTCTTGTTCCCAGAAAACAAACCAGGTCCAGTTTTCTTGTAGCAAGTGATAAGTTACGAAGGCCATACCTCCGGACCTCAAGGTTTAATTAAATAATATTCCTAAGAATGGATAAACTGATAAGACTAAATACTTCTCTTAAAAGCAGAAACCTCAAACTTTGACGCTCCTGCATGTTACTGCCATTTCAAGCTGTGAGAGGTGTCTAATGAACAGAATAACCGTGGAAAATATCTGCAGAGTTGTTTTAGGGGATCTTGCAGAAGCTATTTAAATTTGAGGTGAGCCCGCTAAGGTGCACAATCTCATTTTTGAGGCGGTCTTCATTAGAATCAGCTACTGATTGATACCTGAAAGATCTGTCTGCTAGAATAGTCTACTGGACAAAAAGATATGCCATTAATGGTCATAATGGATATATAGTGTTAATATCAGTGCCTGCATCTGCTTTGAACTGACTTTATTGGTATTGTCACCTATTACAGTTTTGACCTAAAAAGCTAAAAAAAATTAGAAAAATTCTTTTAAAAAAAAGAAAAGAAACATCTCTATGTCTGTTTCATATTACACCACAACTCACATACAATAATAATAACAATAATAATGATAATACTACTACTACTACTACTAATAATAATAACAATAATAACAGCAGCAACAACAACAACAACAACAACAACAATAATAATAATGTATTATTATAAAACTACACCACAGAAGTGAGATTATTGTCATTGGTTGCACATGGTCACGTCCCTATCCCTCACTCCCTCTCTCTCTCCCCATCTATCCTCCCTATCTTTCTCTCTCTACCAATCTATCTCCTCATCTTTCTCTCTCTCTATCTTTCTCACCCCAACCGGTCAAAGCAGAGGGCCGCCCATCTTGATCTGCTCGAGGTTTCTGCCTGTTAAAGTGCAGTTTTTCCTCGCCACTGTTGCCAAGTGCTGCTCACGGGGGAATTTTGGGTCTCTGGTCAAGGCCTGCTCTTCTAGGAAAGTGCCTTGATATAACTTCCGTTGTGATTTGGTGGTATACAAATAAAACTGACTTGACTTTACATGAATTTTCTGTGAAATCAAAGGAAATATGAAGCTCTGTGTACGTCTTCCTCCCACTGTGGGTACTTAAAGATGTGCTCACAGTGGAGTTTATTCTGTTCTTCAGGCTGTGACAGAGCTGATGGATTATTCAATAGGGTAATGAATGTAATGTCAAACATTAAGCTCTGTTCTTAGACAGAATTATTTCTCTCCGTCTACCTCTGCCTTGTTATACGCTGTTGTTATTGATTATGATGAGGCTTTCTCCTCTCCAGTTATTACAATATTGATCTCATGCAGATGCAAAACAACAGAGCGAATAGAGGAGTGAAGCTTCGGAGGCTGAGAAAATAAGAGCAGGGCCAATGAGGAGAAATCGATGGAGACACTAAGCTAAGTCTGGTTTAAGAATGGCAGACACTCTGAATTTTATTGTGGGTTGTGACACATTGAGGAGAGTTGCTTTAAAAAAAATGTGATTTTATGGTTGCAGCCTCTGCTCAGACTTTCTCACAAGAACACGACATATTCAGAAATGCCTCCATTAATTTTCGATAACCGCTTATCCTTTTCAGAGTTGCTGGAACTTATCCCAGCTGACACTGGGCTAGAGGCGGAGTGCACCCTGGACAGGTCAGCTGTTCAGCACAGGGCCAACACACAGTGGAAGTAGTCACCAATTTACCTATACTGCATGTTTTGGACTGTGGGAGGAAGCTGGAGCACCGAAGAGAACCCACACGGACACAACATGCAAAGTCCCCTTTAAGGCCTCAGGTCCAGTTGTAATAATGATAATTACTCCGTATGTTACTGTGGGATCTATTTAATAACACATGTAACTAACACAGATTAACAAATCACAGAGGATATAATACACAACAGTCTCCATCTTTGGAATTTGAGCGATATTACGAAAACAGTTCAGACACATAATTTCACCACACACTGGAGGACACTAATGTAAGGTGTGCTATCATGGCAGAAGAAGAAATAAAAGTTGAGTTTCTTCTTTCTGGTGACTACAATACCATCACATTTCCAAACAAACCTTACTTTAACTAGACTTAACATCTGGAGGACTTTACTCAGCTTGTCCTCAGTGCGTCCCTTCACTTTGACTCTAAACACTAACTCCACAGTCAGAAGGTCTGGGGAGGACAGCATTCCCTCAGTTCATATCTGTGACTGTTTACTCCATCCTTAGAGCTTAGTAAAGCAGAAAGCCAGTCTCCTTCCAAACCCAGCCTCCCCTGGTGTGCGCCCTCAATTACAGAGGCAGAGAGATTATGGGTCGGAATTAATACCACCCTTAATCTGTACACACTCCTCTCCAACTCCCTCTATCTGCTCTTACCCACCATCTTTAGTGTCTTTATTCACTTTTAATTTAATAAATAGATGATACGTTCATCACGTTTTCTTCCATCGCTTCTCATCCTCTCTGTTGCTTGTTTTTTTTTATATCACATGCGCACAGACATCCACTTTCTTCACCCAACCTCTGCTGCTGTTGTTATTTTCACAACACATCACTGAAGTTTGGCTAACATGCCCAGTTTTTTTTTCTTTCAAACTCTTGTTCAATCGTGGTTTCAGTACATGTCCTTCAGTCAGTCCTTTACCTGATGTCCACATGTAAAACCATTATCCTGCAACTTCTTATTTTTTAAAAACTTTTTTAGTGGCTTGTTGAAAAGAAGAGCTAATAATAAGAAAAGTAAATTTTAGTAACACACATCTTCACCCTTACACACATCTTTACAGGCTACTGGGATTGTATAAAAAAAACAGAAAAGAAAAATGCACATGCATGCACCCAACTTTAATACATTCATGAGTCACAATCTGTGGCAACATCAATTGTGTCCAGGCCATATTTAGCACTCGTCTCTGAAAAAAAAAGGAAAAGTTGTCTTTCCCTGTATTTGCACTTTCTTTCAGCACTTTTCTCCAACATGTTGTGTTGTGGTATTTGCAGCGTGTTTCTGTAATGGAAATGGTAAATGGAATGTACTCATACTGCACCTTTGTAATCTGACCGACCACTCAAAGCGCTGACACAAAGCCAGCATTCACATATTCATACACACATTCATACAGTGGTGGCAGAGGCTACCATAAGGCGCAACCTGTTCATCAGGAGCATTAAGTACTCACACAATCACTCACACAGGACGGAACAGCTATGGGGAGCAAACTAGGACTCCTCTGGGACTTCAGTATCTCGCTCAAGAACACTTCCACATGCAGACTGCAGGGCCCAGGGATCGAACCACAGTCCTTCCAATAGGTAGACGACCAAAGAAGCGTGTATTTGGGTGTGTTGAGTGTGTTTGCAGTGTGTGTGTTTTTCTTTTTTCCTATGTTGCAGTGTGTTGAGCTCCCTCAGCCACATGTGTCCTCAGGTAGTCTTGTTAATTTTCAGACAGAAAATAAAAATATGTATGAAACAAACACATTAGTCTCTTATTTGTGTTTCTAATGCATGGGCCATAAAACTGATCGGCAACTTCAAAAGAACCATGACTTATGAATAAATACATAAATATTAGCAATTTAGCAAATCTTCTTTTTCCAAAGAGATTTAACAGAATATTTGAGATCAATTTATGCAGCGTAAAAGGACAACATAGGAGAGTTAGACAACTGAGTTGGAATACTTTGGAACACTTTCGTGTAAGTCGAGAAGAGTAATATTAGTTTTCTTTGAGTGACCAGTTAAGTTTGAATTAGCGCTCACTGTTCCTGTGGGAGCTCAATAAAGCTGAAATTGAATGACGCACACACTGAAGGACAGTAGCTCACAGCTAACTGAAATGATCATTTCTTTCATGAGAAACGTCTCTTGTCATCAAGATTAGAGCATATTTACTTCAGTTCTGCTGCCACTTTAGGCTACCCCATATAAATGGCTGGATTTTATGGCTAGTGCAGCAGAGCAGTTGGAGTGTGTTTGTGCATTTATGTTATGTGTCTGTTATGTGTTTATGATTAAGAGGAGGGGGGAGGGGCAGACACGGAGGCGAGTAAAAGAGAGAAAGAAGTGAAAAAAAAAACATCTCTTCAAGAGAGGAGGATTTACAGCTTTAAAGCCCTTGGCTGTATCTTTATCTCTGAGATATCCCATCTCCTCTTCTTCTTCCCCTCTTTCGCTCCCATTCTTACATCCCTTCATCCCCCTGTAATTTTCCATATTCCCAGACATTTCGCTGTACTCCCTCCAGCCTTTCCATTTCACCAGAGAGGACTAGAGATGAATCCATCAAGTTGCATAATTTACCCGCAAAGCAAAAATCTTAAAAAGGGCTTCTGCCATTGTGCATGTTTCAATAGAACGGAAGTGGTTTCATGTAAACCTCGCCCTACCAGACTGTAGCCTTTTAAGATCTGACCACTAGCCACGGTGAACTCAAAGGGCTGAAAAGGCAGTCAGGAATCATCTGAGATGACTTTTACTGATATATATACTATATATATAAAAAAAGAAAAAACTAACAGATACACAAAAAATGCATTTACACTCCAAATGTTATCTTTCTAGTGAGATTTTGTCGTGGCTGTGTTGGCAGCTGTCTTGGTTACGCCTACAGTATAATATTGTGGATCAGTAAATGAGTGTGCCAATATATTCAGAGGAACAAAGGGCTGTCATGTTGGCCTTGCAGAATTGCAGTGACATCATCAGAGAAACACTCTGGCTGGCATTTATAACATCGTAACAGTCTCATTTTGTGCGTATGCAAGTTGTAGCAGTGTAGTTTTTTCATGTTGTGTTTATGTCCACTTGAGTGTTTGTGTAAAATTATGCTGTATGAATGTAACCACTTTAAATCTCAAGGTGGATTTTAAATCTCTACATGAAAAACAATCAAGTGAGTGTCTGACATCACTTCCTAACGTGAGCAAACTCTAGCGGAGCCTTTCTCAACCAGGGTGCCACGTAAAAATATTCTGATGCTGCGTGCTGACATCATAGAATTAGAATTATAGAATGGCTTTCATCGGGGGAGGGTTTGGGCCAACTGTACGAGTAAAGGCCCATTTATGCTATCTATCTATCCGTCAACCTGTACATACTTCCATACATCCTCTACGTCATCATCGGTACAACCACAGTGGGGCAGTGAAGTTTAAAAAGTTTCGAAAACAACATAAATGCGAAGGCCATAATAGGTTGTGATAAAATCCCTACAGTAGTAAAAAATAAAGCGGCAAAAGCGGAGGTAACAATGTACTTGGTGGTTGTTTGTGATGTCATTAAATATATCGAAACATGAGGAATGGAGAGTTTTTACACTTAATTGCCTCACTTTTTTCTTCTTCGTTGTTTATATTTGTCATGCCTCGCTCTAACTGTAGCTGCACTGCCCTCAACCATTTCCGGTGGTATTGCTCCGTTTCATCCGTCTCGTCTGCATCTGTAAGCTCACCGAAAAACCTGTCCGATTACATATGGAATGAGGCTAGTAGACGTACAGAAGGCTTCGTTCGTGTCCGTATCCGTCTTTAACGTAGAGCATAAATGGGCTTTTGGAAATAGAACTGAGATCTGAGTTCCCGAAAAGAAGAAAATTCTTCTGCAGACACTCAATGGGGCGCCAAACTCCAATACTTAGCTGATATTTGTAGGCGTCTCAGTGAACTGAACGCTAAAATGCAAGGGAAAGACGAAAACATACCACACTTCATCCAAATCATAATGCAGCAGAGATACCATGTTTTTATATTGCTCTTCTCTGTCAAAACCTGGTGTCTGTGTTACCCACAATGCAACTCGGTCGGAGATTCAGGTGTGTTGTTCTATAGTAGCAGGTAACGTAGCCTCGAGCTGCTTGCCTCAAGCAGAGATGAGGGCTTCGGAGGTTTGGTGGGCTCAGTTCTTCCTTGGCACACACCCTTCATTGTAGTCTGCTTGAAGACGTCAGCCCCAGCTGACACTGACTCAGGTGATGTCACTTCAGGCAATTTATCAGACTACATGCACCCCCCTCTGGAGCCACAAAAGGCTTCATACAACTGTATATACATGTGGAGCAGTGCTCCCCACGACCAACACACAACCCCATTAACCCTTATGTCCTGAGATGGGAGCTGAGTCTCCACATTATGACAGCATTAAGAGGCTTTTCTCCCCATATAATTAATATATGACACATACACACACCACTTCAAATAGGTCACCTCTGTTAATAATTTTATTATTTATCCATATTTTATTATTGTTTCATTATAATAATATTTGCATGAAAATTACAGCCCAATGTGGACACTGACTAAACCAACACTTTTCCATATCTGCCTTCAAACAGCTAAGGAGTGAAGAAATGAGTTACTACCTCTGCAAACAAGAGCTGGAGCAGGTTATGTGATGACCCATGTTTGTTTGTTGTCTGTTGGCAAGGTAGCTCAAAACCTGTTGGGTTAATATAATGTAATTAATAATCGTAAGATGTAGGGATGGATCTTGGGCCAAGGAAGAGTTGATAGAATTTTGGCAAGGATGCAGATTCTGCATCGGTTTGTCATTCTTCAACATTCAAAGTGACTTTTTGCTTCTTCTTTTTTTTTTGCAGCATCACAAAAAATGATATTAGACCGGTCAAAATAAAAACACCCAGGCACGGAAAACACATGATGTTCCACTACTATTAGATCATAATCTGGATCTGAGAGATTTTTTTTAAAATTATCATTATTTATTTATTTTTAGATACTTTATTAATCCCACAGGGGGAAAATTCTTTCCCTGCATTTAACCCATCCGTGAGGAGCAGTGGGCTGCCAATACATTACGGCGCCCGGGGAGCAAATTGGGGTTCAGTATCTTGCGCAAGGATACTTCGACTTGTAGACTTGTAACTTGTACTTTAAAACGTATATTTGGAGATGTGAAATATGTTTTGGGTCATAGTAAAAGAGAGGGGTAGAGACATGACACTACCACCAATATGTGGCTGAGATAATGCAGATTCAGAGACATTCAAATAGATTTGTCTGTGACAGGTAAGTGATACAACAACTGGTTATAGTAATAGCGTTGGTGAAGGTACGTACTCTCTCTAGTTTCTGCTGCACTAGAGGCTGATGTCCAGTTATTTCATACACTCTGTAAAAGAATGAAAAATTAAACACACTGAGGTCCATTGGCTGACGTTGCGAACAAATCTATGATTCTGGTCACATTTTGCATGCTTCACACAACTTACTGAGTTTCTGACCCACAAAAAAAAATCATGTTTTTGTGTGACTAAACAGAGTGCATTGTGTCACTTTTATCCCGGCACTTAATTATGTTTAATGTTCACAGACTTCCTCTGTAGCTTCAACACAGTGCAATCTGGAACATGAAGGTTTAACAGTACAAAGCTCTCACTCATCACCTTTTATGCTTGTGCTGACAGGCCCGCCCTGTCCACTGGCAGACTTATTCATTGCCAGCGTTTTATCATTAAGGGCACTCTTGTTCTCAGGACATACATCAAACACTTCATCTTCATTTTCCCCCTCCTCCTCCTCCTCCTCCCCCCCTCGCTCTTTCTATCTACCCTCTCTTCAAGCAGACACATTATGCCTGTACATTTGGCAGATGATGAGGCATAATGGCATAAAATCTTGGCCCTAAATATAATCATATTTCAGGAACTATCATTACTGTTTAAATCAGAAATCAGACATGTCAACAAAAAAATGACATACATGCAAAATGACCACCTCAACTTAATCGATCCATACTTTGTCTCGGGTCTAATTTTGAAGCACAGTCTTGCTTCTCTTAATAAGGTTCTGATAGTTTTTTCAGTGGACTCAGGGCTTCACCCCCTGTAGCCTTCTCTCATGGTGTATCACTACTGTCAGCCTCAATGGTCCTCTTCTCTCCATCTGTTGCCTCATATCTCTCACTATGGGCTCTTTCACAGAAACATTTCCTCCACCCTCCACCCCATCAAACAACACCCCCTCCAAAAGCTGCCACTCCATCTCTCAATGTCTTTCCTTTCTGCTTTTTTTTACTATTACAAGATCTGTAATGTTGGTATAGTCTGCATTTGTCAACAATAAAGTAAGGCAGTAGTTTCTCCCTGTCCCTTCTATTCCCTCTACACACTTTGGTAAAGTGTGGGAACCGCTGCTCTCTCTTGCTTCCTCTCATCATTCTGTTCCTCCTGTAGGTGGCTTTACTTATTCAGCCAGCAGCTGTGTTTTGGCTGAGGCTCGTTTCCCCCCTTGCTGCCTTCCTCTTCCTGAATGTGTTATAGCCTGGGCTTTCATATTATTTCATTTATCATTTTTGCATCCAAACATTTCTATGTGGACTGCATTGGTCAATAGTCAAAGCTTAGATTCATTTTCAGAACTTCATAAGACTTGCACCAGTTTTGAAATGTGGTAAATGTAAGTAAGTGATTGTATGAGCTGCACAAATTTAAAATATATCCATTTTCTCTCATTTTAATGACTTTTAGATACTTCCGGGTATAAATCTGTTTTTGACCTAACCTCCTTTGACCTCCTCAAAGTACACAATGTATGGACAGACTGTATTTGTATGAATAATGAATCTTGATTTAGAAAATCTCAAATTTTATACAGTAATACAATCAATTTGAATATTTTTAAATGTGGTTTCCAACATAATTCATTATCCTGAAAAGATCTGACACTCTTTCAGTTCACTTATTTTTTTAATGTAGCTTATGCACAGCATGCAGTTTCTGCTGCTAAGGGTCTCGCAAAACTAAAAACAATGAAAAGACGTTTAGTTGGAGGATGGTGTGAAGCAGCGTAGAATCATGTGAGTCATTGTCTTCTTTGTTAATTAACCACCATTGCTGATGAAATTCTACTTGACTGACAGACTGTCAGAAATATCCAAAGGCAAATTAAATTTTGTTTATGTTTAGTCACATTTGCTGACTTCCTCCCTCCCTCTCTGACTCTCTCCTGTTAGAGCAACAGGCAACTAAATAATATACACCTCACCTTGAATAAAATGATGGATTTCTGCAGGTTTGAACATTGTTGGAAACATCTGGTATAATGTTAGTACACAACAAAATACATAACAAAGGTGTAGTTGTTTTTAGACATGTTTAATACAGAAATATTATATGTTGAAAACAAGTAGTTTCAATTATTTTCCCTTTTACATTTTTAGTTCATGATATATTCTTCAACCTGAAATGCTACTAGATTAATTCAAAGCTGTTCATGCAATTTTATAACTTTTTATAACATATTTTTTATATCTTACAACATATAATCTCATTAAAGGAACTGTTTTAAACCCTTATATTCATGTTTTTCAGTAGCATATGGTTTAAAATGCGCCCGTATTGCTGAGGTGATCAATCCAGAGAGTGGCCAATATGATTATATTAGATAGCAGTAGTAGTGTATAATGGAAGTGTCATGTTATACTTCCACAAATTGAGAAAGTGGGGGTACATCTCATCATGTTCGTACTACTTGCAAAATTAATTTCAATTTGTGCATCTACAGCATAAAAACAGTTACTTGGCTGTTCTACTCTGCTTAAATAATTCTGACGCTAAGTATGTGTGTATGTGTATTTATGTTTGGTCTCTTGGGATGAAGCTGAGCACAAAGGGAGCTAATCGTAAATTCAAAGTGAATGAATGCGATCAAATCTAAGTTTTACTGCAGGTTTACTCAGTGTAAATCTTTTTTCTTTCTTAGGAGGCATATATAGTTTTAAATTTCTACTACTTGGCATTTGGATTTCTATGGTGTAAAAGGCCAGCAAGATTTTAGGGAGGTTATAAAATGTAACCTTAAAAGCTAAACAGCAGATTCAGAAGTTAAAGCCCTCCTTATGAGTTACACCTGTCCATACTAATTGAATATTTGTACAAAGTCTAAATGAGTAATGAAACTGACAGCGCTGGAGTCAAAAGATTTGATACCGGTGATGCAGGACTTTTTCAGCAGGATGCAAATTAAAAAGATAACAGGCACAGTCACAGCTCAGACATGATGGGATATTTCAGGGCACATGCAACACGGGCCATAGCACCACCAGGGAAAAGAAATTGTTATGGAATGAATACAAGCGGTGGAATCAAGACTGGCTTTCTTCCTCACACAGTAGCCAAAAAAAAAATCCAGTACACCACAGATTCAATGACCCATGTCATTGCAGCTACACCCTATATGGTCAATAAAATCTGATTGGCCCTTAGCTTATAGACATACTTTCATCACAAAGCCCAATTTATGGCGTCATAAGATAATTTTCCATGGCAGATGAACACAATGTTCACATAAATTTGTCTCCACAAAATAAAATTTGCATTTCAGAGTTCTCAGGAAAACTCATTTCACAAAATGTGTTGACTTTAAGAGCAGTTGCAGCCTGGCAAGCCTTGCAGCATTGTCATATTGGATGTTTAGCAGTTGATGTGTATCGCTGTAGGGCAATGATTATATGCATGGCCACTACAAGGAGGGTTGCAACTTTCCATATGGACGAAACTGTGTAAATTGTCACTTTTTCAAATATTAAGGCAATCAGCAGTCTGAGGTGCATTAGATGAGGCACTGTGAGCATTTCCATATGTTTGTGTTTGCAGAGAGAACCGCTAGATCTCATCTGTGCAAACAGCGGCATATAGAGAACAAGTTTCGTCATATAGAAGCGAGTGCAGAGTCTCTGACATAAATTAAAGCTTTTTAGTATTTAGAAAATGTATACTGCCATAGACACCTTTATAAAATGTTACTTTTTCCCAATGTCATTTTGGGACAACAACAAAAAACAAAAACAGTCAACAAAATCTTGTGGTTTCATTGAGGTGAAGAGTTGACTCCTTGCACTGGGTCTCCATTGGAATTTCCAAAGAAAAAAAAACTCTTTAAGGATTGGGGCTTAATCACGATTTCTGTAAAGTTATGTAAAAGTATCCTAAATCACCCATACCAGGCATATCCAAAGCAAAGCTCTCTAACACAATGGGACTGTACCGAGTTCTACTTCAAATTTGATAACAATATCAAAAAAAATTAATAGCTAACAAATATTCAACCTGTTTTCATCCTTGGTTGTCAGACACCATCACATTGTTACACAATATTAACAGTGCAGACATGAAAGCAGCATTAATTGTCTTATCTCCGCAAGATGCAAGCATATTTCGCAAAATGTTAAACTATTCCTTTAATGTATTAGGTTTACGCATACAGTTCATGCATTTTGAAGTCCCTACTGCAATTAAATAGATTTCTTATGGGAAAATACAGAGGCTGCCTACATTGTCAAAGGAATGAAAAAAGCTTATTTTATTATGGTAACCATGTCTCACAAGCTGATCTATTGATTATCACGCAGGCAGCCTTGGTTTGAATTTCACAGTTGCAATTTTTATTTAATAATTTAATGAATTAAATTAAATAATCGATTGTTTTTTCTTTTGCTACTTTCAGGGTTTAATTCAAACTTTTCTGCATGTGTTATTGTTTCATACAGATTTTGGGAAAATTCTCAAGGATTTTCAATACAAGTCTCACAGGTGAGCATCCACTAAGGTTGACATGTGTGGTTTATGTGATGTTAGCTGCACAGGTCAACCATACATATTCTTCTGTAAAAAAACATTTTTTTTACCAAGAAATTTGACCAGCGAAACATGATATTTTTTTCCTAAAAATGAAGAGTCATTGTTTGGGAACACAAACTAAACATCATGTTCCTTTTTGTGGGTGAATTATGGGATTTAAGGGAGAATATTAAGGTGTCCAAAGGTGCTCAAAGAAACTTAAGAAGACTACCCATATATGTTACTGTGACCCCTCTAAATATATATTTTGATTTCCCAGATCCAGATTATGATCTGAATCTGGATCCAATACAGATCATGATATTGGGAATGCAGTGACATTTGAGATCTGAAACCAATCATACACATACACGTGTCAATTTACTGAGTATTAGAATTAACATTACATTAATTCTCTGTGACACTTACTCTAAGCACATTAAAATTCAATTCCTGACCCTAAACATGAAACTAATCTTCATTGTATCCATTGAATCTCAGCTAACGTTTGACAATGAACACAATAAGTACAAGGACAAGGCAAGAGTGAAAATCCATAAAACAGGCAATCTATCCTATCCTAAGTCCTATTCAAATCAACGATATAAAGTAAATTAAAAAAGGTTAGAGGCATGCCACATAAGGAACAGTGTACAATGTACAAATGACTGTGAGAGGGGAAGCACATGGGCTAAATACATGGTAGGCTAATCATGAACAGGCAAAACCAATTGGGATAATCAGAAGGGCTGATGACAAAAACAGGAAGTGTAAAGCAAAACATGACACATGATGAGAAAACTACAAAATAATGAAACTAAAACATCAGGAGTCAGCAGGTAAACCAGCCCTGGGAAATGGAAGGTAAAGTGTCAGGTAAGACGTTCCAGTTCAGACAGTTAGGACAATAATTATAATAATAATTTGTGCACACAAAAGACTAAACAATATGAAGTTTGTTTTGATTTTATTATGTCTACAGATTGGTTGTTGCTAGTAAATTCCTTTTCTAACTAATCTACATCAGTCTATGTGGACAGACACTAATGGTTACTACTAATGGTTCTAGTATCTTATTAGAAATCACATGCATGTAAAAAAAATTCAATTCAATGCATGAATTAATAAAAAATGTCTAACTATCAGCCAAGCATTTCCTTTCATCAGCCATGTTTCGATGTCAAAGTCGACAGTCGACAAAATTCTAGTCCAGTTTCCGAGATGTTGTTTGGACTTGAGTTCATGTGAATTTTGAAAGTCTGGAACTCATTTTTCAGATTCCAGTAAATGTTCTAACAGTGATATTAATTTTCTCATCTAACTCTCAACAAAAGTTCCCAGAATGTTGAACTATTCCTGTAAATAACCTAAGGAGGCAAACAAACAGAAGACAAACAACAGTCACTATAATAATAACATGCACCTCAGTGTAAAGGAATGCAGCCCTTCAGCAAACATCATTCTGGAGTCTGAAGTCCATTTAAAGCACACCATTAGAGAAAGCATCCAGCATGCACACAAAGGAACATCCAAAACTTCTAAATTGAACTTTTAAGTATGTTCGCATGATAAGTAAAACTTAAGAAGGTCTTTTAGCAACAAATCCAGCACTTACTTTCACTTTTAGTTTATCCTTTCAGGTTCAAGGTGTGCTTGTCAGTGAAATTATCCACAGTTGAAATCCTGCAGACATTTGAACAGCCGGGGTTCATTGTTTGTTTTTCTGTTAGAAAAAAAAGATTCACTTATCCCAATGTTGGTGAGGGGATTATCGTGTGTTTGTTTTTGCCAGTGTTGTTTGCAAATGATAATTATTTTTTTCGTTGGTTGGAAGCTGAAAAGAATTAAACCTGGTTACCATACAGTAAGACTGTCCAAGTCCAAGCGAGATTGACAAGATTTGACAGGAAACCTCTACTGGTGACCCTGTGTTTGAATACAATGCAACGGAAGTGGCTTCTGTGGTAAAACACGATGAAGTACCCGCTGGATTAGCCCAATGTGTAAGAAAACACGATGAAGTGTCCTCTGGGGTACCGTTCCAGTGGAGAAAGCATGATGCACTGCCATATAGGCTGTCCCATATGGTTTGGAACTGTTTCACCATAAATACATGAGACTTTCTGTGCAGTGGTGTTCTATTGCATGCAGCTGGTGCCCTCTTTAGTTCTTCCATACATGCCACCCTGGACAGCCTAAATCCACCACAAATTTTAGCCAATGACATTTACTGTTAGCCAATTTGCTTGCTGTACATCTAAAATATCCTACATCTATAGGGGTGAAATGTTGAATCGAAGAACACATTCAGTCAAAAGACCGACAAAACCAAAGGGGCTACAGGGAAATCTGAAAAAATTAAAGATCATATTGTCTCTGGAACTACACTTAAACAATAGGCCTCGTTTTTTCACTTGTCCGACATTGTGACTTGTCATAGTGGGAGAAGCATAGATGTTACTAATTAAGTATCCATGTAAATCATGACACTGTGACACTAAGCTAACATGAGTATCTTAGCTTAGTGTCACAGTGTCCTGAAACTGGAGCGCCTAAACGGAATCCAGCCATCATTGATTTATTTACACTTGTGTTTTTCCTACAGGAGATGTGAGGAAACAACGCTGTCTCCATATGAAATTGATGTACAACAGATTTACAACATGTTGCATCGATTATTAACATAATAAGAATATGTCACATAAATGTTGACACCGAATGCGTCAGTAAAATGCAGAGGTTGAGTGTAACTGAGTACATTTACTCAACTACTTTATGTATTATTCTGTCACCTGAGCGAGTAGCATGACTTGACTGAAGTAGCACTAGGTAGCTTCAAGGGCGAACAAGCATAAAACGAATTGTCACGAAGTGTGCACTTGTGCATCCATTTATCAATACAGCATCTCTATGCGGTTAAGTTGTTTGCAATGGAGTCAAACTCTAAATAAATCAATGTAAAAAGGTGGTGGACAAGTGCTGGACTCTTCTCCACTGCTGACACTGTATCTGCATCAATAGACGCGCCTTGGAGGGTGGAGGGTGAATTCTACAAACTGTCTGGGTAAGGTCATGGTCGGAGTAAGAAGTGATTGAGCGTTTGCAGCTGTTGAGTTGTTGTTTTTTTTGTTAGCGTTTCCAGTCTTTACAGGCTCCTTTGAAAGTCGTGCCACCGACGGAGTGGATAAGCTTCACAGGAGGATGGCTGGGAATCGGCAGGGAGAATTTATGAAGCTTGATGTGTTCATGCCGTCAATGAGCTCAATATCCTAACAGTACGATCACTGCCTCACCTCATGTCACCCCACCTTCTGCTGTTGGCAGCACTCCACGGGTGCTTTGAGTTCAGATTTTGTCCACATACTGTGTCCTGCACTTCATGACAGCAGAATTTTAGCAAGCAGATTAAGTTTTACCAAAAGATGTAACATTCCTGCTTTTGTTAACTTTTTTAATAAATCTTGTTTATCCTTACTCTGTGTCATATGTCTGTATGTTTGTGTGGAGACAGATTCTTGGGAAAAACAAGAACAGTACACGATATGAGAAAATTGGAGAGAAACTTAGTGGCTGATCTGATTAGACTGCAGAGTTTCTTGCAGCACAAATTATCATATTAATAAGAAATCCTAATTTTCCTTCGTGCTTTAAGATTCTGAGTTCATGCCTGAGTTCATTTGAATACATTCTATGCAATATGTCACAAGTTCTATATGTTGACATGGGATTATCTGCAAATGAATGCACTGATTTACTTAATTAATAACCACATTAACATAACTGCTTATCTCATATATATTACGAGCACAGTGCTGGGGTATTAAGCAGCTTAAGTGCCTCCAGGGGCAGCATGGTGGCTCATTTGTGATTACTGTCGCCTCGCACTATGAGGATCCTGTGTTTGAACCCAAATAGAGCTGTGCTTTGAGTGAAGTTGTTCTCTCCTGTGTTTGCTCCATTTTCCACACACAACAAATTAAAAAGGTTGAGCCAGCCCATTCTACTACAGATCAATTTCATCTGGGTGCAGTTTTCAGTTGTTTGTTTTGAATGTTTTTTTTTTTTTCACTGTTTGTTGGTTTCCATTACTTTCAATGGAGCTAAATTTAATTGATAGTTGATGGGGAACAGTTGCCTCATTACAATAATTTCACTTTTGTTAATTGAGTTTTACTCAGAGAGAGAAAAAAAAACAATGATACATGGAAAGGTAGAGAGAGTTATTTTCTGACAGAGATATTGAAACCATTTGAAAAATGTTCAGGTGGATTTAATATGTTTATGATTTGAAGCAAACAGCCTAAAAATGTAAAATGCACATTTTGCTCTCTTAGGCTTTGTTGTCAGACCTTGGAGGTTCGGTGGCTGCCCACTGCTCCTGCTTCCACTTGGTTAAAAGGCAGAAGATAATTTATACTCAGGGGGTTTAATGAAGCACAACATAACTCTGTAGACATATGGCTGAATTTAGACATAGAAAAACAAAGGGCTAGAGCCCTCATGCTGTACTTTTTATAATTAAAGTGCAGCCTGATGCCAGTTTCCATTACAGCATCTTTTTTTTGTGTCTCAAAATCATTCCCCCGAAGCTTGCTTCTGCCACAGTGGTGTCATATTGGATGTAGAAACCTCAAGACCATGTAATCACCTCCATCAGTCAGACGTTAAATTATAAAAACAAGAGTGTTGGCTCAGTTTTTCGAATGTTGCTGTGAGCTAGAGAAAAAAGTGACTTATCATTTATTTACAGTTTCTAAACCATCCCATTGTTAATTAAAGCAGTTACAGTATTGAAGCTGTATATTTTAGCATGTATTTAAAAATTCAACAAAGGTGCATGATTAACGCTCCAATCTGAACATTAAACTTGTCAGCAGCACTCTTAATCCCACAAGGATGAGTCTCTATTTTCCTGGAGCTCTTGTGAAAGTGTGCAGAAGAAGAAAAATGTTAGAAGATCTACACACAGCAGGTATTTTCTCTGTCATTCAAAGGCACACTATTTCTGCTAGACATGGACATTTCCAAAGTGATTTTTATTTCTCTTTTAACAAACGGGTACACTATTCTGCTATGTCACAAAATTACAGTTATTACACATTACAGTCAGAATTACTTGGCATGTTTGCCATGTCTTTAAAAGAAGGATCGCATGTGAAACATAGTAATATGTATCATCCTTTAACTTAATTTTCAAGATATGGTCTATTCACTAATTTGGGGAAATATTAACATATTTTCTTCTTTTATTTTCAAATGGAGAATAAGCAGGGTTTTTTTTTTTCATTGGCACATCTTAACTCAGCAAAAAAATAAAAAATAAACATACAGTTTAATGTAAATGTTTGATTTACATAGTTTACAAATATAAACAAACCCATGAAAAGCGACAATAAAATGTAAACTCACAAAGGTTTAAAGGCCGGAGCCCATGAATGAAGTTATTGACACATCGATAGATTCTGTTCATTTGATGCTTTATGAATAATTGCAGCTGAGACATTTCAACAATCTGCACCGCTGATGCTCCACTATGACACTTGATGGGTAATTTTTTTAAATTATGTTTATTTATCAAATTGTCTATTCTATGCTCTGGTTCTGGTTCATATATTTGGATATCAGCAGACTGTGTTTTAATGATTTTGCCCAAACATGTTATTTTTTGTGTCTTCCAAGCTTGCATACTTAACACACTTTAAAGCTTTGTTAACTGGTCTTTTCCTAACCCACTTCTTAGGTTTCTGTAGCCAAACTCTTAACAAGAAAATGGTCAAACCCTGCATGATGCGATTTTGCCCTGAGGTGAGCAACGGTTACAACAGGTCTACTAACCTTACAAAATCCATTCAAGTCCAACTTTGACTTCTAAAAATCAAACCCAAGTTTGAAGCAGTGATGGATTTGCGCTTGCTGAAGGTTAGCTCATATGCATCCGGCGCATTTCTTCCTTTATAGTGTGTGTCCTTATGAAAAGTTCAGTCTTCATGTCAACAGACCATCATATAAATAAGTCCAGCAGTGGGGATGAAAAAGTGGAGGGACTATACTGCCTCCTCAAGTGTTATTCAAACATCTAAGGAAGATTTCTTTGTAATAAGTCTTATAGAAATTTTCAGTTCTGATCTGTTTGAGGACGGTGAGGTCAGTAAAATGCAGTTTGAAGTCACCCACCATTATATCACAGTAATTATTACATCACAAACAATTATTTTTAGAGTAAAGGGAACATATAACAATAATATAACATCCTTGTAGAGCTTTAACATGTTATTTATTGCAAACTGCCCCTCCACATACTTAAAAGTTAACTCCAATTTATTTTTTCTTTACCTACGTCCCTTCTGCTGTGTAATTTCACAAGAAAATGAGCCAGAGAAAAAAAGAGTCATCAACACCAGCAAAAGCTATTTGAGGCAGAGAGAATGGCTCAATGTGCTGCTCAATGATCAGAGCAGCCAGCAGGCTTTACAACCTCCTGTGTCCGTCCTTATATCCGCATCTTTCACAACATCGAAAGCACAAGATGGGGAAGGAGCAATGAAAACACGCCTCTTAAGTATAAAAAAGTGAGAGGGTATGACAGCAGTAAATTGGCTATTTCCTCCCCTGAGCCTTACTCCAGACTTTCTCTACATGTTGAGCAATTTGAATTGTGCTATAATTGCTCATGTTGCTTTTCTCTGCTTGTCATATCGACAGTAGAATTTGATCTCATTACTTTTGCCCGTGGATGCATTCTCAGCCATTCACCCCGGTAGGAATAATACTAAGAGTCGTGTTAACAAAAGAAGTGGAGCAGAGTGATTGTTGCTCTCTGCTTTATGGTGCTCGAAGTGAGAAGAACCAAAGATTGAAAGAGCAGAAGATCTTTCATGCATAATGCAACAACTCATTGGTTTGGGTCTTATCACTTCTTCAATGAGGCAATTTTAAACTGTGTTTTTTTTTTCTTCTTCAATGGGATAAAGCAGTTTAGAGTGGTAAAGTTTCTTCTTAGCTTGTTGTAAAGAGGATTATTTTACTCAACCATAGTATGAAGAGTGGAGAGGAAGAGCCGAAGGGGCAACAAAGAAATGGATGAGACATGAGTCATGAAATAGAAATCAAAAGCCGTACTTATGCCTGGTTGCAGTGGAGTAGACTATATGGTTTTGGGAGTGTGTATAGTGGATGTGGCCTTGGGTGATGTGCTTCGTGTTAAAAGAGGGGATGTACTTTGACTGTGTAGCAGGCTCTACATAGAGTATTTGCCCAGACAGCATTTCTAAATTCACCCATGCACTCATATATCTGCTCACTGTGTTCGCTCTGTTTCATAGGAGAGGACTCGAGCAAAGACATGACAGACACCGCATGACTACTGATATCTTTTAACTCTTGAGGAGGCAGCAATAGCAGAAAGTGACTCATAAAGTAAATCAGGGTATATTAAAAATGGATAGAAAAAAGAAAGAAAAAGGAATGTAGCATTTTCTTCCTCGCAAATGTCATCCGTGGTTCATTCTGAGAGCTGTAATGAATGTAAAAGTGGTAGTGAGAATAAAATATGAGTGAAGAATGGGATGGGGGTCCAGTAGCTCCAACACTACCAGTCCAGGATGAGTGTAGGCAGCAGCAGTAATGGTAACATGGGTACTGCTTGGCTAGCTGCACCCCGCTTACTCCCTCTAGCCCCCGATTCAATGTCAGAGTCCTTTTCAGAATACGGCGGGATAATGTTGAACTCTTCGCTTTCCTCCTCCTCCTGCTCCTCTTGCTCACTGTCCTCCATCTGTAAAAGCAGGGAAAGAGTGATTCCTCCAATTAACAGAAGTGGTGGAGTGTGGAGGGAAGTTAAGGATGTAAACTTCAAGAAGTCCAGAATTTGAAACCACACATGAAAATATGCAGATTTTGCATCTGCATACTAATAATGAGCAGTAGTGTACATTTGACATTTCCTCAAAGCTCTTAGATAAAACCAGATATAGTGTGTGTGTGTGTGTGTGTGTGTGTGTGTGTGTGTGTGTGTGTGTGTGTGTGTGTGTGTGTGTGTGTGTGTGTGTGTGTGTGCGTGCGTGTGTGTGTGTGTGTGTGCGTGTGTGTGTGTGTGTACAGAGCCAATCCGTCGATGAAGTGTTTTTTGCTGATTTGCTGCTGACAGAAGTACCAACACAATATAAGCCATTTCCAGTGTGCAGTGTGCACTCAGCATGAAGTCACACTTGTAGAGGTAGCTGTAGAAAAAACTTGTGGTGGGTAGACTAAAGCGTACATAAAGTGGTAAACGCACTTGCTGAAACACACTAAAGACTTGTCACAATCTAACCCTCCAAAATATGACATAATATCCAAAACATGACATTACAGCCATTATGACTATTAATACGAAAATAACATCTAGTTAATGTGATTTTTAAAAACAGATTAAGGGTCCTTTCAATATAAATGACTTCAAATTTCTACGTTATGATTATATTACCACAGAATATTCCCATAAATGTCTTTAATGTGTCTACTCAAATATATTAATTCACATTAATATATAATGATGAAACACTAACGCCAAACTACAATAGTAAAAAGACAACAAATGTTCATTTTCATCAATCACTTCCTGATTTTTTTTAAAAACATTTCGTAAAATAACAACACCTTCAACGAGGTCTATTATATAACATTAAATTGAATTATATTGGGTTTATTATTAATCATACTAATAATTCACCCAGCCAATAGGAGTCAGCTGGGAGTAAACACTCGAGCAAGTTAGCTTACTAGTGCTACATAATTGTAGACCCCTGTCTTTGACTTGCAGGTCATAGTGGTCACTCGTGAGCCTCACCAGTAGATCTTGTCTTTCAGGTTGCTGCACTGATGTAGACGTTTACAGTCATGGTCACTCATGTGTGAAATTACCATATTTCTACAGCTCACTTCCATTCTACGTGAGCAAAGGGGCAAATAGAAAAACAAAATCGCCTCTTCGCTCCACATGGAGTTGAAATCTGGTCACTGAAGAGCAAAGACGTTTGTGTGGTTAACTCATCCTGGCTGTTATTGGTTGTGGCTTTCTAAGTGAGCCAGGATACTGGAGAATTTGATTGTTGCTGTGTTTAACCAGCTGGTATATTATTTATAAAACATAATAATTAGAATATTGACAATGAAAACTCCAAACTGCCCCACAATAGAGATGCTTTCTGGCTGGCAGTGAGTCAGGAGACAGGAATTGAGCGTAAGATCCAACAATAGCAACCACAACCACACAAACAGACTGCAAACCAGTAAACTGGTATGTGCATCACATCCTGCACTGTTCACACACACCTTGGCAGGCAATGGTCATTTACCTGAACCACCTTCAGACATAGCAGGATCTAGACTCCTGTGTGTGGGTGTGTGTATGCATGTGAAACATGGATGTATTAAGGAGTGATGGACAGTGGTTGCCCAGTGAGATTAAGTTTCTTTTTTTAAATTTACAAAACCACTTCCTGTTGTAAATGAAAACTGAGCATTCATGCACACCAGCATCACCCACCTGCCAAGCTGGCTAACTTCCAGCTTAGTTTTCCACTAACTTGAAAGGAGATACAAACTTTGCAAGGTTTTCCAAATGTTATAGAACCAAATGGATCAAATTCAAGTCAATTAGCGGAGCAAAAAACATATATTTACTGTTCAACAAACGATTCTTTCACAATGTTAGTCAATGGGAAACAGTCTTTTTAGGGACACTGTACTGTGCATCACATATAAGTTGTAATTATATGGTTGGGCCACTATGTCAAAGACTGAATGCATCCTGGGGGACATGGTGTAAAACAATTTCAACACTCCCAGAAGTTGTTGTAGTGTAACAGGAAGACACAACCACTTTCTAACTTTCAAAATAAAATGTTGGCGAACACAATAAAACAGAGGCAGATTTTGTTTCTTGGCAACCATATGTACTATTAATCATATCACAGACTTAGGAGCAATGAGTTCAGTATTTCTAACCCTATAGAGAGAGCAAAAATTAAATGAGACATATAATAAGCAATACTATAGGCCTACATTATTTTATCATCTATAATATGAAATTTGAAAATATTTGTTTGTTTGTTAGTTCTGCCCAAAATGGTGAACATTACTATTGATTCAGATCAGACAGCAATGCACTACATGGCAACCATTTCCAACTGCACTGAAATTATTTTACACACATACACTCAGACACCCACACGTAGTCTGAATGCTGCTGTGTGTGACTGTGGTGATGTGTGAAACTTTTCATTGTTCATGTGCACATTTGTAGTGCATATATGTTATCAGTGTTTAAGTGTCTGTTTCAAATATAACTTTAAAATGTAGGGGTTTTGTGTAAAGGAGGAAAAATAGGAAGGCTTTTTTTTTAATCAAAGCTTAATAATCTAATTAAAAACTGTTTTATTATTATATTATATATTTGATATGCTGCTGGCATTTAAACTCATCGGTTTTTCCAAGAAAGTCAAAGCCATCCTCTTTAAACAAATTGTATATCTGGGAGTCCAATATGCAGCCCTGCAGTGGTGGAGTTTCAGTCCGTATGGAATTGTGGGACGGAATGGTAGGAGGAGGAAATGCAGAATGTGGAGGATTAAAAGGGTGAGAAAATGTGAATTGCAGAACAGATGGGTGTGCATACATGAATATTAACAGTAAGGCTTGAATCTCTTGCTGCAAACACTTACAGCTAATCCTCAGCCACAATGAGAGTTCGGGGTAGGCGATGGAACGGCTGGGACCAACTCACTGCTACAGTCCCAGGTGATACTTAAGAGTTATCACCTGATACACAGTCGACCTCCTCTTTAATTCAGGTTGTAGCAAGTGTCTAACACTACCATATGGTGAGACAGTAAATAGAGTGCTTACACTGTTGAATTGAGGAAGAGTGTTAATGCTGATGTGGACCCTCTCCTGGTATGTGTATGGAGAGGGCTGAGAAGCTGGCACGGGAGTGTTTTCCACAGGAGGCGGTGCAGAGATTCCCATGGAGCTGATGGCATTGCCTGAAAAAGTAGCAGCAGGAGACATCGTCATTAAGTTTAGAATGTTATTCAACCTTGAAGTATTGACAAATTAGTGCATTTTATAATAATTTATTGTATCATTTAATATATTTGTTGGAAAATGACATATACTTCTAAGCCATAAGTGCCATGGCTCTAGATAGAGCTATACAGAATATTAATAGGTCAGTCTGTCCACTGCTTTAGTTCAGATTTATTATTCTCGACAACGATTGGATGGATAGACATTATATTTGGGAATTACATCCATGACCCAGTGTGGATGAATTCTATTCATTTTGGTGATATGGTGACTTTTCACCTCATGCCTAGCCCGGTATGTCCAAACTAATTTGTAAATAAATTTTAGTTTTGAACATAACATTAGATTTTTAATTTCCAAGTTTTTATCAATGGGCACAGACCAAAATGTCTCAGGATGCAGTTGGAGAGACCCTACCACCAAAAAGGGCAACAAACCATGTGACGCCGTGCGCCCAGAACCGCCCTAGCTTATGCTGGGTCTGTATTATGCATGAAATAAAATAATTTAATCAGCTCATCTTGACTTTTCAAATAAGGTCCACTACCTGCACTTTTAATGTGATTCCATTGTGTATTTTTTTAATTTTTATTTTACTGCTGCCTGTACCCATATCTATTGTATTTGTACACTGTGTTGTGATGTAAACTATGACGTGTGCTGCTGCCTTCATGGCCGGGTCACCCTTGTGAAAGAGATCCTTGATCTCAAAGGGTTCATTTTCCTGGTTAAATGAAGGTTAAAGAAATAAATAAATAAAGATATTGTTGGACCAAATGAATCAGATTCTGATAACGATGGAGTGATTTTGCTGGACTTAATGTTTTCCAGAAAAATGAAATCAGTGGATATGAATGGGATGAATGTTTTTAGGTCAGTCTTAATCACATGATGTTCCCAGAGGATGCGATACGCTGTGTTCATGGCCACTATGCCAAAATCATTTCGCAGTCCGGCGCAGTTCCTATAGGGACTTGTTATGAGTGTTTTAGCATGCTGATGTTGGCATAAAGCACTGCCAGAGCCAATAACTCTGAGATGCGATTTACCCCAAACACAACATAACTGCACAGCTGTACGTTGTATCTAGATAAAAGACAAAAGAAGAAAAAAAAAGATTCAAAAATTGATCCATTGTAGTTTAAGCTCACCTGACATTAGGAAAATTAGCGAGGCCAATTTATGCTATATTTGTCCTATGTTCAATTTGCATTGCAGTGAAGTCACAATTAATTTCAACCTGTTACCATTTAACACAATTTTTGGATAACAAGGAGAAATGCTGCAGTAATGAGGAGCATGAAAAGTGAACGCCATTTCATTTTAAACAACCTGACTGGCCTCTGACCCTTCTTCTTGTTCTTTAAGTGTTTTTACTGTAAGTGTGCACAGTGCATGGCAATGTTTACTGTGAGTACATTTTACAGAAAGAGTTACTTTTATAATTAAACAGTGCTTTTTGAGTAGGTTCTTGTCGTGATTTTTCTGTCCCTGCTGGGTTGGCAACAATACAACAAGAAGCCATCTTATGTTTATCAGATTAGGTGATATGATTCATTAAATGCATAGAACTTGGAAATCACATTCGCATTTGGCAGTCAACCAGACGCAAGGGAAAACGTCTGCTGACATTTGTTTATTTATAAGAAAATATTATGGTTCAATGGTTTGCCCTCTAAATCATCAATTATGACCTGGCTCATCTGAATTCTATGTCAATGCACTTTATAAAATACTCTGTTAGAAGATCAATTTAATTTACAGTCAGATTTGACAGCTAAAAAGCTAATGTTTCCGCTGCAGTTACTTTGACACAGGAAGAATTGACAGTTATTATAAATGAGTTACTTAATATATGAATGAAAAGTGTCTGAAGTTTGGAAACATTTGTCACTTAAATTATTGGACTGAGTTGTAAGAATGCTTTTCATGCTTGTACTCAAAGCTCTTAGGAACACTTTCAATACCACAAAGTGTTGTATTAATAGCTTCTATAATTGACTTACTGCATGTTGAAGAACTGCAACCACAGTGTCAATGTCAATAAAACAAAAATAGGTTCCAAGAACACTTGGAACTTTAAGTTAGAATAGTTTTAGTAGTAGACTTTTAAATAATCTACAATGCACTTATTTGCAATTAAAATATTAATGTATAATATGTCACATTATTACATAATCATGTATAGCTGCTATCCTGGAAGTTTCATATACTGTATTTCATAAACTCCTAAACTGTTATTATCATGTTATTATTATTCACTGTGGCTGTTCAGCCCTGAGGGAACATTGTGCTGCATGCGTAACCTCATGATGTTTTACTCACGCAGACATATGTTGTTGCTGAACATATGCAGGATGCGCTGACAGCCCTGCCATTCGTTCCCACTGCCGTCACATGTACACCACTGGGACACTTCTGTGCTGCTGTTACTCACATAGTTGGGAGTCATGATGGTGCCTGGTTATTGAAAGAAGATAAAAGTAGTAATATTGTACGCACCGATATAGAATGTACTGTGAGACATTATCTCCAACAATTTAAAAACGTCCCCTGAGGATCCAGCCTCACCGGTCTATCATCTATTGATGTTTGATAATTGCAGTTATACAAAATTACTTTTTGAAAAATACGGCATGCGAGACAAAAGCAAATACTATTATCTGGATCATTTGTAGAGCTGATGGAAAAACAATTTTTCAATCCAGTTTTTTTAACATGATGCTGACTAAATGCCCAGAGCAGCAGCTTTTGATATCTGACAATTTATGAACCCTGAGTTATTTTGTGCGACAAAATTACACTAATGAAAACTAAATATCACTGTTATTTACCATCTAAGTCCATTGAGCAGCTCCTTGCCTTTTCTTTCTAAACTATTCCCTCTTTCAACCTCTTCTACCTCTTTAATTTCTTTCCTTCCATCTCACCTATGAGTCCAGCATAGGCCTTCAGGCACATGGCTCTGCTCTCTCGTATACAGCCAGAGCCAGACAGAGGGGAGGGCTGGCAGTTGTGCTGGAAATCAGCAAGCCTTGATCTGAAATGCACACAAACACACACACACAGAGAGAGAGAGAGAGAAATACACAATAGAAAACAGTTTTTCATGTGTCAGCAGAGAAAAATCGGGTGCATTTTAAAATGTTTTTACAGGTAGAGCTAAAACAAAAGATACACACACCACAAGACGGTGGAAGAGTGCAAAACACAAAAGAGAGAGAGATAGCTTTGCACTCAGTCTTAAAACCACATACTCATAAGTTCCAGTCACCCACCAACAGCCTCCACTTCACTTTGGAAACCTAATTTTTTTTAAAACAACTCCTCTATATGGTATGGAAAACACTGAAAAGTCAAATGATTGTCTTGTATTACACCTGTTGTCACACACACAGCATTTTTGTCAAAGCAGTTTTACTTGTTTACAATTATTGGTTGTATTATGTAGAGACGGCTAATCGGAGGGGTTTACAAGTGACAGATTTTACAAATGGATGCCCGAAGTTCCTTCTATAAAACATGCACACAGTCTGAAACAACTGAATCACTTCAGTAATAATCTAAAATGCATCTATATTATATATCTTGGTCTGAAACTGAAGATTCAGTCAAATGTTGGTATGTGCCATGTGTGTGAAACAGAAGACCCTGATGGTAGCTGTACTCAAGCTGTTCTCTTCTTGTTAAAATCTGTTCCTAATACTACAGAGGGGGGATTTTGCATGACCGTCTCAGTTTCAAACTGTTTTCTTTTATCATTAATAACCTCTGTAACATTTACTCACAGACTAGAATGTAATTAATGCAAGCAATTCCTCTACATTTATGAACAATATGCAGAGAATACAGACTAAGATTAGCCTCGCAAAGTCCATTATCCTCACAGTGATGAGCCTTGAATTATGGACCACTAGACACAAACTCCTCCAAGACACAGGAAGACTCATCCTTCCTGAGATGATGTTGGTCCAGAAAACACGCCACCTTCTTATATTGCTCTATCATCAGTGAGAACAGGATCAATTCAAAACAAAAATGGACTCTTAGAACCAACTAAATGTAAGTCATTGGCAAAAAGACGATGGTTCTGAAGCACTGAGGCCCTACAAACCCACTGAATGTAGTTCTCTACTCTTAAAATATTTGCAACTATGATTTTATTAATATTTTGATGCTTGTGTTTGTATCCATGTTTACATTAGCTGCCTTCTGGTGCACATATATTAGCATTTCCTGCTGCCAGATCATGATCTGTGGAATAGCATGTTACATATTATTCCGCTTGCAGTTTGTACTAATGTATACTCACAGTAAGCTGGAATGTTTATAACATAGCATGCTAACACTAATGCATGGGTGCGCGTTTGCTTTCATAGGTCAAACATTGGTTGATTAATCATTGATTCATTGTTTTAAAAAAAAAAGTATTTGGCAAGTATTTTTTATAGCTAATCAGTAAAATAATAAAACATTTGATGGTTTGAATTTGGGAATTTGCTTTTCCTCTTACATAAACTGGCAGATGCAAGTAAAAAACCTGTTATCATGGTGACATCACATCTTGTGTGCTATGGCCAGGGTGCATTGATACAATAATATAGTGACAATGGCATTGGAGGTATGCGCTCTGAGTGCTTTCAAGTAAATACTTAAACTGTCTTACCTGCACAGCTCATCTCTGGAGCAGTAGTTCTGCAGGCTGAGGCAGTTGGGCTTGCCCACCCTTTCTTCCCCTCTACCATTCTCCTCATAGGAACATGACGGGACAATAGTTTTCCTGCGGCGCTCCCCACACAGAGTGTCGGAGCAGGGACAGAAGAGGAGAGCAAAGCTGTACTCCTCTGGCACGCGCTCCAGGAAGCGCCGCAGGGCTTTGTGGCATTTCTGGCGGTTACAGCTGTTGTCAGACACGGTTGCTCTCTTGGTGCAGGCCACAACATATTCTGACCGCAGGGAGCCACATTTCTCATACAGGCCACAGTCCTGGGCTGCCTTCAGACACTGGTTTTGTCCGTCCACAGAAAGAGATGACGCTGGAGGTCATCAAGGAGAGAAAGGGTCATAATCAGGTGATGAAATCATGACATAAAGTGAATTAAGTGCCAAACTTTTGAATATTGAGCAGTACCTGCCACAATGGAAGCCATGCGTGACATCTCAATGTTTCTCACCAAATTCAACTTCAGCTCTTCATATGGAGACACTTCATACTCATCATATGCTAAAACAACAATGAAAGGGTTTTTTCATACTGATCAGGCATCTGAGAATCCAAGAAGAGCCCCCCTCCCTTCCCCCCTCACACACACACACACACACACACACACACACACACACACACACACACACACACACACACACACACACACACACACACACACACACACACTCAGACACACACATTTATGCTCTTACAAATGCCAGTGCTTAACCTACCTGCGAATCTCACAGTCCAGTAGACCCTGAGGCAGTGTTCCTCCCTGCGAGAGCCACGCTGACATTTGCAAACTTGAAGGGGGCGGTAATGCTGCAAGGAGTTCTGGGCCTCCAGGCACTCCAAGCGTGCGTCTGGGCCGAGGGGCGACACAGCCTCTTCAGCTGCACAGTACTCAAGCAATCGATAGAGCACCATGCAGGACTGCTCCTGGATGCAGCCCTGCTCTGCCACCAGACAGTCTAAGGATGCAGATACCGGCACGCTACCTGGAGGAGAGGTTGATACTGTCAATGTTACCACCAATATGTCCAATGCTGCACCGTGCAAAACGGCTTGAGTTTATGGACCCACAATCCAGTATCATTCCTGAAGCTAAATAAGCCACACATTAAGAGAACAGAGGAAGGTGAGTGTGCTCCATAGACCTTCCACTGTACTACTTTAAGAGCCAAATTGGGAGATTAAATTGAAAGTGTGATAGAGAAGCAACATAGGAACACAGGAATGTCTTGGGTAAGTTAACAATATAGGGTTATGCTGTGGTTGTAATTAATTTGTATTTATTATTTCTTCATCTTCTCATTGGGACTCATAGTTGACTTCTCCCCTTCATGTTTTTATGCAGTCTAACAGTGCACCATTATATTTATTCATCACTTTCTCTCACTGTTTGTACTGATGAAAGTCACATGTTGATCCAAGCTTTATAAAAAGGCTCCAGCTGTCAGTCAGCTCACATTGTGAAGCCAGGCACTCTGAGATGAGCATGCTCAACACGTGCTATTATACATTTACAGACATTTCATCAATCGGTGGTGCCAGCAGGTTAAGTCTCAAAGCAGTTTGGCAGGCCGGGCTCCTCCCTGCACCTTATTTTTCTTTCTGCATTCTGCTATAAGAGATGAGGAATTTGGTTGTATTTTATTCGGATACTTCTAAGAAATGTGGGCATCAAATATTTGAAGTTTAGCTGCCAAACTGCATCGCTTTCCAAAGTTGGTCTGAAAATAAAAAGATGACCAAACGTCATCAAAAAGGACACTGTACAACAGCCAACTCTGATGTCTTGGATGTCTCTTGGATCTTCCTGCAAGTGCTTGAACCACCAACAAGAGGGCATTTCCAAAATAGTCACTCATGTGACAATAATAACATTCATTCATCCCTACATCCTGTGTGGGGTCCCGGGGGGGGGGGGGGGGGGGGGGGGGGGGGGCTGGAGCCTATCCCAGCTGACTTTGGGTGGGAGGCAGGGTACACCCTGGACAAGTAGCCAGTTCATCAAAGGGCCACATAGAAAGACAAACAATCATTCTCACTCACATTCATGCCTACAGTCAATTTAGAGTCACAAATTCACCTCTGTTGCATGTTTTTGGTGTTTGGTGGTGGGAGGACCCAGAGGGAACCCACCCAGACATGGGGAGAACGTGCAAACTCCACACAGAAAAGCCCCAGGTCCACAGTGGGATTTGAACCCAGGACCTTCTTGTTGTGAGGCAACAGTGCTAACCACTGCGCCACCTTGCCACCCCAATAATAACATCTGGCTGAAAAATTAAAAAGTAAGCCTACATGATGTTCACTGTGAGGTGTTACCTTCCTTAAAGCCAGTGTGGAATTATCTTACTCTCACCATACTGGCATGAATATAAACTAGCTATCTTTAATGTAGTAAACATACAGTACATTCATCAGTCTAAAATCCTTTAAATGTTTTGAAATTAGAAATGTAAAATATGCAGAATAAAATACGCTTAAAGATGTAAAAACACCGATGCTGCGCTTGAACATTTTTCATGTGATACATTTAGTATTTTCAGAAACATGTACTCATGCATGTCTTGTACAAAAGCACTGCTGTTGTTTTTCTAAAGGGACTTGTGAACAGCTGGGATCAAAACATTTGGCAGTTTGTAGCAGTTTCTGCACTGCTCTCTTGGCCAGATCACTGTTGGAACAGAGATTTTTAATCTCAATGAGGATTTTACCTGGTAAAATAAAGGATATAATAATAATAACAATAATAATAATAATAATAATAATAATAAAGCAGGGTCCATTCCACTTGGAACAAACTTTTCACCAATGTCAGACACTGACTCCACATGTGATGCTAGAGACAAAACCAATTTATTCTGCATACTTCATCTTATTTCCCACCAAGGTAATATACTTTCATTTTCAATTTTGCTTTCAGACAGAGACTCAACCTGGGTATCACATTGAGACAACTGAGGATGCTTTCCTCCCGGACAAATAGTCTGAAGCAAACACATTTCTTTTGACAGATGCTTCAGCACATATTACAGCCTCAAAATAAGCCGGCTGGGAGATATTGCTGTGGATCGCAGTGCTGTAGATCAGACACATATGGATTAAGAATAATTAATTCCATTAACTAATGAGGGTTGTTGAGTACAAATGTACTGTATATCAAAACCACATTTCCTCTGAGACAAACATGTTTTTCAGTAGCAAATAATGTTGTTTCACGGTCCCAATTTATTCACCTGAAGACAGTTGTCACATATTTAAAAACTGCTAAAGATTGTGTTACACAATACCAAGTAATATCAAGTAATCTGTTATCAGGATTACTCATAAAGTTACAAACAGATTTTGATAACATTATTGGAGATCTGGGATATGGCCCAAGGAACAATCTAAAAAAATACATTTAGGTGGTGATATATAGTAATATTCCAGATCTGATGATCCAGATTGTTTGAATTTAGGGGGCTCAAAGAAAACACAGTACTGTGGTATAATAAATAATAATGCTACAGACCTGTAACAAAGATCAAATTGTAGCTGATGATTCGGTTCAAATCTGATGTAACTTCAAAAGTTAATGAGCTAAATCCATTTCTTTTTTACTTTATTTAGCACACACAAAAAAAAAAAAATTTGTACACAATAACCTTAATCCAGTATACAGTATAAACATGTGCAAGGAAGACAAGAAACCCCGAGAGGCTTATGAAGTGTCTCCCTATAAGTCATAGTACGTGATTACAGTTTAATATAAAAAAAACAACAGAACAAAATGAATACATTATTATAGTTGTACAATAAAAAGAAAACAATAACTTTGTGTAAAGAAAAAAGGGCATAGAGAAGAAATATGACAGGAAATATTGTTTTTCTTGAATAACTATCAAGCTAATAACGATGCCAATGTGACTCTAAACTCTAGGGGTAGGTTTTCATGGTCAAGGAGTCATATTATGACAGTCATGCTCTCATGGGTGCAGTGCATAACGGGGGGAGGCTGAGCTGCCTTGGTTGAGGTTTGCACTCTGTCAGTGATTTCTATACAGTAGTTTCCACTGTGAGCCTGGAAATACAGACTGAGAGCGTTTTGATTGGCAGTGTTCTGTCTAGAATGACTGAAAGTGAAAAGCTACAAAACGTTTGTTAATAATGAAAAACACAATGCAGAAGGACCAGAGAAAGCCTGAGGGATTCGGATTTTTTTTTTAAAAGAAATACCTCTTCATAAAATTGCATTCTGATGAAACGTTTCAGGAAAATTAATTTCTCAAATGTGACACGTAATTGTCTCCATAAATTACATTTTATACAGTTACTCCATAGAATAAAAAATTGTTTGGGTAGGCAATATGCTTACACTTTTATGCTTCATTTTGTTAATTTGCTATATCCTGTCACAAAGAGGTAGACTGGACAACAATTACAAATATATTGTGCAACTAAAAACATGTGAAGTAAATGTTCATGTCTGTTAACAAATCTCTATGCTTACTATATCTTCACAGATATTTATGTTTCAGGACATGAACACATGCATCACACATGTTGATACGCAGAGACACACACAGCATTGTGTTACATCGGTCACACGCTTCGATTAAGCTCCTGCTGACTGCTGGCACAAAGCATGGCTGCAATCCAATTCTGCTGCTGCATGTTTTGCAATCTCAGGCACCACATGAGGTCCACGTTTCACTTTGGCATAAGACAAATCATAAACAGAGGCTCCGCTTCATCGCCACTGCTCCAAGCTGCCAAGTCTACTGCGGTGAATCCACAGGGAGAGGTGGGGAAAAAAAACAGTAGTAACACACAAGGGCAAGGCAATGAGTCATACTCACAGCTCCCCGTGGTATGCTAAAGTCATGATTTCCTGTTTATGTATGTATCATTATACCTTGATGATTATAATAAAGTGAATTCTGCCATGTTTAGCTGCAATTTAAATAGGCTACATGCAATCTTCTGTTTGGGCAGTGAACAGTTTCTTCATTATTCCTCTGCAGTGTTTGCTCCCTCAGGCTTACCATTGATAAAGAGACTATCAGCAATTTCCAAGAGCCACACACACACGCACACGCACACACACACACACACACACACACACACACACACACACACACACACACACACACACACACACACACACACACACACACACGCACACGCACACACACACACACATGCACACACACACACACACAGATAAGAAAATCCTATATGAAGTACAGAGGAGCTCTCTTTAATCTTGACTGGTAGACAGGTCATAATTATTTGAATAACTTGAACATTATTTAACACCACGATGATGAAGAAGCTCTGTGCTCACATTATGCTGTTTGAGATGCAACAAACTGCTAAAGTAAAAAGACCAACTTTGGCGAGGTGTTGGTCTGAGCATGAGGTGTGTGTTTAAAGAAAAGCTGAGAAAAGTGAATTGCAGATGAATTACTGTGATATGTGAGCCATAATACACCCTATTGATTTCTCACTGAGGTGATTAATAGAATTTGCGAGGCAGAGCTGATGAAGGTTAGCCCTGCAAATGACAAACCAGTAACCACACACCACATACAGACCTTAATGGGGAGGGAGCTGATTTGCCAAAATTTCTCTTCCATCCTTTCACAGATTGGTGGGTGGTAATTTGACTTGAGAGGGGACCATGACGGGACAGTGTGACTCTCATGTGAAATTTGTTGGGGGATTGTGACAGAAGGAGCTTCATGGAAGGAAGTCACAAGCTGAAGGAGGATCTGGCAGCTATGTGACAAGATTGAGCAAAAATGAGGCTGGAGAAACGCCTGCGACTCCTTCACACTGTTTTTCATCATTCATCTCACCTGCAGTCAGACAAATGGAACTTGAATGGACTGTACATAATAATAATGTGTTTACTTACATATTAATGCTCCACTTAAAGTCCTATATGGTCTGAACTGGAATATGTTGATAATCTGCAGCTACAGTATATCCTCTGCGGCATTTTATAGACCTGACAATTAATCAATCAAATTATAAGAAACTTTTCAAGAAAATTATAAGATGATAAATTGAAAATTGATAACTACTAAAAATAATCATACATATCAAAAGTTTTGAATTTTGACAAGATTAATGTTCTATTGTTAGTATTAACTCATGGCATTTTATTTTGATACTATGACTCAATGCTCACAGAACTGATCTACAACCAGCGTCATAAACTTAAACTTATTGACGTAAATGTCATATAGTATTTATATGTGGTTACTAAATATATAAATATCACCAGTATAATGTGCAGTTAATTGAATATTAATGTGAGCGTAAACTCAGTGACCACTGGAAAACATGGGATGAGTAAATTGGAACAAGCAAGCTGCAGAACAACAGAGAAACTGTTTATTAGTCAAAATAACGATTTTCCTGCCAACATGCTTTTTTTAAATTTTGATTTAAGCAACTACTTTCAAAATACATTCACTATTAATAATTGGACACAGCAGATGGCAAATGCAAGGGAGGTCTTCATGAACATTAGTAACTTGTAGATTAGGGCCAAGCCTAAAAATAAACAATAGTGGCTGACCCCATCTCATTCCAAAAAAATAAAATGCCTTTATTTCACGCAGTTAAGTTTGATTAAGAACTTGTGCCATTATTAAGGATCCCTACACTGATTCACTGACAAAGACATTTCAGTTTCTGTCCCCGAACACTCCTGGTTTTGATTAAATCATAACGTGCATTGGAAAAAAAACTTCCTATTTGATAGCCTTTCCTCTATTTCCAGTGGATGGAGGCGTTTCCTCAGGAAGGACACAGCTTGTTAATTAGTGCTGCTTAAAGCACATTTAGGGCTCTTATCTGCTGAGCTCAAATTTTACACTTTCCACCAATCAGCTCACCACTGAATTCAACTTTCTATTAACATCAAACATATGCTTAAAACTTTGCACATATTCTCTTTGTTATGTGCAAAATTAGGAGCACTGCCTTGGGCAACCTCAATCGAGCAGTTGCTTTTAAAGAAACAGGACAGGTTATGTTTAATTTATTCAAAAGTACAAATTTATAAAAAATGTTCTCACAGTGTGAGCTACCAGTCAGGTTTCTCATCTTTACATGCTATTTTAAGGCAGATGATGTTTTCTTTGGATGTGTCAGGCATTGTGGATTTCCAAATTCCCACATTAGCAGGAAACCTAAGCACAGCTTCCAAATACCTTAGCTATCAAAGAATATTTTGTCAAAAAAAACCCAACACATTTTCCCTCGTTTCTCTCATCTTTGCAACTCTTTCAAAGACACACAGTTTCACACACATCACACACATTACAAAGCCCAAAACTTCTTTGCGTGCTCACATGGCCAAATTACACATTTGTTTGATCCTCACTTTGTGCTAACAAGACTGACTCTCTGTGAGACTGGGGCGCTGTGCAGTGAGGCACAGTTACAATTACTTAAATCAGTTTTTATGCACACACCCCACAGAGACAACTCCAGCGCTAGTTATGTGCAGTTCTGTGCATCTCTCTATAGGAGTATACTCCTCGAGGTGTGACCATTATCGCTATAATCACACATTATGACATACAGAAGAGATAGGAACAGTTGGGCAAAAACAGAATAATATTGGAGAACACACATGTTGTTAGTCATGAGGGCTACAAACTACAGAAATAATGATAATATGACTTGATTATGGCTGTTCAGCATAATGTAGATGATCTGACAGCATGTGTTGAGGGTTCAAGTATCCAAAGGTTACAACTCTACTCATGCACAAGAATCGTCTATTCATATTCTGAATGAATAGTTGCCCATTGTATCCAACACTAGATTAATGATCTATGCTTCTGAATTGTGCAGCCACATAATGCAGGCAAAATCTTCCAGGAACTGCAGGTAAAAAACATACTTGCATCAGGTGCTGCATCAGCCAGACAGGATGTGTGTGGCTGTGTGATATTTCAGGCTTCTGCCTTGTGCTGCCCCGTGCAGTTTTAAATTGGCAAATAATTTCTTGGCCTGACAGCGACACGTGGACTGTTTCCATCGGCATGACGGCTTTTGTTGGTGCCATCAAATGTGTGCAAGTGACAATTCAAGACTCAGAGCCGACACACACACACACACACACAAAATAAGTAGGCTATAACAAGACAATGACACATAATGATACTAATTAGCATTGAAGGAACTTTCTCTCGTAGAAATCAGGTGTCATTCAGAAGCCCACATTTTGATGTTAAAGTTAGAGGATTTTAATTAAAATTATTCTTTAAAGTGTGACATGAAATACATGATATAATTGCACATTCAGAAAATGTATTTTATGTTCTTATCTAGGAGTCCAATTGGCAGCTTGCCAATTTAATCTTTGTGCGCTGTCGTCCTAAACGAAACTGAATTACAGGCACAGAGTACATAAAGACAATGCCTCGCCAGAGAAAAGACGAGTCTGCAGCACAGTGGAGAAGATAAAGGAGCCCAGGATTGAATAACCCTGTGTGCAAGAGGTGAGGGAACTCTAACCCCAGCACAGTGTGTCTATCAAATAATCAGGCCATTATAGAGGCAGCTTGAGCACGCCAGTATCCGTCCATCTAGGACCTGCGAGACTTTTCACAGCCTGAAAATGAGCTACTGTATAATAAATGTATGACGGCCGTATTATGGCTTAATCACTTCCACTAAATGACATACAGAAATAGCAACACTCAATCACCAGTTGCGGTCTGTACTGGGACTTCGGCAAAGGCCTTGCAGCAAAGGGTCATAGTCAGGTCTAATGTCATTTTGCGATCTCGTGCTTTATTTCTGAGATGTCGCGGCCATTACGGTGTAAATAAATTTGAAAAGGAAACGGATGAATGGAACAGCACATGTAAACAATAAAATGTAGTCTCAATGTTTAAGTGCAATCCTCTTTCACTTTGTATGTTCAATCTTAGGCACAATAACAATGGTCTTGGTTAGACCTGAGCTCTGTGGTAAATCAGTGGTGACAGACATTTTTGAGGGATGTTGCCCTTCTCCAAACTTCCTACTGTCATTGTTTAGGTCACAGGATTGTACTAGGAAAGATATGTTACATGGTAAAAAGAAATCCTGACATGTAATAATGTTCAGAAGGGCTATTTACTGTATATACAGTAATACCTATAAACTTAGACAGGGAATGTCCTTTAAAGTGACACTTAACAGTTTACCATATAAGGATGGACAACTGTAGCTCTAAAAGAGTTTTCTGGAGATTTCACATCTCTTTAATGATACGTTTTAACAGAATTGAAATCAAATTACTTGTTTTGCAATTGGCTACAATGGAAGAATTCAACATCATGACGGTTTGTTTAATTTGCATCTACAATACTGAGATGTCTATTAAACAGCACTTGGAAATAACTGCTTTTCTTGACGTGCTTCCACCTTTAAGTGCCTGGCAGGTCGGTTCGACACATTGGATGATATACTGGGTCCCTAAAAGGTTTGACATTCACAAGAAACATTCATCAATTTAAGAAACTAATCTCTAAAAGGCAGCCTCACCTGATATTATCTGAATTTTCTGGCTGTGAACCCTGCACCACCCGTAATAAAACAATCAAAGTATTTGAATCAGTTCTTGAATGAAAGAGCACAGGGGGAGGGGCATGTGAAGATTATTTTATGTGGTCTGTGTTAACTGTGGATCTGGATGCCAGTCCTGTAGACAATCATCCTCAAACAATGACAGAGAAGTGCTTTGAAGAAGCGACCAGATACTTCATACTAGATCTAGCAAAGCTTACAGAGAGATCTATAGTTTGGTTCACTAAAGAGGAAAGGTAGCTCATAGTACTTTGTAAAAATTAAGTATGTATACTGTGTGATACAAATATCTGACCAGATATAATACTAAAATGTCACATGCCAGCAAAAAAAACTCAAAACTTGTTGTTAAAATGACCCTCGTGTACAAAGGTGAACAAAAAAAAACCAAAAAACCCATTATTCATAGGAAAGTGTAAAGAATGTTGGCCCTTGTTTTATGTCAGTCAGATGCCTGCCTTCAGAAACCAGAATCCAGATAGGGCTGTTTCACCACGTATGTTAACTCGGTTAGTCAGGTGACACAATATAGCAACAACTTCTCTGAACATTTGCTCATTAAAAGCAATAATCAATACTTAGGACACCAAGTATTCCATGATTCTATTAGTTTAAGTATTAACTGTGATTTTTCCTCAGGCTGAGATTCAACCTTCGCCTGCCCTGTGGCGAACTCAAATGAGGTTCAGCTACAGTAGAAGCGATGATAAAAGTAGAATAAAATTAAAAACCTTTCCTTTTCCTGTTTTGAACAAAAATTGTTTGTATTTTCGGTACACAGAAATGTCAAAAAAGTAACTTAACTACTGGAATCTGCAAATATGAACGTAGTTGAACTACCAACAAAATACTACAAAATGTTACTAACCTACTCGTCAACATTGAAGCTTGAAGAGTGAAGAACATTTACAATCCTGACATGATTAGATATCAACAATCACAGATCAGCAGCAGCCACATTATTGATTATAAAGATTAGAGTGTATTTTAGAGGAGCGTGTGTAGCAGACAGATCCAATTTAATCCACCGTGACATCAAACACCACAGACAGATATTTCTTTTCAATACTTGATCATCAGCAATCACAAAGACTATTAAAGCAGTGACACGAAAAACTGGTCCATTATTGAAGATATGAATTTTGCTCTCATGTGAATTTTTATATCAACTTCTAATGCACAACTTAAAGTGTCAGTGATTTATTAATGCTGATGCCAAAAGGCATTCATGCAAAGGAGAAGACATTTAGTTTAACGATTCATGTGTGATATTTCCATGATCGAAGACAGTCCAATCAATATTTAGGAGATGAGCAGCTCTCTCTTTGGAATGTTTCCAAGACAGAGATGATGGACAGAAACCTATGATGTCATCCAGATGTAAAATGGAAGGCTGCTGCTCTAATGACAGAGAAACTGGTTTTATAGACGTGTTAAATGTATTTTGAGTCATCTCAAAGTTACACTCAAACCAGGAATGGTGTCATCATCAGTGTAACTGAGAATATCCTTATGCTTAATCTTTTTCATTTTGCCCCTTATTCTTTATAAAATCATGAGCCAACTGAGGTTTTCTCAGGTAACATAGGTGAGCTACATACAGATCATTTACAAAAACTTCCCACTTTATGATTCAGTTATTAGCAGAGTATGTGTGACTTAGAATACGGGATATTATTATCAGCAATGTAAAGTGAAATGCAATGTTCTCATGTGCATGAGGGATGGATAATACAATTGTTGGACATTACATGCATTCTTCTTCAAGTTTTGGGTACCGGAGGAAAATGTATCTCATGAAAGGGAACACGACTCCAGAGCCCCAAATGACTAAATGATAAATAGACAGTAAATACTGAAACAAAGGGGGGAAAATACCGGCTGTTGAAAAAGAGGAACATGCTGCTTACCACGAGAGAGGACATTGAGCAGAAGTGCAAAGATCATCATCCTGTCCGGTGTCGTCGGATGGTTTGGGGACTGGGAAATTCACACCCGGCTCGCTTCAGCTCAGTGACCCGTCTCCTGCTACATCCAGCCTCCCACTCTGCTGCTGCTGCGGATCGGATGGGCTAGCGCACAAAGTTGGGAAAACTGAACCGGGCACACAACAGGAGCGATTCAAGTTCTCGCGATTTTTTTTTGTCCCATCTATTTTTCGGATCTTAGTTGTACCGATCTCTAACAGACGCATTCGGCAGATTTCCAAAACATTTATCCAAAAAGTTTCAGCGCAGCTGATCACAAATCAGTTGCAGTCTTCGAGTTGTGTCGCATTTGGACCCGCGCGCAACTCCACAGTTGTCCAGCCAGAGTTGAGATCAGGGCGCTGAGGCTGCATGGCGCATCTTTATTAAAGGCGCAATGTGATTGGCCCCTGAAACGTTGAGTATGCCCGTCTGATGTTTCAGTGTGTCCTGAGTGAGGTGAGGTGCGTTGTAGCTGCCAGGCTCATCATTATGACAGACAACGCAAAGCCTATATTAGAAACGGCATTGAACATTCAGTTATGCTTAGCAAAAGAATTATCACTCACTAATCCACTATATACTATTTTTTGCTACTTTGTTAACTGTTTTAAAAGCTGTTCAAAGCAAATCTCCACTGAATGAACATTAACGGCTTTCGCTTTGACACTGTATTCATAGTTATGGATTTTGTGGCCATAACATTCAGTGAAAATGCGCTTTTAAGCTGAAGGAGCAGAAAGGACACGGCTGTTCTGTTTCAATTAGTCTGATTGAACCATGTTTCTAGTTATAAATATTTCTCTTCCTCACAACTGCCTTCATGTGTCGCGGAGGTGAGCCTATAATAGGCTATATGTTAGGTTTTTTTTTTTGCTTCCTTGAGACCAGTCTGCAGCCCCATAGTCTTCTCTATTCCTATCAGCTTACAGCAGGACTGGGAGTGAGAAATCTTTACTTGCTCCTTATGGATAGAAAGAATTGAATGTGTGTCGGGGGAAATACTAAAAAGATATTCACCTTGAACACATTGTCTTCTTTTATTTATCCAAACCAACAGTTTCACAGTGCAGTTTGTGTCTGTGCGTGTGCACAGATTGTCTGCATCCTCTGAGGGAAACAAGAAGTGACAAAGCCTCCTGGGAAGTGAAGTCACTTGATATTGTTCATTCACTTGATAGCAATTCGTATATATGATTTTTTTGGAAACATTTTTCAAACAATGCATTAAACTACCCAATTTACAATAAAAAAAAAATATTGCTGTTGCATCTCACTAAAAGTGAACAAATGTAATTTAAAATTTCAAAGTGCATGCTGTTGACCTGCTGTCCCCACAGTAATTAAAAGAATGCAGAGGGATTAAAGGATTAATTCACACATCCTGTTCAATTTGATGCTCAAGTGGCAGTAATTTATACGAGTGGACAGTGTCTGTGATTAAAATGCACATCCAGGTAAACAGGAACCAAGCATGTGTGTACCGTAATAAAGCAACAGTGACCATGGCTGCACTCACAGACCTTTCACTGCACTCAACCGTCGTCTAATGCTGGATTTGCTTCTAACAAATAAAAGAAATGTGCAAATAATTTCAGAATGAATGAGTGAATTGTCATTTGCAACTTGTTTACCAGTGCGTTCTCATGTGAGTCAGGTTTTATTCACGGTTATCTTCTTGAGTGGGTCTATGGCATCACAGCAGCTCCTCCCTTTGGTCAACACTATGCATTACATAAGACATGCACAGGTTAGTGTACACGTCCACATGCTCCAATGACGGGAGTTATCACTGTGACATAGAGGTGTTTACTGTACAGTCAGTGTGTAAACGCAACTAATCTGCGTTTTGTGTTGCCATACTAAATATAGTTTGGCATAAAAATTCATCAACAGGGCCCTGCAGATGTTCAACAACGGTCATCATCTTAATGACAAACATATTTCGCCTCCAGTTCTATTGTTCGATGAGGCTTGAAATAAAACATTAAGTAGATTCATAAACTGTCAAAGGAAGATATGATCGACTAGAACGTATTGTCACAACACTGAAGTGTTGACTATGACAGGACGTCAGTTGTGTGTCATATCAGTCATTTGGAACATGGACATAAGTCATATGACACATACTGTAAGACAGGCGGGCAAGAAGCAAATTGAATGAATAAATTATATTTATTCATTTCGAACATGTGATTAAAAACAACAACAACAAACAAACAAACACTCATAAACAACACAATTTAAGTAGGCCTACTTCATGTTCGACAAGGAGTAGGGAGAATTATACACTTATTAATTCCTACCCGTTTTTCATCTACTCAAAATAAATTAATGGATCCTAAGTCATAAATATATGTGCCAGCCAATAGAATTTTTGAATATAAGCAAGGATCCCAGTGTGATTTACACCCCAATACACTTACCACAACTCATCCTCACATGCACCTCTTCAAGATCATTATTTGGCACATCTTTTAAAACAGATTTGTGTTTGTGCTTTGTTTTAGCTCGTCTTCATGGTGGTATGAATACAAAGATTTGTTATAATTAAATCCGCCTCTTAAATTATAATCCCCCTCTCTATCTATGGACATTTTTTGTATATTGCCTGTATATTTGTATGTTACCAATCTGAAAAGCACTCTTCAAAATATCTCGCCAGTAAATTTTTCAGTTAATTCATATAATCTGCTTATCATTTCTGTCCATTTGCATGTAGTGGGATCGATGTGCTCTGTGTTCCGTTCATCACCTACATAAAGAGTCTTGTCGCCCTCCAGTGGTCATCTGAGATCAAGCCCTGACTGAAAGTTTTACTTTTTCTTTTCTTGCCTTAATTTGCAGCCTTGTCGTCATCCAAAATATGCAGCAATGCAAACTAGCTTTCGCCAGACTCCAACTATATGTACCCTTACAGCAGTTGACCATCAACTTCATCAACCATCAACTCTGAGCAGGTGTAGAGATATTGCAGTGCAGTGCAATATTTGGCACCTGAAATCTGTTTGGCCCCTGAAATGCCTTGTCACTTGTCTTTTTTTTTCTTTTTTTTTGTGGAGCCTTAAACATGTCTTGTAACTATAGTGATGCTGCGTTTACGTCATGTTGAAGGGAAGCTTACAATCGAAGGATTCCCACGTTGATGACTTTTGATGAAACTTAGATGTCAATGAAAATCTTATTTATTTTTGTCCCTATGGTGACAATGGGACATGAGAATGCACTGCACACAATTTGCTGTGCAGTGCATTCTCATGTAGAGCTCTCACTGAATGTTTCTAGCATTGAGTGTTCTCTTTAAAATGTTTTACTAAAGTTGTGATTATATAGTTGTCAGATGACATCGTTTTAGCTGAATATAAGAATGGATTTTGGTGACGCTTGTTTTTTAGCTGAAAACTTGAATGATATGAATGAATGATGATATGATATGATGTGCATGGATGTTGGACATATACTTGGCCCCTCTGTGTAAAATGTGGCCCTTTTGCGGCCCCTGAGTTACATCGTACAAAAATCCTAGATCCACCCCTGGTGGATTCAGCAATGCTGTTTGACTCAAAATAACACCTCTGAAGGAAACACCTTGCAGTGCCATGTGTATGTACTGTAGTGGCTGGTGTTCTGCTGCACACACTTCAATCCATGTATGAGCATGAGATAAGAATCAGGATTGAGGTATGATAGCACGATGAGACTAAAGGTTTTTAAATAATACTCATCTTGTTTATGGTGATACAAGCTAGCTATTATAGCTGACCAATTTGCAGGTCCAGTAAATGTAAAAGCCTGACATATTTTATTAATTTGCTGAGACTACACTAGGTTGAAAACACCCTAAATACATTGATTTTAGCCCAACTGGTGGGTAAATATTAGACCAACTCAGCACTGGCCTTGTGGCTTTATATCAGATTGACATTAATATGATGTTTAACAAGTTTACTTTTAGCTCTGTTCATTATCAAATATAAATATTATCCTACCGACAACTAAAAGAAGGTAATGTTGGCTATCAGCAAAATTTTCTATGGAAGCTGACTCCTGATTCTCGACACCTGCTCCATGTCATTAGATTGATAACGATCTTCTGATCTAAATATTGGAGGTTAAATTATTAAGTGCATTTTGAGAAAAATCAAACTACTCCTACTACAGTCATATTTTAATTCCCATCACTCAAATTCCTTATATTGCTCTATTCCTTACAGAATATTGCCCACCTCTCAGAGTGATGTATACGCCCTGAATCTCCAGTATCCATGAAGAGTTGTTTTTGTGACCAAACCAACCTCTAAGTCAAAAGCAAGCTTGTAGTCAAGTGCATGAACTGCTGTTTTAAGCTGCAGGTTAGAATTTATGACGTGTAAATTGTTTTAATCTTATACTGTATATACTGTATATATACACAATAAAAGACAATACTGTGAACATTTCCTATTGAGCTGCACTTAAGCTGAGGTTAAGAAGTTTTCGAATTTAATTTGGTTTATTGTTAAAATATTTTAAAGGGAAAGTTTGCAGCTTTTCAACCTTTCCTCTAGCTATCAGGTTTTAGGATATAGTGTGAAAAATCATTTGTTTAACTGATTGCATAACAAAAGGTTCATCTCAATACTGAGGTTAAACTCAGTTGTTTGGCTGTTTCTCATAGACTCTACTTTCAGTAAAATGCATAATGAGCTTTCCCAACTCAAAAAAAAAAAAGAAGTTCAACAAACTTACAAAAAGTGGTTGAAAAAAGGTGCCTCAATGTTTGTTTGTTTTTTAATTGAAATCTAATTAAGTTTTAAGACAGTGTTGTTCCATCAGCAAGATGACTCAAAGAAATTACATCTCCAGCTATCATTATAGCCCCTGGGTTGCGGGCTTATAGCCCGGTGCCTTTTTTTTCAGTGAGGAGTGGGGGCACTATTGTTAAAAAACCCCATTTACATCTGCCATTCTGGGACACAAATGCCATTTGAAAAACGACCATAAGCATACAGTTAAGAAATTGTCAGGTTATAGAAAAACAAGTTAATTCAAAGGAATGCACTTCACTGAAAAACAGCCCTAGAGTTTGATTACACTTTTACTTTTATAACACTTGTTTTATTTGCCAAAATTGCTTAATACCGGTTGACATCTAGTTGATATTATGGTAGACATGCGGCTTCTGTGAAGTCCTTGAAAGACGAAACGACCCCGTGACTTTCCTCAAGTTTCATGTGTAACATAAAGCTGCAAAACCATTCAGTTGTCTTCATTGGTCCATAGACATGACTCCAATATAAGAACAAAGTCACACACTAACTTTATTGCTTTTCTGTTCTAAATTTATATAATCCGTTTGTATTTTGTATGGTTAAAGGTTGTTTTTTTAAATCTCTGATTACTGATTGTGGTACAGAAATTACGCAGTGACGACATCACTACGTAGACCGTTTAATTGGCGGAGGATCGCGTCACGTTGACGGATTGGCCAATGCTGAAACCACAGTTCCCGTGTTGTATCGCGATCGATTGTGTTAGATATATCACCAACGCAGCTACAAAATCGGCCATTTCGTCGGTGCAGGCCATCAGCAGTAGAGGGCAGTGGGGAAAACCGTGTACTGGTTATTTGAAAGGCACATCAAGAACATCGAATCATGAATGAGACAGCTATTTCATTCGCCAAGGATTTCTTGGCCGGCGGTATTTCAGCTGCTATCTCCAAAACAGCCGTTGCCCCAATCGAGAGAGTGAAGCTTCTCCTTCAGGTAAAATTCTTCCTTCCGGAAGGTTCACTGTGTTAGCCGGGTAGCTGTTGCTACCTGCCGTTGGACCAAGTTAAGTGATTATCCGCTGGTTGTCATCACTTATCCACAGGGTCATGGTTTAACATAGCTCAGTAACATATCTTAATATAGAATTAGTGAAAGTCTTGAGATGATGTGCTCAAGGATTTAAGGCCATCATGAGAGGGGAAATGACCTACACGAGCTTGGCGGCTAATGTTAGCTTCCCACGTTAACCTTAGCCGGCGTAGCTAACAAAGGACAAACGCTTGTAGTGATATTGGGACATTATGTACGAAGTGATGGCAGCACCTGTGGTTAATTTCCAGCTCTACAAATTTATAAGCAATTAAAACTAGATGACACGAAGATTATATTCTAACTTTATTCGTAAATGAAGTCGGAATGGTGGCTAAGTAAACTCCTGTAAAACGAGATAGCCGTACCAAGGCCCGGGGTATTCATTCATAGCCAGGTCAACAGGTTTCACATCCGTTTTTGTTAAACCTGGCCTACAACATAGTTAATGTATACTTATATACCGACCCCTGCCCCTCTCAACATATTGTTTTATATTCGATAATGTTAAATGATGATGGTGTCTCATTTAATGAATGTTTGAAAGCTTAAGGTGGCAGCCACTATCATTTAATTGCTAGTACTGGTTATAGTAAATTCCTCTTGCATGTAGACTTGGCGGGAATTTATAAAGGATTAACATGGACCAAGGTCACAACAAGGAGGACTTGTGACTGACATGCTCAACATGAATATTCCTTCCTATTTTTAAACTAATTTCTTCTCTCTTCTTTTTCTTAATTATAGGTCCAACATGCCAGCAGGCAGATTACTGCAGATAAGCACTACAAAGGTATTATTGACTGTGTCGTCCGTATCCCCAAGGAGCAAGGATTCCTTTCCTTCTGGAGAGGCAACCTTGCCAATGTCATCAGATATTTCCCCACCCAGGCCCTCAACTTCGCCTTCAAGGACAAGTACAAGAAGATCTTCCTTGATGGTGTTGACAAGCGCGCCCAGTTCTGGAGGTACTTCGCTGGTAACCTGGCCTCTGGTGGTGCCGCCGGAGCCACCTCTCTGTGCTTCGTGTACCCCCTTGACTTTGCCCGTACCCGTCTTGCCGCTGATGTGGGAAAGGCTGGAGCTGAAAGAGAGTTCTCAGGTCTAGGAAACTGCCTGACTAAGATCTTCAGGTCTGATGGTCTGAAAGGCCTTTACCAGGGCTTCAATGTGTCTGTGCAGGGCATCATCATCTACAGGGCTGCTTACTTTGGCATCTATGATACAGCGAAGGGTATGTTGATTTTTACACTGATTACTCGCAGCTTTTGAGAGTCAAGTCTACATCTTCTCTTAATTGTTTTCTACCCCCTTCTGTGTTAAAAGGTATGCTTCCAGACCCCAAGAACGCACACATATTGGTGAGCTGGATGATTGCTCAGAGCGTCACAGCTGTTGCTGGTCTGACCTCATACCCCTTTGACACTGTCCGTAGACGTATGATGATGCAGTCTGGACGCAAAGGAGGTGAGTTTCTTTTGATGGAAGCCTTTCGATTTAGCTGATACTGCTGAAAAGACCAATTGTGTATAGTTGCTTTTGTATGCAGTGATGGACTAGATGCACATTAGTCATTTTTGATGTGCTTTCTGTACATTTTGTTTTTGCCAACATGATGTAATTGGGGCTCTTTTTGCCTTCCTCAGCCGACATCATGTACAGTGGAACCATTGACTGCTGGCGTAAAATTGCACACGACGAGGGTGGCAAGGCTTTCTTCAAGGGAGCCTGGTCCAATGTGCTCAGAGGAATGGGCGGCGCCTTTGTGCTGGTGTTGTATGATGAGCTGAAGAAGGTCATCTAATTCTTAATGTCACATCACTGTCCAATTTGGCTAAATGTTATAACTTTCCATTTCTATGGACTCAGCATTCTGCCTTATTTATGGGAACAAAGTAGTGTCTCACTCCTAGCTGTGGGCGATGGCTGTAAGTTGTGCATCATTATGATTTTAAACGTTCCACACCCTCTTTACCAATGTCATTCCTGTTAAAGAAATCTGATACCTCCTCCTGTCATTCACTAGGTTTGTATGGTCCCAAATTGAATAAATAAATCTATTCTGGGGAACAAACTAAACCATTGATGTCAACTGTCTCCTCTACTGTCATTGTATGAGATGAGCACTCACTGGATAATGAAATGCCTGAAGTGGATTACACCCAACTGCTATATTTACTCATGCTTATCTCTCCCTGAGCCTTCCTGGTTTGAACATAGGGACTGCTAGGATTGTAGAGTAGAAGACCTGAGTGTTGGCTCCTTTGAAAATGGTATGACAGGATACTGATGGTAGTTGGTAAAGAAATCTGCCTGTGAATTGCCTTTAAAGTTACTGAGCCTAATTGGTAGGATACATTTCACATCCCGTTTGCTCACAAATGACTGGGAAATCTAGACAAACTTTTCATTGCCAGACATATTTTTGGATGGCATGAGAACTTAAAGAATCCTATGCATCATGTTCAGACATGGAAAAGCCCTTAAATGTTAATGTAAGTAGAAAAGAGATTTTATTGCACCAGATCCTGCAATACAGAAAGATACATAGTACTTGTAATGTGTTAAAGACAAGCTAGTAATGCATATTTTTCTTTAATAGCAGTGGCTCCTGAAGATACTAATCGTAGTATATGAACTAGTTTCCTGGGTTGACTTCAGTTGTGTTAAAACGGAAATGATTTTAAGGTGTGGCAAGATAAGCACATAATCAGCCAGAAATCTGACAATCCAGACAATCCTCAGAGTATATCACGAACCGGTCCGATCTACGTCACACTGTATTGCAGAGTACCAAAGGATGAGCAGTGTCTAGTGTGAAGTAGTTCTGACCACAAATGACCGACAAAATTGTGAAATTATATTTTGAAGGAGCGTCTCGGCTTCAGTGGGCGCTTCCTTCGCTGCAACCAGTCGACCAATTGTATTGGTTGTAATTGACGTCACATGACGCTACTCAGCCAATCGAATTCGTTTTCACTCCGATACCAAAGATGGCAACGCCCGACAGAAAAGCTGCTTTGCAGCAGCTAACAAAACTTTGCCACAATTATTTTTTTAAATGCGAAAGTAAGTTCTACAAAGCGCTGTTGCCTAACAGCAAGAAGGTCCTGGGTTCAAATCCAACTTGAGGACCAGGGACTTTTCTGTGTGGAGTTTGCATGTTCTTCCCGTGTCTGTGTGGCTTGCCTCCGGGTTTCCGGCTTTCTATATGGCCCTGTGATGAACTGCCGACTTGTGCAGCGTGTGTACCCCGCCTTCCGCTCAAAGTCAGCTGGGATAGGCTCCAGCCCCTCCGCGGCCCTCTACAGGATAAGCGGTTACAGAAAACGAATGAATGAAAAAAGTTCTCCAAATCGATTTATCGCATGAGTGAAACTGCTACTTAAGTATACAAACTACACCGGAGCGCGTTGTATTATTGTCCTCACTAAATCATAAATTAGGATTAGAACATGTTTCTGTCATTAGTAGTCACTTAAGAGATTTTCTTAATGTTGGATCGTAACCATCTTAAAATCGAAGTGAAAATACTCATTCTCCAGTTCAGGTAAAGGCTTCACTGTGATTTAATCAATGCATATGTCAGTTTTGTTTATGATGTCTATATTTTTTATGATTTGACAAATCGGGTCATGAATTATTAAGCAATTAGACAATTGAATAAAATATCGATATATTAGTGAGACAGTTTTTTATAGCCGTTTAATTTGGGGAAATTCATTAATTTAGTGTAAAGAAAATGCTTTGAATAATCAATTGGTCGTAAGAATAATCGATGTACGTGCAATGTACGTACAATGTATGTGCAGCGCTACAATATATTATACTTACCGTCAGTCTAATGAGTCGTCAGCTAACCAATAAAACACTACTGTGAATAAATGGGCCCAACATCACAGGAGATATTTGCTTACTTCGAGACAAACAAGTTTTTTATTTATTTGTTTGTTTTTTCTTTAACGTCAGATGACGGATTAAACACCGTCAACGGGATGTTTTGGGGTGACCCCACACTGACGCAGAGGTTTCAGTACACTCCTGCTTGTTTAAATCTGAGATACTGAAGACTGACAGCAGGAGGCGCGCTCGGCAAACAAGTGAGATACTCCCGCAATTCCGTGCCGTCTGCGCGTGCTCGAGTTTCTTAATGAAGAGGGCCTCAATCTGCTTTATCCCACTATCAGGATAATGTGTGCCAAGTGAACAAAGGTACACATATACCACCATTAAATACTCTAAGTACTGCTGACTTTCTGAATGATTAATTCCAGCTTAGAGATATTGATGAATGATTGGGTATTGCATTATCGTGCATTGTAAAATTATAATTTTGCTGTTTGTCCCCATTCCTTATACAAAATAACCTAATGTAATATATCACTAAAACAAAATAAAGTATCAACAGTTATATGCATGAATAAATAAGCAAATACATTCTCTGTTTATTAAAGACACATTTGTCACATGTCTTATATGAATTTACCTCAGACTTGATTGATTTGTGTGTTGCATTAGTCAAAGAGTGTATGGCTGTCCCCTTTTTATGTTCAGGTATAAAGACTGTGATTAACTTAACATGCAATGAAAAAATATTTTCTTTAAATCACAATTTAAGAATCAGGTTTTCCCTCTATTTTTTTTTAAATTTCTGTCAACAGTGTTTCAGCCAATATGTGACCCTGAAATCTAAGAAGAATCTAATAATCTAGAGTAAAATTTTGAGAGAAAAAAGCCCAGGCAGCTTGAAGCAAACATTTTTTCTTTCTTACAAGCATTTCTGACATTTTATTCCACCAAATAAATCTTTTAACCAAATATTTCAATAAACCAAGTCCAGAGATTGAATACAAATTCATGCCCTTTTGTTCTTGAGTGTGTTTACAGCGTTAAAGCCTAGGAACCAGGGACTGCAGAACTATTTAATATCAAAAATCTAATTAAAAAATTGTCTCTGGCAAATTTTCGGCCTTGCTGACATAAAGGATATTAATTTGACGCAGACGCTGTTAAAGGTGGTTCAAATCAGAAATTGTTTTTGCTTTTGATCACTTTGTGCATAATTTTACTGCAATGTATTCAAATTTTATCTAATTTAATGATGATGGTGATGATGTTTTAGTTGTGGGATTTAACTGAACAGTTTAGCATCCATTGTTGGTTAATTTTGCAGCACACAGTCTCAATATATCGGAAAAGACTAATATTGACACCATTCTGGTAGATGTCACACAAGCAGCAGGCCAATCAGACTGTGAGAATAAATTATGAATGTTAGATTATGGCTGATTGTAGTTCTGCAGCTCAGGGGTTAATACATACACCTCACTCATGGACTAACCCATTAATTTCCTGGAAAATCTCTGTAGATTTTACATGTTGGCTGTATCAGCTTCCTCCCACTGTTCAACACGTGCAAGTGTAGTGCACTTTTGAACTGTCCGTACATTAGGTGTGGCATAAGGTGTGACCTTTAGACCTCTAATGAATTCTAATTCTAATGAATTCAGGGTGCTTCCTGCCTTTTTGGCCGCACAATCCAGTCTGTTGTTCACTTCCAATTTCTTTTTGGAGTCAACATACCATCAGGCTGATTTTGTTTATGGGCTTAATTCCAACTAACACTGCTAATTTATATGATTATTTTTACTCCAGGAAAAGTCATTTTATAATTCTTGGCAGGGCAGTCTTAAGCGCAGAAGCTTTATTTGCACAAACGTTACACTTTTAAAGACAAAAGGTTGTCTCCCGTATATATATATTTCTGAGAGCAACCCCAAAACCCCAAAAATAAAAACCAAAAGAGTAAGTACAGCAAAATAAAACTACATCAAGACTTTCTGTGAAGTACAGGAAAGTACTAGTTTTTATTCCTTCATAATCAAACTTCACAAACAGCTTGAACTTGTACAATACCTCAGAGAGTGAAAATTACAAAAAAAGTGCTGGTAACATTTACAAAAATCATCCTTACTTAGCAACAATCAGTTTATTCTTCCACACTTTTTTTTAGTCTTTTGTATTAAGGCTTAATACTTCTGTATAAAGTATATGCAAGATAAGTCTTCACAGTTTTTCGAAAAAAGTCACAATATTATGTAACATAATGAAGCTTTTACGGCTATTTTCTTTATCATAACAAATACACATCACTGGTAAATATATGTGAAATACAGGGCTTATTGTAAAATGGCAAGTAATGATACTGTTTGCTGAGATAAATTGATTCCACACACTTTTATAGGAAAGTTTTGACATACCATTGCTATAACTGAAGGAGGAGGAAAAGAAAACGATAAGTATAAACACTTGGGAGATCGCCTCCAAACTTTGGCACATCCCATGAAACAATTTCACAAAATATGAGATTTATTTTTGAAATCATACATATGGAAGAATAGCTAAACTGACATAAAGTGAAAACATGCTGTGTAGTAAGGTGCTAAATCAGAGATATTACTTTGCCAGCCTCTTTTTCCCCACATGGACTGACTTGAATAAGGTGCATTTGTACGACTCAAAGCATGTAGGTCTTTCTTAGATGTTAACGAAATATGTAATAAATACAAGTTTTCAAAATAACCGAAATTAATTTGACCAATAGTCTTGAGGCGACCTCATATACTCATGCATTCCCATGGATTCAGAGAAATTAATATCTCTGCTGCAGGTGTGTAACTCTCTAACTGTGGCATGTGAAAGTAAAAGCTGTGTTGTATTCATGGTATGTGTTATTTGCATTTTTTCCTATTTTTATTAGATTTTTTTAAACTGCTTTTGAAATTGTGACAAACTTGATGAGTTAGGAGATGGAATTGAGAACTGAATGTGAAACTAAGCCAAGATATATTCACAAGATCCTCTAAGCTGCACTGGTTTACTGGTCAACAGATGAGAGCTCTAGCCCTAGACTTACCAATTTCACCCTCATGCATACTGTACGATTAAAGTGACGCAACAAGCTTGCTTAAATAGTCTACATCACAAAAGCAATTTGGTTTTAGTGCAAACACAATTGGCTGGCTTCAGCTTCTCAATAATAACAAGCTCACCAAGGAGATTACAAGAAGGCACATACTTATGCTTCCTCTAACACGCAACATATTTAGACAAACCGCAACATCTTTCAATAACTCCACAAAGCGGTGAAAACAGGAAAGCTACTACATCCAGATAAAATGGTGAAGTGTTGCTGTTTGTGAATTATTAAAAAATTTACACTTATCCATCAACAAAATAACAACGTTAAGATCAATAAGTACGACTTTCGAGAATGACTTCATTGAAAAAGGATGAAGTATGATTTTGGTGGACACAGATTACATACGTGGCCAATGATGCTGTGTTTGTACAAAAAAAGGTGCATTTGGATTTTTTTTTCTTCCTCTAAGAAGTATATCATTATTATTTCACTTTAAAGCATTTTTTTTGTGTCATCCCAGCAAAAAGGACTCAAAGTGACCAACTATGCAGAGAAGATGAGTGTTTTTTAAGGGGAGAGGTGTGTACGACAGTGGACAGCTGGGGTTATCTTTTGGTATCTGTGTTTATCTTTCACAATGTCAGCTGTGTGATGAAGACAAATGGCATTTTCACTCATGTGAAATGATTCCATCCCTCATACATCCCATCTCTCACTTCCAGTCTGTAAGAGCTGCTTGATTTGTCCAAAACAATCACAGCAGTTTTAATGCCCCTCAAATATGGACACTATACTCGGGGTGTTCGGGTAAAAAAAAACAACAAAAAAAAACAATATATGGATGTTATGAGCATTTAAACAGTAACCAATTCTGTATCATCAGATCAAAACGTGTCAGATGTCACCATTTACTCAGTATTGCCACTGTGGGCAACAACCGTCATGTAATGTGGTTCGAAAAATGAATTATATTGCTTTTGATAGAAGAAGACCAAAATAAGTCTAGTGCAAATCTCTTTTCTGGTTTGTGGTGGTTGGTGTAACGAGACTCAAATGTCGTATCTGCTCTTCCTCAGCAAGAACACACCAGATGATTTTGAAAACTGGAAAGCTTCATGTGGTATGCCTTTAAGATCTTTCTTAACATTTATGAGAGCCTTCTGTGTTTTTCAGGAAACAATAAGCTGATGTCATGTAAGAATTGATAAGGAAAACCCTAGCAAATATTTCCTATTATATATAACCCATCACCCAATGTCATTAACCAACACAAAGGAAACACCTTAACTTCTTAAATCTACATGACTCCTATTTTGAGCAGAAGGATGACGGCCTTGTTAGTCACCCTCCCCTGTACAGCTGGGAGGATGTGCTTTGTCTGTCAACTCACATCTGTGCTAACGGGTGTCGTCTGTGCAGTTACGTCTGTCAAATACATCTCTTAAGTTGGAAATGTTGGAAAATTCACTCCAGTCCAGTGTTTGACAAATCATATTATAGAAACGTCCTCGCACATACATTTAAAAAAAAGAAACTTTATCCCCTATTTCATAACAGCAGTCAAAACATTTCAAACAAGCTTGTTTCATAACAATAATAATAATAAAATACAAACCAACTTGGAGCATAAATTATCAAAAACAATCTGAAAACACATTACTGCAGCATATATTTCAGGGTTGCTTAGTTGTGATGTTAACTACCTTTACTACAACAGCTCCACTTCTGCCATGTTCATAACTATATAGGAGAAGTATTTTAGGGAAATAATAAAATATCAAGCTAACATAGGCCAAAAAGAGCCTAACAAAATATACACATATTTATACGCACATCTCATATTTCAACTCAAGTGCATGTTTACAAAAGCATCTTACAAGATATGACAGCAAAAAGCCTGAAAGCCAAAAAAAAAAAAGGAGAAATTAATTTGCTTGGATGAGGACATGTAATTTCTGATTTTCACTGTAAATATTTGAGATATTCTGTCTTCACCCCAGGTACAAAACATCGTTCGAATTACAGTAATTCAAGTTGTTATTTTGAACACACAGGATGAGAAATATACAGCAGATTCACCTCAATATTTACCTTACAGTAATAAAATATTGTCAAATGTTTGCCAAATGGTTTACATTCTGCTTGCAGATGATGTTTACAAAAATATATCCTATTGTAATCGCTTTAATAAATATTTGGACCACATTGTGATATTTAAAATTCATGTAACATTTTGGTTTGAATGAATCTTCATCATGTAGTGATTGCTGGCTTTATTTTTTTTTTTTTGTCTTTCAGCGAACATGAACGAGTGACATATTTGCTAGATATCAGATAGATTTTGACTTGCTGAGACTGAGAGTTGTGTGTCATTGTTCTATTTCCTCTTCCTTTTTTCCTCTTTTTTTTGGCTTAATAAACAACCGACAAATATGTGCAAACTTAACATCTTGGTCCGTCTCAAGTATAAATGGCTAAATGTTCTCTAAGTCACTATCAGATTAGTATTTCAGGGACAGCCTTCATATATTAGACATGCCAATAGTTGAGGAAAACTACTATAAACAAAGCATTTAGATTGAATCAAATTTGAAGAGATCTACACTGATTTGTTAAATGTGTGTATAGAAGACATAACCAATGATTACTGAGTGTTATGTTTTGTCAGAGGAACAATGCAACATTTACAACCTTATACATGTTTTTACATGCGATAGTTTACATCACAGCTACTGAGTCAGATTCATTTCTATTTTTGTTGCATTTCTTATAAAAAAAAAAATCTATTTTGGTCTACGACAGGCAAATGAACACAACCACAAAACTATAAACAACTTATCAAGTGACATACATGGATGCATTTTCACAAGCACCCAGCAATGAGAAGGAAAACAAAGAAAGAAAAAAAACAACAACAACTGTAGCAATCAAGCCCAATAGTAGGAACCCCAGTCACGTAGAAAAGAAATATTTTCTCCATAAAACTTAAATTATCTTAAACCTTCTTTGGTTTGTGAAAACAAACATTGTCTGGTACAGTTTATGCCCCCATTCCACTTCTAATGATAAGCATGGGCCCGTTTTGCATGTTACCACCAGCAGCCCATTTAGGAACATTACAGTGCTAAAAGTTTTTAATCTAAGTCTGCATGTCCCTCATGGCAGACTACTGAGACAGCGAACAGCATCACGGTGAAGAGGAGCTTCTCTTTTTGCTGTTTTTCGTTTATTTAACATCTCTGTACTATAAAAAAGAGAGACCTGTGTAGAGGAACAGAGTGGCAGCATAGTGCATGTTGTCTATAGAACTGGTCCACACAAGCATAAGCTGAGCTCAAAGCTTATGAGGTGATCTCGTGGCAAAATTTGAATAAATAGCGGGATGAGATCCAAAAAAAAACTGATCAATTTGAGGGAAAGGTAAATTTTTACTAAACTTTAAAGTCATGGGAGATGTTTGCACTGCATAATCAAATATCTAACAGATTTGTAAAGCAATTATGAGCTGGAAAATGAGTGACAGACTAGGAGTTGGAATGTTCTGGACTTGAACAGGAATGCATGTTTTTAGTTAGGCTGCTGCACATTTTCAAACTAATCGTCTCATCGAGCTGGACTAAGCCAAAAAAAAAAAAAAGAGACTACAGCGAGAGTGAACACAAAGATGCTCAGTGTTTAGGCCTCAGAGGCTAAATCAGGCCAGAAAGCCTTTTATCAAGGGGCACGGAAAATATTGTTTGTGCTCCACCGAAAACAAAACACCCCCCTGTTGTAAAAAGCTATGTCGACAGGACTGCATGCTTCAGTTGGACTGATGGTAGTTACCTGATGATAAGGTTTTATTAAAAACCTCATCAGAGTAGTGTAATGACTGCATGTTCGGAGAAAGTAAAAAATATAATCTAGACGTTATTATAGCTTAGTTGAGCTGTGTGGTACTTAGAAATCTGAACAGCTGCTTCACTGTGTGTGTAAAGCTCAAAATCAAAACAGAATTTGTGAAATCTGAACAGATGCTGTCTGTTTGTGTCATAGTGAGATGGTTGGATGACAGGGACTAGCTATATCACATTGCCTATATAATTAATGCTTTATCTGAACATTAAATGTATATGAAACTAAGCCTTCAAAATGTGCATTTGTTAATCATAGCTGTTTTCTCCTATTTACTTGAACACTATGTATTATGGAGGATTTAAAGATTCAAAATAAAGGCAATCACTCTTGTTGGTTTGATGCAAGTTTTGTTGTAATAAGTATATTGTTCATGTTATGGGTTTCACAGAAATACCTTATATTCTATCTATTAATTCTTTCTTTTTTTTTTTGCTTGGTTCTCACAACTAATTTAATAGTGGCATAATTACAAACTCTTTTTCCCCTAAATTTGGCACACTTACTTGGCTGGAGAGGGTTAGAGAGAAAACTGTGGTAATTAGTCCACAGGGGACAGAATAATAAGCCATCCCAAAAACCTTTTATCTCACAGCCACTCAGTCCTGAAACTTGATTTATGTTTTTTTTATTCCACTATATTTTCATGTTGTCAAACCTTTCAAAGACCTTCGAATGCTGTGAGTTCTCCATTGTCAAAACTTTTATTCCCAAATACTCCCAGGAATATTTTTTAAATAATCTTCGTCCGTCAGATCGAAACACTGCTTTTGTCTTAAGAGAGATTAAAAAAATATTTCTGGGAGCCTAACAGTGTGCGGATCTCCCTCTGTTGAACAAATTTGGAATTTCCTTTTGCCTTCAATTAGTGGTTATAAATATCTACTGCAAGTCCATTGATTAAGGACCAGTTTTCTTTTCCACGTTGCTCGCTGCTTGCCATTTCTCATTTCAAGCTGTATGTACACAGTCAAGGTTTCAGATGGGACAAAATGTTACGTATCGCTGTGGGGAAATCTGCCACTGGCTTGCAAATGGAAGAGCTTGTCACCAAGGTCAAAGGACACATTGTGTACTTTAAAGAAATATTAGAGCAGCTGCCACATCCTACGGCCGCCATTACACTTTATATTCATTTATAGCAGGTGGACTTAACCACTGCCATTATTCTAGATGGTGTTATAATTGGAAGAATGGCAATATTTAGCCAAAACGAGATTAAAACATTATCCAAATATTTGACTGCTGCTGTGGCAGGCAGCGTGTTAACGTCACCTCTTCCAGTTGATCTGTGGCTCCCTCTGCTGTTCACAAAGTGCCACTGCCCCCCCACACACACACACACATAAGGCAAATGGCAAAATCTGAAAATAAAAAATGGCATGCTCAAACTGCATGTGAGAGAGAGAGAGAGAGAGAGAGAGAGAGAGAGAGAGAGAGAGAGAGAGAGAGAGAGCGAGCAACCTGAAAGAAAAAAAAGGTCATTCAATTTGAAAATTTTATATTATTTTTTCCAGGTTCCATCTGAACCTATTCCACCCATTTCATTTAAACACCGAAACGTCAAAATGCGATTGCATTTTTTATCTTTAAATCCTCCAAATGGTATAAATATAAGATAGAAAATAAAACTAGCAGATGTAGCCTTTACTGTATATGTATAGAACATTTCAGGTATTTTAAAGGGTTCTCTTGGGATGCATTCACAACCACCAGGTCTTATCAGGAATAGTATAAATAATATATTTTAATAGACCATTGTGTAAATACTGTATCTGTGCAATATAGGAGAGAAAAACTATGAATATTCTGTATAGCTGCTGTATGTACTGATAGGCACTTGATAGGCATATTCCCTATATCCGACAAGGTACTGTATACTCTAGCTGCAATTATGTCTTTACAAAAAAAAAAATCTGCAAAAAAAGATGGAAATACTTAAATATATATAGTATATTTGTAAGATGTTATTTATTTCACTCTTATGTGTACTGTAGAAGGCCAGAAAATGTGGTTATGCATTATCTGAATGGTTTTCTGTTTTCTGTATTCTACTCTTTGTGACTTTTATTCAAGCTTAAATGTGTGACTTAAAATGTGTGGAGACAGACTGAAAGATGAACAGGAAGACAGAGACATGCTTGCCAGACTAAAATGAACCTGTTCCTTACTCAACACGACCCTCACAATCACTATCATCAATTTCCTTGTTTTCATCTCAATGCAAAGCATAGAAGCATATAGTATATTACACTGTGAAATATAACTCAATAACTGACTACCCTTTATCCAGCTGTGTGAAGCTATGTATGTATAAACAACACCACTATGATCACCATAAAAAAGCAGGAGGAAGCTTGAAATAAAGAAGTTTAACAATGAAATAAAACATACTGCAAGAGGACAACAATGTACTGTAGACCCTGCGTCTCTACACTAAGATAAACAAAACATGAACAGTAATATATTTGAAACACAATACAAACAGCTGCAGGCTCAAGGCTATTATGTACTTTTCAATATGTTTTGTTCTGGAAAATATGCGAACACTTTGCAAACATAAAGCTCGGACTCATTTTTTAAAAAACTAACAACTAGAAAAAAGCACGATTGAGAAAAGGACTCATTTTATGGATAATGTTGCAACTTCAACAATTTTCAGCCGACTTTTTGCAACACCGAGAAACGGAATTAAGCACCACCATGAGTAGCTGAAGCAGTATACGGAATATATAGCTATGGACAGTGGGAAGCATGTGACGCTAATGCAACTGGGGAGGGTGGGATAAAAGCCTGGGGTATGCTATAGCACGTTATGACACACTGGAGAGAAGGTTCTTCCCCCTCCAAGCCTGGTCTGCTATCAAACACTTTATGATACAAAAAGTCAACTGACCATGGGATGAGTTATTAGCCCTCATCCAGATTACGCTGTGATTGGCTACTTTTGTTATTCCAAGAGACAGATTAAGAAAGAATCGATAAGAGTAATTATGAAATGAAATATTTCAAAAACCAACATTGAGCTACTTAACCTACTATTTAGACCAATGATACCACAAAGCTGGTTGTACTCATCTAGCTACAGTCAATAGTGCATTTGATATACTGTATGTGTTTACACAAAATATGTAAAATTTAGGTGGCATGAAGGAATGCTAGATTACTGAACACACACATTACACGGAAACAATTCAATTAATGCCTGCCTTTGCTTTCAAAGAAGTGATGATGTTCATTTGGCAGTGTTTAACTTGGTACTGAACAGACAACAAACAGCAACATCATGAGCTGTGTGCTATACATGTGGCAGTACTGAAAGAGATCTCGGCAGTTGCTTACATATCTATTTAGTGCATTGTCTGTTAAGGCATGAGATTACCCTCCACGTGCTGTGTAGAGACAAATATAGCACTAGCATGCAGCAATATTGCCATTCTGGCAACAACAGCTACAAACAGGAACCACACAGTTTAGGCTTATATGAACACCATAGGAGACAGGCCCAATCAAATGTTAAATAATGTGCTACTTTTACTGTGGACTAGCCTCAAGGGTTTTCAGTGTATTTCTCACGTGTGGGTCTCTATATTATTTATTTATTTTAGCTGAGGAGAAATCGGGATACAGGTCTCACAAGTTTGACTTCACTTCAGCTGACTCCACAGGAAATCTAGTAGCAACTGGAAATAGCCCCTCCAAACGAGCACTAGCACGAATGTCAGCAGTGCGTCACTTCGGCTTTGCTCAAATATCAGAACCGATCTTACAGGTGCCACATTTGCCCAAAAGGTTTAGGGAGCTGCTTCTCATAGTACCTGCGTTGCATATTGCTAAGGAAGCCCTACAGTTCAGATATTCCACTTATCAACAGTTTGATTAGGCTATATACCACACACAGACACTCACAGACATACAAACACTAAGGAAGGGACACAACTGTGTACAACTGACAGACAGATATCACAGAAGCTGCATTCCATCACCTCCCCATACCTTTAAACCCACAAAAAGTTGATCTAGGACACATATATCATTTAGATTACACACACAGTATAAATGTATAATTATTATTATTAATAACATAATAGTTATGATTACCTCCGCCAACGGAGTTGTGTTTATTATTACTGTCTCAGTGTTACTGTTGTTTGGCTTGGATATTCTCATTGGAAAATTCTCAGTTTGTAAAGAGATGCCATTGAATAACTGTTATAGGGAGGTAACTCCATAAAAGAATGAATTCAAGGGTCCAAACATAGATGAGCACACATAATGGTACATATTTAAGTAAAAATAAATGCTTGCATTAATACAATTATATACTGTAGGTAACTGCAAGCAATTAAAACAAAAACAAGAACTGCTGAATTACTTAATGGAGAAATTGAAACAAAACTATTCTATTACATGTGAACTTTACAACCAAATGTTAGATTTAAAAAAAAAAATCCTCTTTTCTAAAACTATATCTCTGTTAACAGTAGTGCACTTATTGGTTTAAGCAGTGCAACATATATGCAAGAAAATAATGCAGTCCACTTATCAAGATTAAAAAAAAATGTTTTTTTTCCTTTGAAATTGAATAAAAGAAAATCAAAGAAGTTCGTTGAAGGAAAATGATTAAATATTAAGCACAGGCATTTTAAGAAAATGTGCAAAGTAGCACTTTGTTTTCTTGAATCTACAGCAGGCCTTTTTAAGACCACCGTATGCAGTTATTCTTTTAACAACTACGAAAGTGTTTGCTCACATAAATGAGCAAATCCTTCAGATTGCAGTTGCAGGCAGTTGCATGTGTGTGTGTGTGTGTGTCCTATTTTGAATTAAAAACAATTACATATCAATTCAAATATCAGAAATGAGCCAAAGTGATGTGATGCATGGATGACAACGTGTGCACACTAGCTTCCAAATCTATTCTGTACATGCTGTGTCTAGGTTTTTAGAAAAATCAGGAATGTATACTGTTGTCTAGAAAGTCCATCAACTTGTGGTAAATCATGAAACGATGTGATTTTCGATGGAGCTACTTGTTTTGCTTTGAGACCCTATTTCCTTTCAAAATGTTGCCTGTAACTTGAGCCTTCATAGAGAGCCAATACATAAAGAGTAATGAATTTAGCTCACACTTGCTGGAATAGCTTTGCAATAATAGTGATGAAGTGGTTATACAGGGGTTATAGGATGAGGATGGCATTTAGTTCTAATTCATATACACTTCAAATTAAATCCCTTCCTCCCTTAACACTGTTCCAATCAACAAGTAGCCTATCCCCCTTTCCGATATTATAATTTACTCATCAAATGAAAACCATGTACGCTGCTCAATAACAACAATAGTTCAAGTGACAAGTCATTTTTTAATCTACATCCCATAACAGTCAGGTGCAAGTTGGGGAGCAGCAATTATGAAGGAGAGAGTTAGGTCGCATATGCCAGCCTGCCATAACTGTGAATGTGATAGGCTAGGAAAATTCATCAGCAGAAGTGTTTTTCTTTTTTCTTGTGTTTTGAAATGGAAGAGGTCTACTAGCCTTAACAGTCTTTTAAGATATTAGTGGCAGTGTATGCAAAACTTAAACTCCAAACATCAGAAACAAAGAAACATATATTTTTTTTTCTCAAATACTCATCAACACACCCTAATTTAGTAAATGTAATGTTAACCATCAAAATGCATGGACAACAATTACAAAACATAAGAGAAATATTTGTCACCGTCATCACTGACAGGACGTTACATTTCAGTAAAATGACTGAAACTGGTACCTTGACAACAGCTGCATTATAATCCCTTAATATCATAGGAATAAATAAAACCCACTGTCAAATTAACTACTCTCCTTTTTTTAATATTTTACATAAGAAGGCAATCTTGTGACCGTCAGTATTTTTGGAGGGAATATGTAGCCTGACCCCGGATGATTTGTTGTTATTGTTGTTGTAAATTATACCACAGTAAGCTTGGACATCTATAGTTTCCAAACTGGTCAATATGGGTTCACAACTGCCATGATTTATGTTTCATGGCAATGTACACACACACACACACACACACACACACACACGGACAAACACACAGACACAATTACGAAAACATATATGCACGTGTATATTCATTCAGACACATCTACACTAAAGGTGTGTTTGTGTGTATGTGTTTCTTTCGTAGGCCTTTCGGTAGTGTTCAACACATAAATCAGTATTTTAGGAAAGCATACATTTAGAGGCCTGTAGTTAGGATCCATCCAGTAGATCAGTATCAAACTACTAAGCCTTAAGGCCACCATCTTTTTTTTTCTTTTAGAATAACAGAAATTTTTTTTTTTTGGGAAACTTAATGTGCCAGTGTCTATACTCATTACTCTTCATACCTCAAAACAAGAAAAGGAAAATCTAGTGCCATTTTATTTGTCATTCTTTTTGAAAGAAGTTTATCTATTAGTACTTATCCATCGGAGACATGCATTCGCATGTGGTCATTGAAGTGCTCCATTTGGTCGAACTTGGCAGGGCAGACAGAGCACACGTAGGTGGTCCCTTCTTGGCAGCTCGCTTCTGCGGCTACACCCACTCCTGTTCCAACCCCAGCCCCTACTCCTGCACCTCCGCTCACTGGCATGGCGAGAGCCACCACTCCAGCTCCAGGCTCGGGTACAGTCATAGGGATTGGGATAGAGACTGGGCCTGGGGTACCTGCGCTCCCCGACAGGCCTGTGATGCCGCTGCCTGTGCTGTGCAGGGCCATGTGTCTCTCCAGCAAGGTCTTGTGTGAGAACTTCTTCTTGCAGATGTAGCATTCATAGGACTTCTCTCCACGGTGCAGCCGCATGTGGACATTGAGAGAGCTCTTCTGGGTGAAACGCTTGTTGCAGATGCTGCACTGGTAGGCTCGCACCCCTGTGTGTGTCACCATGTGTTTGATTAAGTAATCCTTCAGGGAGAACGAGCGCCAGCAGATGCTGCACTGATGAGGCTTCTCACCTGGAGGTACATGCAAGACAAAAGAATTGAGAGGAAAAAAGAAGAGACACATTTTGAGCATTATGGAGCACATTGGATTTTTAAAGCCAGCAGTGTGTTTTTCTAGTACAGGAACATAACTCAAGCCGCAATTATTCAAATCACGGTCTCACCATGTATGCTACAGGTTTCCATTTCAGCGGTTATTGCAAAAATGTGCAATTGATTTTAATAAAAATTCATAATTGCTGTAATGACTTTACAGACACAGACAGGTGGAGCTTTGAGGGAAATTTTGAAAAACCACACTCAAATATTAATTCACATACGATCACGAGCCAAGTAATTAATGAACGCATTTTCATTTTCAGTGTGAGGTTTAAGCTCATTTACATAGTCTCTGCTGACATTACAGACTGTAAAATGTTTATATATTGATAATTATGTTCATATGGTTTTAACTATCAGTGAGAGACTGACAACTCTGTATCATACGATTTAATGCAGTTCTGTAAATCTTCTGTGCTGCTGCACTGAATGAATTAATGTGCAGCTACCTGAGCTTGATTTAATGAAGTCAATAATTTATACATTTTTTTATTTTTTTTAACAGTTTACTGTCTTCCTCGGGGCAAAACATTTGCAATCCAGTGACTCCATTAACTGAAACGCTTTTGTTTCCAACTGATTTTGGAAAGCAGCCAGTGACATGTTAACTCTGCTGCACATTTGTATGATGCAATAATATCCGTGTGTTGATAGTCTTTTAGCTGCGTTGGGTGTTTATTGTGCAAATCAATAGTTTGGGGAGTTTGCATACTTTCCTTATGACTAATTTTTCTCATCCATATCCTACATTAAGATGTGATGGATTACATCTTCCATTAATTTTTCTAATAGAGCAAAAACAATTTATGTTCTATATGTATCTTCTCGTAGGGACAGCAACACACGCTGTTAGATTTTGAATTATATTGTTTTTACAAGGTTGAGTAAATGTAATCTGCCATTAGCTGCCATAGGACGTTCAGACTCCCTCCATGTGACTGATCAATCGGTGACGTTCCTTTTGCCTCTCAATATGTCATCTCTCTGCTCCATAAAATCTGGTTTGAAACACCATCCACTGGTGGTCCTGGCCGAGCGATGGATTGTAATGAATAATAATGGCTATATGAGTTGGCTGTTTTTATGAGATCATCTAATTATGACATATCTAATTATTTCTCTGTGTAATGATGATTTTTATGGTTAATGATTGATAAGGCTGTCAGAGCAAGACGAAAGCAGAGCACAGAGTAATAATGTGCTGGATGAGCCATCATAAGTCAGATTCCAACATCAAAAAGTTGCTAGGCAACTGTGACATATAATGTGTGTACACTATACATGAGAGTTTATGTTTTATACAAAATGATCATGGTGTACTGTTTACAGTTAGTCTTTGTTAATTCATTCACTAATTTGTGCACTGATCTAACCTACTGTGATTTACATTCAACACATTTCTCAGTGCTCTATATTGCTTTGGTGGGGTTGCAACTTTAACATGAATTAAATTGAATGCCCTTTTGTCTCACATTGTTCCTGCATCGTGATGAACTATTTCTAATATGTGACGCGTATTAACATCACACCTTCGTGAAGTTTTCATATCAAAACTGAGATGAGAAATTTCATTTTAGTAACTAACCGCAAACATTTCTATAATTATCATTGTTCCACAAGTACAAGCACAGCCACTTACATTAACTAAGTATACTATGATCGGTTAACCGATGGTATTACATGGTAACACTAAAAAGAAGATATTCGGACTTACCAGTATGGACAAACATGTGTTTGACGTAGTTCTGTTTAGCAGTAAAGGTTTTACAGCAGAGAGTGCATGCATAGGGCTTCTTCTCTGCCGAACCAACTCCACCTGCAGCCTGCTGCTGCTGAGCTGGCGCTTGCTGTACCGATATGGGATTCGGAAATGATGGCATCGTAGGTGGCGGCACTGCCACAAACTGTTGCTGCTGGCCAGAAAGGTAAAGGAAAGGCTTGTTGTCTCTAGCCGGCTGTGTAGGAAAGAGTGTGGGCAGGAAGGTGCTTCCAGCAGTGCCCATCACTTGGGAATTGCTGGTCACGGTGAGCGGCATCCTTAGATGATTGCTGGTGTATGATTCTGCCTGGCGCATGTAGTGCAAGGACTGGGACATGACTGAGTTTGATTGGGGTTGCATCATGCTACCGTCACTAGTGCTGTGAGATGCGTCCCCGTCTTCTGTCTCTTGGACTTGCTCTGGAGACGAATCATTGACCTCTATTTGCACTGGACCTCCTTCACTTTGCTCCCTGTCCCCGCCCACGTCTCGTCCAAAGCCCAGGTATGGTTGCTGCTCCACAGCATCTGGCTCAGTACTGATGGAGGAGCTCACCCCTGAGTCAAAACTTTCAACCTTGGATTCACTCTCTACACCCTCAGTATGGTCAGTGTCATCTTGGCAGTCCCCTAAATTATCGTAGCAGCTGAACTCATCTTCAGCCTCTTGCTTTATGTGCATTCCCTCTGTTTGTATGCGTACCGGCCGGGGTTGCTTGCGGCAGTGGGTGGACTCTGCTGTGGTGATGAAGCGATCCACCTGCTGTGATCTCTCCTGGATGCGGTTCATCCAGGGCGGATCTTGAGACTGTTGGTCCTTCTGAGTGTTGAGAGTGGGATCATACTTTGACGTCAGAGGGTTAATGTACAGGGGGTGCTCGCGGGTGCCGTTCTGTAGAGAGAGGCCAGGGTAGGAGTACAGTGATGTGTATGCACGATCCATGCTTTGCTGTGATGTCGCTTGCATATAACTTGACTCTGCATCGCTGCTGGGCCCAGAGGTTCCTGATTCTGGTGTGCCACGGGGTGTTTCCTGACCAGAGTCTCCTGGTATAACAGGGTACCCCCCCGGCCCAGCCAGACCCACATTCTGGGATACAATGCGGGTACACTCATCAATGACGGTCTTGATCTGAAGGATGCTGGCAGCAGTAAGGATCTGCAGGGCCTCTGACTGAGATACCCGCAGAATCCCACTGTACATAAAGTCTATCAGCTTTTGGATGGATTGCACTGAGACCACAGAAGGTATCTCAATGTCGCTGTAGCCCAAGAGCAGCTTGTCCTGAAAGAAAGGGCTTCCAGCAGCCAGCACGCACCGGTGAGCTCGCAGCATACTTCCATGGATCCGAACAGTCACGTCACAGAAGTGCCCACGGTTGCGCTGCTCATTGAGGGTCTCAAGTACAGAATTGCTGAAGTTGTGGAGGTTGATGTTATGAATGCGCTCGGTCATCCCCTTGCAACTGATGTCACCTGTGAGCAGGAAGCGACACATCTGATTTGGTTGTGCTCAAACACATTATCAAGCATATGCAACTGGATTAATCACACCAGTATGCATAAAATGAAGAATCTAATTTATTTTTAAATTGATTATTTTTCTACACATAGAACAACAATATATTTCAAGGATTAGTTTACAATATAATGTATAAATTAGAGGTAATAAAATAGTGTAACTGAGTGATTAAATGCACTCTATTCAATATCATTGTCACAAGTAAATGCATCAGAAACAGCTCAGTAGCATACAAGGAAGTAGCCTTTTGCTTTATGTTAGTAAACAACCCTATTCCTCTACCACAATAAATTCATATTATTCGATGAGTTATATTGATGCTTATTATAAAAAGGAAAATTATTGATTGGAGGACTTCTAATATTTTTTTCCTGTGTTCGGTCTGTTCACGGATGTATTTCTGAAATTCCTCCAACCACCATTAGGTGGTGCAATGGGCTTAGAGGACAAGAGGCCTCTTTTGTTAGCCATGTGTTCACTTTGATGGCGCTTCCAAACTATCCTTGGAATACACCAAATGTGACCCAGCCGATCAGTCTGCAAGACAACTTCAGATGATTTCTCTCCTGATTGGTGTTAAAAGAAAGGACGATCCGCACCAACATCAGACAGGTGGAAAGAGTAAGAATTGTGGAAATTGCTGGCGTTCATTATTTCTGAAAAATGAATTTCTTTTGCTTATAAACTTGCTTGATTATGTAAGTAAAGCACTTGACCTTATTTGTATGATTTTTAAATTAACCAGTGTAACAGTCCTAATTTTGATGTATAATTCCTTTACACACTGTGTGACAATGAAAAGCAAATATACTGACGAAAACACACGAAATTATTGAATCAACACATAACTGATGTAAATCCTAAAAACTTGAACATTTGAAGAAATGCTCTATGATTCGGAAGGCAGTTACATTCTGAATAGAAATAAATTCAACAGTGTTACCGGCCATAAAACCATGTTTGACAGCAACAGATTGATCCAAATGAAGTAGAATTTAGCTAGAATGTTCTACGGAAGCAGCACAATCATGCTATTACAGAGTATGAATGCTTATTTCCAGCTAAGTTATTTCGAACATGCATGTTGGCAGAAAGAAAGGATAAAACTAGTTCTCACAGTTAGATGACGTTTTGTTCCGAAGACGCTTGTGAGGCTGGTGATGAAATGCGGGTCAAGCTTCAGTTTGCTGGTGGAGATGGCTGATCAGAGGCCGGGTGCTATAGGCAAGGCTGTCAGTCCTCTCTATCCAACTCATGTGTTGCTCTGTTTGGAGAGGGAGAGAAAAGACAAAGACAAATCTTAATGCCACATAGTGCCTCGTCAATACTGCCACTCCCTTAATGAACCCGGAGCCACAGTAACACAATTATCAACCACCTACAAGCTGCAACAGATGTGTGAAGAGTTTCCAAAGAAAAGACTACAAGGACAAGACAAAAAGACGCTCCTGTGTGCGCAAGACAAGCAATGACAAATCAACATTGAAAATAATTTTGTTATTAGAGCCAATTCTTATCTCTCTTATCTGAGCTGATGGGGGACAAAACCACACCCTTAAATTCCTCATAAATACATGCAGATTAAATGTTTTAGAAAATGTCTCCGTCACACTAATACAAAGTGCAAGTGTGTGTGTGTGTGTGTGTGTGTGTGTGTGTGTGTGTGTGTGTGTGTGTGTGTGTGTGTGTGTGTGTGTGAACGTGTGTGTATTCTTTTTAATTTTCAAATCAACAAACTGAAGCATACAATGACCAACAGCGTTCTAGAGGGGACGTTAGATGTTTTAATAATAGAGGAGATATATATCAGACACACAAGGCATTCATTGAAAAACACAAGAAAGGCATTCAAAAACATTAAACATGTGATGAGCTGCTTTTGTGCAGCTCAGAAATCTTAACACAATTGCTCTCATATTACACACACTTATTCACAAGTTTTACCTCGGGGCTTGAGAGAAAATTACGTAGAACAAACTACACTCACGGGTTCATTTAAGGTCAGGCAGGCATGAAAAAATTTAAAAATTCTCTCTCACTAGTCCCACACTGGTCACAGTATTGTCATGCATTTCAATCAATAACAGTTTCGAAGAATCTGGAAATGACTGTGTTTTGGGACGTGAATATTCATCATTAACCAGAGTTTTACAAGTGTTCTTTCAAGCCATTTTTTTTGGAAATACAATAAAAAGGATGTTTAATGGCTGTCACGCTGGCTGCAACACGAACATCAAGTGCTCTCTGCAAAATGCCAGCAACTACAGTCTGTTGCTGAATGAGCACAACGGGGCTAGAAATTGACCGGACCTGCATGTTTATGTCGACACATTATTCTTTTCCCAAATGTCGGGCACTTTTAAAGAACGTATGTCCTGCTTTGAGATACTGACGTAAAATCTACAAATGGACAAAATTTTTTTTTTTTTTTTTAAATGTAGCTAATGACTGTTCTATAAATTGGACTCCTAAATTGTCAAATCTCATTTCATGGGACCTGGGAGAACACGAGAGTTGAAAGTTGAAAGTGTATGAACTGAAATAGGTTTCTCTCTACAGGCCCCAACTTGATAAGCGAGATATATGCTTCTTTTCTTCTGATTTCCATTTCAATACAGATGAGTGCGGTGTGTCGAGCAGCAGAAGGTGATCCCCAAATATTGAGAATTGTCATCCTCTGGCTCTAAAAAAACCCCACACAAACACGTCCACGTGGGTCAGGGCATAAACGACGTCTTCCAATGAAATCTTTAACCCCTAAATCTAAAAATCAAACATTTCTTAATTCTCTTCCTCGACTCAAACATTAGCAGTAAACGTCACTGAAACAGTAACCTACAAAGGATCAGGACCAAAAAAAAAACAACTAACGCCAACCCAAACCATGAACCTACAGCAGGAGTAACTTTGGCTGGAACCAAACCTCTGGCATTGAAACAGATCAGAATTAACTTAGCCAAAGTGAAAACCAACAAAACTGTCAACGTTTTTATAGTTTTCTCTGAGCACACAAACGTGTGCCAAATTCCTTGAAACCATTTACAGTGGCAAATATTAGATCTTTTTTTTTTTTTTTTTTTTTTTTTTTGTTATCCGGCAGGGATTAGCTTGAGATCTAACTGTATTCTGATGCCATGGGCTCTTTCCTTCGTGGCTACTGTTAGACAATGCAAATACATATATGTTCTGCCTCTGGCTTCCGTGGGCTACCCAGACACGTAAATTCACCTGCCGAAGGGGGTAAAGTGAGGTGAATGCTGGCAACAAAGGAACAGGCCAAGGGAAGCAGGCTTCAGCTGCCCAGACAGCCACTCACAACAGTGATTCCATTTTAGCCGTGACACAGTGGGTGAGCAGCAGCCAGTGCCTACCTGCAGTGAATTCTAATCAGCCCAGGGGTCTGTCTCCCTCCCTCCCTCCTGTACCCTGCCTTGGACTAAAGGGGCTGATGATCCTTCAAAATTAATTAGATCCTTGTAGGAGGCGGCCATTTTCTTTCATTTCCTAACACTCCACTAAAAAATAATTTTTGAATCAAACAAAATTTGGGGTGTGTTTTCCCCCACCTCGCATTAATCTCTTTCTCTCCGCATCTCTACCTGTTTCCTGTTTAATCACGCTGAAACTCTCTTGCTGTCTTTTCTTGCATATCTATCTCTCTCTCTCTCTCTCTCTCTCTCTCTCCGTCTGTAGACCCCTCCTCTTCCTCCCTCCCTCCAAACCATCCCCTACACCCTCCGCCCCTCTCCGACTGCCTCTATCCTCGCAGCTCTGCGTCTGCCTCTGTGGAGTTTGCTGTCAATAAATCCCCAGAGGTCAGTTTGTCTGCTGGAAATCAGACACAATGCTTCAGACCGTCAATGCAATGCATGCTCTGCTGCTGCCGCCACAACAAAGACTGGGGAGGGGAGGGGAGGGGGAGGAGGAGGAGTGTGTGTGTGTGTGTGTTTGGGGGGGGGGGGGAGACGAGACGGGTGCGAAGAAAAAAAAAATCAAGACAGGGAAATGAGGTTTGCAACTTCACCAGCCAGTCTCCAGGTTAATCAGCTGCCTATATTTGGTGAAAAGCTGATGAAATATTCGGCATCAAATTGAACATTAGTTAATCAAGGGTGGGGTGGGATGGGGTTGGGGGTGGGGGGTGGGGATGCAGACATAAGAGGCCTGCTTATGAAAGGAGCAGCATCAGCCATGTGAATAATATACATCTTGAATATGCAAATACTGCTTACAGCACACAATACAGGCATATATTGAAGGCCCTACATTTAAATGTGGAGACAAAAGGGCCACATGACATTGTGCAAAGCCCATGTCCATGCATGTGCAGACCGCATCATCATGAATCTGACGCAGGATTGCACTTATCAAGAGTGTTTTGTGTTCCACCTAATTCATGGTAATTTAGTTTAGTAGTTTCAAACCCGCTGCGCAACGATCACTGTCCAATATTCTACTTATTAAGTTCAATCATCCTTTCAGCCCAGCTGCATTAGCATAAAAACTACCAGATATCATGCTTTCATAATTTGGTGTAAATCAGTCCACAACGTAAATGTGCAGCCTACAAAATCAAGCAACGAAGTGTTGATCTGACAAGTGATATTTGAGGAAATAAGACACAACACCTTCATTTCACTCCCGTGACAAAACAGTCCACACCTGTACTTTGACAATATCTCAAAATGCACAGCAAAAGAAGAGGAAAAAAATCAAATTTAAGCCACCGCTGATGCTGTGTGGCGTCGTGGCTCCCTTGGATGAGCACAATTAAAACTGAATATTCACCTCTGCTCGACAACGCTGTGTTGGCTGATTGAGTTGGAGTAATTTAGAGCGCCGTGCCTCTTTTTCCATTGGAGTGTTCGTCTTTGACACTGTGAAGCGTTTAACGGGTAAGGCAACTAATGCATCTAAATCACAAGCACTTCAGGCAGAGTCGGCAGAAAACGCCTCACAATCCTGAGATTTAATTGATTTGCCCTTAATGGCCGTCACTGAAAATCGTCATCATGCAAACGTTTTTTTTTTTTTTTTATTATTCTCTCCCTTGAATGAAACGGCATGTTGTAACAGGACATAAGCAATGAAATATTTCGGGTATGATCAAAATATCTGATGCTAATTACTATATATCATATTTGAGGAAAACTAATCCTGACAATTACAAACACGAAACGCCTCACCTGAAATTTGAACTGGCTCTTCGTTCACAGCGCAGACATAAGACGAGTCATTCTTCCTTCACTACAGTTTCCATTTCAAGCTTGCCATCAGGGACAGTTTAAAAATATGCAGAGTGTAAAACAGCATTCGGTTAATTTACAACAGCATTCTTTTCTTTTTTTTTTCCCCTGTTGTGAATGCTTTCTTATTTAGTCAAAGCGTCATGAAGTAATTACAGAGTACCGCTGTAATGTTACCGCTGCTCTATTTAAATTGCCTGAGTAACTGTACAATGTTGCATGTGTTCATGTGCATCACACACTAGCCGAAACTGCTGCTAACTTTATAGTTAATTCATCTAAATTTCGGTTCTGCTGCCACTAAAATTTCTCAAATAGCTCAGCGGATCAATATGATTAGACATTAAGTATGACAGGATGTTTTCAAATAAATCCCTAAAGCAAATAACAATTAACAAAACTCACTACAATACCATCACACAAGTAGAGAGACAGTTGAAGTATTTTTGGACAGGACAGCTTGTTCAACTTTGTGATTTTTCTGTCAAAAACACACCCACCACCACCCGTTATCCATAGCAGATCCATTGTCCTTCTACAGATGGGATGATAATCTACTTCTAACATGATTTGTTTCAGTCCACACAAACATTCATGAATTAGTGCCATCAGTAAACATTCCACACTGCATTTTACGAAGTATCTTAAAAGACCACAGAGGACAACAAAAAAAAAGAAGCCACGGCTGGCTTATTGCCCTTCAAATAATGAAGGCAGTATCTGCCTTTGGTGATGGAATGGAGGCTTTAAAGAAATTTCTCAGAAAGAAATGGCACATAAGCGGTCTTTTTGCTTATGAGCATTTGACCAAAAATAAGCATGTGACTACTCATATGATCTCTCCAAAACACCTCTAACCCCCCGAAGCAGATCAGGCTAAATTCAAGAGTTATCATTCAGGCACAAGTGTCCACAGCAACCGCCTCTCTATGGCTACTACACGTCGAGGACATTCTAAAAAAAAAAAAAAGGACGTTAACAGATCTTCACGGCAAAGAAAAAAAATGTGCCCGTCTATTATCATAGTATATGTATAAAGAGGGGTTCATTAATTCTCTTGGGAGAAATATCATGCAAGTTCTCAACAAGTGGACTGCGTAGAAGTGAGAGAGGGTTTTAGCACCTTTGTATCTCTGGAAGAAAACAAAGGATCTCCTGATTTTTATGTTCTTAGGAGGTAAATCAGAACAAAGATTCTTTGTGCTGACTTGGGAGAAGTTCTGCGGAGAACAGGACACAGCCCCCAGTTGTGTTTAAGGTTAATGTACAATATGTTGGGGAGTGAGGAGACTGAACATAATCAAGCCGCCCTCTCACATTTACAGTGTTCTGATGTAGTGCAAGAAACAGACAAATGTCCGGATGAGTTTCATGCACAACACTTATAAGGGTTGTGAGGGATTTTTTTAATTTTTTAATTTTTTTGGCTACAGCTTCATCAGTCAAATCATTATTTTTGGACAAACGAATGATTTATTTCTTATTTCTTCCTAATCCTGACTGTGGACTCTTTGTTACCCATATTTGTAATTAGCACATTAAAGCATCGGACATACAAAAACACTTCATTAGACGTCGGTGCTTGCGGCGTAAGAAGTCTCTATGTTGCTTTACTGTTTGTTTGGATATTATATCAAGCGGTGGCAAGTTTCAAACCTCTTAGAACAACAAGGAAACAATAAATGTAAGTGTACACTATATCAGATGGGACCTCCACCTGGGCGGTCGTTCAAACACAACAGAGCCTTCTTTTCTATAGATGCATACAGATGCACCACAGATCTGTATTACACCGAAGTAAGCATTTTTCAGTTGCCCCAGAACGTATTCCCCAATAACCTCACTGCTGATTTTTGTTGTGTGTCAGGGGCAATGCAAACTTGTCATTACCATCCAACCGCTGATAATAACATTTAAATGAACACATTTAAGTTAAGTTTAATCTGCATTACGACAAATACAAATTCGATCAAACCGCTGCCTAGCCCTTTTCTACAAATTAAACGTATCAAGTTTGACTGAGCATCCGTCCCGAGCAACGCTCCCAGAGAAATCAGCCAAAAGTTCAGCTACACTTTACAGCACCGGGCGACGCCGACGCTGATTTTTGACTTTTTTCCCCAAGCCTTAGATGTTCACAGCCAAATTCCAGAAAAATATACAGTTTCTTTTTAAGATCTCGTCAAACATGGCAAGGAAAAAGAAAATTCAATTTTGCACTCACTGCTTCTCTTGCTGTTTGGGATTCTGTTTTGTGATGCCAATTTGTGCCAGGAATCTTGTGAGCTGGAGCGAGGAGTCCTCGGGAGACGAATCACGTCTCAAGCAAAAGTATTTACTTCAGCTTTGTGCATCAAGCAGAATTAAAGTTGAGCAATACACGTGTCAACAAGTAAACACTATAACGCCATTCTCAAATTTGAAAAAGCCCTCCAGAAAGAGGCATAAATAATGTCAACTTTCTGCATCACGGACATAATAAAACGGGGCGGCTGTGGCTCAGGAGGTAGAGTGGTCACTCAGGGAACAAAAGGTCGGTGGTTCGATCCCCAGCCCCTGCAAGATACTGAACCCCAATTTGCTCCCCAGGCGCTGTAATGTATTGGCAGCCCACTGCTCCTCAGGGATGGGTTAAATGCAGGGAAAGAATTTCCCCCTGTGGGATTAATAAAGTATCTATAAAAAAAGAATTTTTAAACTACATGTGTGCTTATTCTACACATGAGGACATAACTTACCAAACTCATGCTGAAGCCTCTCTGCTTACACTGACACTTATTGAACTTCCTACCATGGGCATCTTTTCTGTCTCCCAGACTGTAAGGTGCTACAATTCCCTCCTCTGTATCAATGCTGGGCATATCTGAGACCTTAAACACTGCAGATGGGCACTGGGCCTACGTGAACTTAGTAGAGATAAGCTGAACACAATAGTGGCCTGTAAGTGACCTTACATGTAATCACTCTCTGAATGAGAATACAGAATAACTAAATGAGAACAGAACTTTAATGAAGGGAAATCCCTCCAATATTCTAGTGAGGGTGGTCTCACACACATACGTACACACATACACATATAAGTGTACACATGCATGGCTTAGTCTATGAAGTGAATTCTAATCTTGGAACATCTGATTCAACCACCAGCAGCACATTTAGTTAATTATTTCACCATTTGTGAATGTGACCTCAGACGTTCTGCACCATGTGTTTCGGCAGCAGCTGCACGAGAACAGAGATGATGTGGTCCGGCTTGGAGCTGAACCTTTTGCGAATGCAAAGCAGCAAAGCAAAACCCTGCACTTTGTGTTAGCTGCTTTTTTTTTTAAAGGGTTCACCAACACGCCGCTTGTTAACAATACAGACACAATGGAAACAGTGAAAATGAACTTTGCAGAAAAGGTTCTGTGACGCGACATACTGCTTCAGCCTGTAGCCACTGCACCGACAGTGCACATGCCATCGGGCTGAGATAACCTGATCGTTATTCAGGTGGACTCATGATATATACAACATACTGACTATTTTGAGCCTTAGATGTTAGCACTTTTTTCTTTTTTTTTTTGCGTATTTATAGGTTGGCAAACTGTTGTGTTGTAAATACAGATTATACATGTCCCATCAGCTCATTTGACATATGACCCATCTAAAAGTGTCATGCTGACACACTGAAACACAGTCAACCACATTAGTGCCCTATACACACTTTCACCACTGGTCCAGAGGTCAGCAGGCTAATGGAGCAATACCAGTTAAGCATAATGACTTAAACATACAGCAGTTTGAAATGAGCTAAAGTTGGCACAGAGGTAAGATTTTCTGTTAATCCAATGGGTAGGAGGTGCAATCTAGCCACATTAGGAAACTTTATCCATACAATACTGTGGAGCAAGATAAGCTTCTTAACCAAGCCAACTACAGAATTTCACAAGAAATGAAAAGGGGAGAAACTTTTCATATTGTATCAATTATATTCTAGTGAAGGCAAACTAAAAAACAAAAAAAACCCACTAGATATTATGGAGGAATTTTAGACGATTGGAAACAAATATAAGGCTAGTAATCTATATAAAGTATCAGCTGACATAGGGAAGGTAGTTACTTAGTAAAAACTACCGACTTCATCAAAAGAATACTGTAAGACCCACACCGTTAATCGGTAAATACATCTTGAGAGAAAAGTAAACATTTGCTACCTCATCAACATCAGCCCAAAAGAAACTTATGACAAGGAGTGAATACCTGTTTCTACAATGATTAATGTAAACTCCAACTCATGAGTGTTTCCCCTGGAAATCTCCCTAGGCCTGGTGGCAAGAGCTGAGCTATGTGCGCAAACTAAATCTTTGGTTATTTATTTCCGAGTAAAACACTTAAAACAAAGTGATCACAAGGAGAGGATGACTCAGTGAGCTGCATTTATTACACACCACACTTCCACTCAAGTTACAGCAAATAAAAGAAACACATCGTAACCATAATGAGGTCCAAAAACTCGCTGGTGGAGTTCCGGGCATAAACAAGGACGTGTTGTATAATATATACAGTACTCAGAGAATAATAATATATTAGGACTCTGTAATTAAGCTATAGGTTGGAGTTGTTTTATTCAGCCAGTAGTTTCCACTGTAATTACCAAAGAACAAAAAATCCCAGCGGTAATTAAGCCGCCATTGTTTCAACGTGATCAGGTTAGTCTTTATGTTCAACAGCACAGGGACACAATGCTGATCTTATCCTGGTCACAGTGGGCACTACCTGCTCTTCCTCTCTCATCATCTTCATCACATTCTCTCTCTCCCTATCCGTCTCATCATGTCATCACTTGTTTTTCTAAACTTGAGCTATGACCGCTGCAGCCTTCTTTACATTTTAGTCTATATCAGTGCAGGAAGTAAACACAGGGTCAGTTGATATTAATATACTGACCAACAGTGGAAACGCATCATTTAAAAAAACAAAAACCTGTAATTTCTATTCACTACCCTCAATCTACTGAAACAAACAACCATGTGATACACTGAATAGACTTTTTTTTTAAAAACCACAACCAAAACATGTTAAATCATGAATAACCATCATTTAGTCATAACATAGAAATAACAGTCATGGATGGATTTCAGAGTAAACGATGATGTTGGTGATTTTTTTTTTTTCTGCATGATTGAAAAGACCTGGACCAGAACAATGTCGCTGTCCTTCCTCTCCCAGCATATTCGCCAGATCTCAACCCAGTAAAGCATCTATGGGACGTTCTGCATCACCGGGTGAGACGGAGCGATCCTGCTCCAGCAACACATGAGCAACTTGTCACAGCACTGCAGCACTGGCATGTCATCCCACAAGTCCAGAATAACACCTTATCCATTCAGGAGGTGTAAAGCAGTGATGAATGGTGGATGTAGACACACACGGTAGAGACTATTTTTGTTCTCTGTCTCACCATCCACACATTTTGACTTGTAAACACTAAGGCGAAAGCACTAATCTGCACAAAAATGATTTTTCTGTATGGCTAAAGGGTGAGTAAAGCTGTGTGAACCATAATTTGTCTATGATATCTAATATGAACAGGATGGCATGACATCAAAAAAAAATATGCGTTTATACTGTTGGTCAGTATATTAAATGGTACCACCTCCACTGAGTTAATTATATAATGAAAATAAAAATAAATAGACGTACCTTGTTACCACGTTTTAAAACCTTTTACACAAACTGAATTGAAAGAGAAGTATTTCAACTTTTGTTGTAAGTTTACAAGTCTGACATCGGATGGATTGTCAGACTTGGACGTAGCGGGAACACACAGGAGTGATTTATCAGCTGCCTGGAGAAGACTGTCCCTGAACCACCTGCAGTCAAATGTAGTTATTAACTTCTGTAGTTGCTGTATCACACTTCAGTGGATCTAGTTACCTGTCCGGTTTGTACCGTGTTGAACAAAGAGTCACGACGAGTAAGGACAAGATCATTCACTCCACCCACCCCAACACAGCGCTTTTCAGAACAGCGCAGCACAGAGGCAAAATGATATACATATTTGATGATATGTGGCATCTAAAAACATTTTTTGGCCTGTTGTTGGCCTGGCGCCCACCAGGCCTGTACAATGGTAGGGGGAACCCTGCATAACAAGCAATTGGGCCCCATTTGAGCCACACACTGAATCAGTCACAAGGTTCATTATGCATTTGTGTAATATGTGCACCAGGAGGATAAAAATAGTAAAATAATTTGTCCAAATTCTACAAAATAATTTAAAAATAATTTTTTATTAAAGGCTATTCTGTGCTCCTTTGTGTAAATATTTTGCCGGGAATTATTTTTGTGGGCAAGTTTGCACAGCCACATTTTATTACCCATCACGCTCAGGAATGACATGGGGAGAAACTGTTGCAGCCACCAGTTGGAGTGGTTCTACTGGTTCTATAGCATATTACAAATCGTGAACTCGTAGGCTCACATGCTGGGTTTTTAAAGTCTATTGGGCAGTGTATGCAGTGGGCAGGTACAGCGTGCTATTTTTAAAATAATTTTGAACATAAACCATGCTTGCTAAATGGTTTGGTTTAGTTTCTCGTGCGTTCTCTGATCTGTCCCATGTGCAGAGAGCAGAGTCCACTCACAGCACAAAGTGGAGCTAACATGATCACCCATCAGCTCTGTTCATTGCGATCATCTGGCCTTTTGGCCTCGCTAATGCACATGAAGTTTGTTCAGTGTGAGTTGTTTGAATGTGAATTATTATCTTTGTTTAAACAATCTATTGCTTGCAGGCCCGAGAGAGTAACGTAAGCCCATCATCTGTTTCTACTAACATTACTATAAAAACCATGCCACCTGGCTTTGACTGTTTTAGGCAGGTCCAATCAAAAATGAGTCACTTCTAAATCATTTGTAGTTTCGTGGTTAGAAGAATTAAGACGGAAGACGGTTTGCACTTTATTATTTTTCACTGATCTTTGTTAGTATACCTTGAACGACTCTGGTGCCTCTGTGAGTGTGTTTCTGTTTATCTGTTAGTTAGCTCCGTGACCTGCCCAGGGTGTTGGCCTGCCTTCCTCTAAATGCATGTCGGGATATGCTGAACTGACCCTGAACAGACACAAGACTGAAAAAAGTTTGAGTGAGGGAACAAATGTTGAGATAGCCAGCAGCAGTCTGCAACAGTCAAAGGCCATGAAGACACCGAGTCGAAAATCTAATCATGTCAGTTCACCTATAGAAATTATAAAAGAAAACTAAGGTTCATGTTAGCTTACATAGCAGCTGCTGGGAGGTATTTTATTCTTAAAATTGAGAAACAAGCCCAGCAACTTTGACAACACAGAATTTTTTTTTTTTTTGCCATTTGTTTGTCGTTGAACAGGTTACGTTTGGTGTTCCTTTCTCATGTGGACAAACTGTCATTAATCAGTCAAAGACATTAAGAATGTATTTCCTTCTTTGAACCAAGCAGCCGCAAGCCAAATTCTGAATGATTTTCAGCATCTTGAAGGAGTCTACTTTGAAATCGGTCTTTATCAAGGTCAGTTTCATGGCAATAAACAATGTAGACAGTATCAGAGCAGATGTCGTTTCCACTTTCAAAATAAAATCAACATTTGAAAAGAAAACTCTTCTTTCAAAAGATATGTTGTCTGAAGGTAATTTCTTGCAACTGTATTTCAATAAACTAATGACTTACTAATAAAACTTGCCGTTTCAGATATAATTAAAGATTCCAGTGATCTTAATTTTTTCATAAAAAAAAAAAAATCAATACAACTACGATTATGTAGATATTTCATCCTTTGCAATTGCAGACCAATGAACCTCGAGTGAGACTGTACACAGCCTTGCTGTGCCATTTACTGGCATGAGGCCTCTTAAAAAGTCTTCCTGAAGCCAAGATAGAAGCAGAGACACAGCTCCCATTCTCTCTAAAATAGTTTCAAAAGTTACTGAAGACCCTGCTGCATTTTCTTACTTCCTTAAATCCCCTTTAGATAGTTTTCTGTTCACCCAGGCCGTGATCTAACCATGGCTTGTAGAGAACCATATGGGTAGCTGGGTTAACTGAGGACACACACGCACCTTGGCAAACATACAACTTAGCTATTAGAATCCAGGATTCATTTTTCACATCAGCTGAATGTCTGAGCTTGCTGTGTGTGTTTAAGAAGAGAGAACACATATTAGGTTTAGAAACTTGTTTTTGTCATGAAAAAGATAATAGTGTATATAGAATTCAAGACTATTTTATCACTGAAACCTACAGTTGTAATTCAAATGTTTACTTTCCAAAACATTTTGTACATGCAAAATGACGTCTGGCCATCTTGTCGTATTATATTTACCTCGTTTGATGATCTTTGGGTTTTTATAGCTGCTGGCTTTTAATGCAAAGCATTTAAAACAGCAGTGCAAATAAAAAGAAGCAAGAATCGAGAGTCTGTTAGCAATTTCAGCATGGATAATGGAAACACATGATGACACCCACAACTGCATTGTGTTTGTACTACAGATCTTGTATATGTATCTAAGAATAACAGCATATGGAGTTAGATATTAAAAGCAACTTGTAGCTAAAAAGAATGCTTTATTAGACAAGAAGGTATTGAGAATAATTAATTCATTTAAAATTCTATAATAATGATACTGTACAAGATTCTATTAATTCTGTAGAAATGTGTTAACAAGAGTGTGAAGAAGAGGGATATTTATATTTCTATAAAAAACTTTCAATAGCCAATCCTAAAACAATGTTATACATAGCAACCTGAGAGCTAAGGATAACTGTGCTTCATTAAAATTTACAGTTTTGTCACTGAACAAAAGCTTCCTGACAAAAGCATGGCACATTCGCAAACACTTAATCTGTCTACTTTCAGAATGCATTCCTGTGATACTTGCAGGGAGGGGAGACTCCAAAACAAAAGTAGTTTGAAAAATGAAAAACATACCTTAAAGTTTTTGGTTTATCAGTTTGCAACACGCTGCAAGCTCTGAAACTCATTGGGTTTGCAGTGACGTTGTACAAAGATCAATTTTATGACCAGGCTTTTAGATTCTGACTGCCAATTCTCTAAAACGGGGAGTGTTTTAAAAATTCCTGCTCAAGAAATTGCCAAACTGAGCCAGCTTGTACAAAAGTGAAGTCAAGCTGTAAAGAAAATCATTATAAATGCATAATAATACATATTATTTTCCACCTTTTCCTTATAGCTGGAAAGATATCACCACAAGAGCATGTTTGTGTTGCATAATGCTGCTGAATGGGAACCTTTTCTTGTTAATTACAACCGCAGCCTGTGAGGATTCTCAATTGGTCTTGCAATGGTGTGATTAGTATTTTCAAGAACAAAAAAATACAATGTGAAGAGGAGCATGTTATGTGTGAAAAAGGTGCTTTGTGGGAAGGAGGATCCAAGCTAGTTAGCCAATGAGTATGAGAGGCCATGTAGGCCATAATTTATACATTCTCACACACCCTCATTATTTCATACAGACACAATCATACTCTCTCTCACGCACTACTACACTCTCTTACATACAGTCATACACTGTAAAATGTAAGATTGAATTTAATTGGAAAGTTGAGTTGACCTAACTCAGTTTTTATCAACTTGTTAATAAAACTCAATTCGTTTTAGGTACTTTGGCATCAAGAATACTGTCAAACTCAGTTTACTTGAGTTTGGTTCATTTAAACAAACCAAGTACTGGGAACTTTTGTTTTGTTTTCAGTACTTAGTCACATCCCACAATGTAACTAAGTACATTACTCTTATACTTAAGTACCCCACAAATTAGATCTACTTTACTTGAATACCCTGTTTTCTGTTCACACTTTCTACTTGTCCTCCACTACTTTTCATGGGAAACAGCCCTTTTGTTATGTGAGAAAAGTTGCATAAATGGTACTTTTGTTTTGTAAAACTCTACTCAGGTATTTGCTGTCCCAGCTTCTAAAATCTTCCATTCACATTCAGATCTGTTACATAGAATGCTCAGTTGTGACAATAGCACACACCAGAATAGACTCACAAATACTTGTTTATTGTTCTGCAGTTGTCCTGTTCAATGTTGGGGAGCTGACGTTTTTTGCCCATGTGAAAATAAATGTTTAATGACAGTTGAAACAACCAGTTTTGCACAAAGGGTAAATATATAGTGTAGTGTGTTGGGGATAGGTGGGTAGAGTTTCCCAGCATACCTTGAGACAATGTGTCTAAGGCCATAAACCCAAGTAACCTGTGTTTAAATGTGTTCTGAATAATTATCAGTTAAGCAGTTTCTTAGAAATATTTCTATAGACAATGGTTCGTTATGTAACACCATGGCATCATGAGTTAAGTCTCTCACACGAATAGTGACGTCCCGCCTGGATGATGCAAGAGGGTGACAAAATAGGTGTAATGTATTGTATTATTATTATTATTGTATTATTACAAGCACTCCAGAGCAAAAAGCAAATCATTTGTCAAATTCATGCAATAAGAAATTTCAGCATGTTACAATACTTATTAGGATATTGGTAGTTTAAGTTATCACAATAACAGTCAGCAAGCTCATTTACGGCCTGTCTGATCTGAACCCGAGTGGTGTTCAGTGATTGGACTTGTCTTCTAGTCATTGTTTGTCAATAATGAACACCATGTTCAAACATAAGGGTGTCCATAAGTGCACTTGGCACCAGGACGCCCTAGGTCGTAGATCTATGATCGACTTTGTAGTTGTATCAGCAGACCTATGGCTATATGTTCTGGACACTTTGGGTGAAGAGAGGTGCTGAGCTGTCAATTGATCCCCACCTGGTGGTGAGTTGGCGGGGGAGGATGCCGGACAGGCCTGGTGCACCCGAACGTACAGTGAGGGTGTGCTGGGAGCGTTTGGCAGAGCCCCCCTGTCTGGGAGATCTTCAACTCTCACCTCCGGGAGGACTTCGACTGCATTCCGAGGAAGGCTGGGGACATTGAGTCCGAATGGACTATGTTCTGCACCTCCATGGTTGAGCCGGCTGCCTAGAGCCGTGGCCGTAAGGTTGTAGGTGCCTGTCACAGCGGTAATCCTAGAACCCGGTGGTGGACACCCGCGGTTAGGGAAGCCGTCAAGCTGAAGAAGGAGTCTCACCAGCTAACCATCACCCAGGCGGTACGTCACTAACCATGTGAGAGACTTAAAGGTATGCTACCACTCAACTAACAGCCTAGGTGTACAAAATGCATTCCACCCAAAATGTGGCATATCAATGAATAAATATCATTTTATTATTTGGTCATGTTTCAATGCGTAATTCAAACGAAAACATGCCAAACGAAAGGGAATTTCGTGGGTAGATTTGTTTTGGATTTCCTACCTGGCAGCCATTTCCCTGCAGCTTCCTGTTGCTTATGCGTGTGCGCAAGCCAGCCGTGCGTGTCCAGATTTCGATTTCAGTAGCTCCCATCGATCCTTCTGCGCTCCAGTATTTACCAGTTTTACTCTCCGTTTCTTTTGTTCAGATACTCGATGCCTTTTCCTCGCACTACCTGTTATCTTAGGTCGTCCATGCTTTCACTTCTCCATGTTCTCGCAGATTTGAAACTTCCGCGCATGCGCGTGGGGTCTGCATGGCCTGGAAATCTGGGGAAGCCCTTGGGGAAGACATACTTCCATGTGATGTCACCAAATTTCCAAATGGCTCATTGTTTACTTCATATTTTTTGCCCTTCACTGGCTTAAAATCGGAATTGTTCTATGTATTCCGCTGTGCTAAAAATATGACCATTATAACAGGCTATAAAATAGCATTTGTCCTACTAAATAAAAATATCATGGTTGCTTTAAAAATTCTTCACATGCCTTGAGCAAGAAAATACTGAGTAGGAGTATACCTTTAACTCATGATGCAATGGTGTTATATAAACCTATCCTTTTCTATAGAAATATTTCTATAGAACTAATTACTGCTTAACTGATAACTTTCAGAGCACATTTAAACACAGGTTACTTGGGCTTATGGCCTCAAACACATTGTCTCAAGGTATGCTGGGAAACTCCACCCACTTATCCTCAACACGCCACAGTATTTATTGTGCAAAACCATAGTAGTTTGGTTGTTTCAACTGTCATTAAACAAGTAGAAAGTGGTGTGAACAGAAAACAGGCTATTCAAGTAAAGTAGATCTAATTTGTGGGGTACTTAAGTATAAGAGTAATTTACTTAGTTACATTGTGGGATTGCAACTAAGAACTGAAAAAAGCAAAAGTTCCCAGTACTTTGTTTGTTTAAATGAACCAAACTCAAGTAAACTGAGTTTGACAGTATTCTTGATGCCAAAGTACCTAAAATAACTCAACTCAGTATTTCTGATTAAATTCAATCTTACATTTTACAGTGTATGACTGTATGTAAGAGAGTATAGTAGTGTGTGTGAGAGAGTATGATTGTGTCTGTATGAAATTACGATAGTGTGTGAGAAAGTATGATATATGGCCTACATGGCCTCTCATAAAGGAGCAGCTTGACTGCCAATAATTTCTAGTATGCAAATCAATGTATCACCAAGGAGTTAGTGAGAGGATATCTTATTATGATCAACACATATGAAGACATATATAACATGTTTAATATCAAATAATAAAAGACTGAAGTTTTAGGGATATGTGAGGTTTTTTTCTTTTAAAAGGTTGCCCTGGTAACTGGGGACTTGGTGCAGTATTAAAGCTAAAATTGCTGCAAAACAGTGTTTGCCATGAAGATCATACGGTAAACTTTATCCATTCTTCATAAACAAAACCAAATATTTAAAGTAATACATAAAGTAAAGTATAATAAAGGCTTAAAGGCAATTCTGTATTTTATTACAGGACCTGCCATTAACTTTAAGGTGTGCACCTGAAAACAGTCTCAGTTGGCAATAACATCAAAGATTAGTTTTAGTCCATGAGGGAATATTTTTCTAATGACTATTATACAGAAACAAAAAGGGGGAAAAGAAAAAAAACCAACGTCTGAGGCCAATAAAAGCCAAGCAGTTAACAAGCAATGTGACATTCTGCATGCAATTCACAAAGTGGCTCATAATTTCAATGGATCTCTACTGTATTCCCAAAATGGCTGCCAAATATGTTCAACTGGGATAGACAAAGTGCCAGAATGGACTCAAGAGCATGTTTTTTTAAGTCTTCTGTCATACTGTGGTAATATACCCTACTTGGAATCATAAAGTATCAAATAAATGTTACTTTATCTCTACAATGCTATTGTGTTAAAATAATGACAGTGCGTGCTTAAATTTGCGACCAAATTTTCTCTCTAAATTGACGTTATATGTTAAAAAAGCACCAATGACAATAACAATATACATGGCAAAAATAAACAGCACTGCATGATTCAGTGGACCGAGGTGAATTCCACTCAATATTACATGTTCTCTCCCACCTCTTCCATCCTCTCTCCAGTACTGTCCAATAAACCAACTAAAGATCTTTTCAAGAGAGTTCTACTGAAACAAAAGAATGAATGCATATACTTTTAATTATGTGTGTTATGGGTCACCAGGATGACCTAATAAAAATGGGGCAGATGGCCGGATAATGTGGGAATAAAAACAACCAAAATTGTGGCATTGTGAAGGCTTCAAAGAGATATCTCGTTTATTTGGGCAGCAGTGCCTTTGCTGCGCTTAAATTTTATTTTCTTTGGAATACTGACCTGCCATCTGTGTGCATGTACAGTACAAGATGATTTTTTTTTAAAAAACATGTCCCTTCCAAAGAAGCACTCATTACATTAGTACTACATGGTATGCTTACACATTTTCACTTGAATAAATTGGAATAATCAGATGGGAGAAATGTGCGACAGAGTGACAAAATCAGCTCGAAATCATTTCAAAATTGAATTCTATGGGCACATTATGTCAGTCTGTTGGTCAATAATGAATTGAATGTGGAAAGAGGGTGACAGGCTGCACAGGACGGGTAAAGCATGATGAAGGGAAACTGAAATTTGGATTGATTGCCGAGTGTGGATTAACTGAACCCCCACCCTTCATCTGAGAAGGTCTGCAGTTTATCTGCTGGGTCTCCTTCATAGAATAATGAGTTTCCTTGGTCTGCAGACATGCTCTTAAATATTCATTAGTCATGGGTGGGTTTTAGCCTTGACACAGAAAGCGGGCAAATGGCGATGGCTGAAACACTGAATATTAATGTGCATGTGGAATATATACATATAAATACTTATTAGTGACTGAACTGAAACGAAACTGGGCACCAGATTCTCTGGATTACAAACACTTCCAAGGCACGTAATAGCTGTCTCTCTGCAGCAGCAACTGCACGCCTCTGTTCTGATAAAACGAGTTTTTGACATGAAGCCCTATGAGAGCTCACTTACACACAAGACAATACCCTCCAATTCATTAAACAATAAAATGTCCAAATATACAGTGAGTAGGTTTAAGTGGACTTCACACTTCAGATTAAGTGTATTCCATGCAGTAGGCTATACTTTTTTGTGACAACATATTTTTCACTTTACTCACCCACATGCAAACCGTCAATCAATAAGCTCCAGTTCATTAGGGCCAATATATAATTATGCCCAGATGAAATCTTCCATCAAAGTGAAATGCTGCATTTATGCTGCGGGCTCAGCTCACTGTTCTACAAATGTGTCTATTCAGAAAACAAATCATTGGCAGCCATCAATTACATAACCGAGCCTATAGGATCGCGGCCCTATTTACGCCGTGACAACATGAATGAAGGCGAGGGAGATTAAGTGATCACAACAAAATTGGAGAGGAACGAGCGCGCAATTATGTGTTTAAAAAAAAAAAAAAAACCAACACACTCACAAACATACACAGACACACACAGGTGCACATAGACAGACCGTGTCTGCGCTTGGAGGACGCTGGACCCTGCGCTGCGCTCTCGTGCCTCCTCCTGTGTCCAACCGGGGACCGGCCTTCTTGTTTCTGTCTACTTGCATCTTCTCATAGAAATGTGTTGACTTGCTTTATACCTGCACACTTACTTCACAACTTATAGGCCAGTCTGTGCCTATTAATCACACACAGAGCGCGCGCTTCAGTAGAAACTGTCTGTGACGCGTCTAATGGACATGATGTATTACTCTCTTTATCTGACAAAGCCAAGCGATTTGGGACAACGTCCATTTGCCATACACACACATGCTCGCACGCTCTCTCTGCCCTCTTCCCAGTCTCACACATGGACGCGCTCGATAGCGCCGGAATAGATAAGAGCCCTAAAGAAAGGGACTGACATATTGCCATTGCCCTTTCAGTGAATTTGGGGAGCAATTTCTCAGTTTAATTTATTATTACACCAATACTGAAAATATCCACGTATTTTAAATTTTTCCAAGAAGATGAAGTATAGGGCAGCTGCCATCCACGAGCAACACAAAATATATCATTGTTAGTCCATGAATATTTTGCAATAAAATGTCTGAAAAGGCGCGCAGGAAGCATCTCTTGCAACTTTAATTACACCACAGCATGGCCCCATATCTAGGCCACCCTTTACCTAAAACATCCTCACATTTTACCATACTGTGGGGAGTGAGTTAAAGCGGATTGTGACAATTAAAGTGCTTTTTCATTTTGGGGAAATATGGCACCAAATTCCAGCCCAGAGTCCCAGAGGATTTAGTTCTGATTTATCCTCACAAACTGAACCTTCAGATTGTTTTACCTTCAGACGCAAAATGAAGCAGCCTCTCTTTTCTGCTATAAGCATATCTTAATGTAACCCCATCTCATAAATGCCACGCCGGGTTAATATTAATTCATAAAATGTAGGCTAGACATCTGTCTGAGTATGAGCGCTGTGTGAGCCGCTGCTATAATGATGTTTGATACATCGGACCCATCTTTCCGGCAAGTTCAACAAACTGAAACCTATAAGCAACGTCTTCTGGTGAGACGGTGATTTAGTGGTTCCTCGCAATAAGGAAACGTGTTTCGACCGATTCAATTATCTGACCTAAAAGCCAAATGCGCACGTCGGCTGCCACAGTTGTTCCGGGCTCACAGTGTGTAAAACGTGAACAAGCAGCCTGCGAGCATCGCTGAGGGTTTGGCTGAGTGTATCAGACCTGTGAACACAGTTTGACCAGTATTGTTCTCAAGTGTCCCCCCCACCCGGCTCAAATCCGAAAGTAAAGGGCTAAAGGTAAAGGGGCATGTTGAGAATAATGACAGATGGGAAACTTGCGTCATGCCCGGGCAGCCGAATATAAATGGACAACAAAACCTCTGGCAGCTAAAACGGAGCGCCCCTAACATGAGGGACTCGTTTCACTTCATCTCGTAAGCTGGCGTCATTTGTATTGAATGTCTGAGATCCACTACAGAATGAAGTTTCCGATTATGTAAAGCTTAATATTTGGTCGGTAAAGGCAGCCACAACTACATGGAAGTCAGAGGTATTCCATGCATATCACCCTAAAGTCAAACGGCATGTTTAAATGTCTTATTTGTGAAATTCCTCTTATTTCTCACCTGTGATAATAGCGTTATAGATATTGTAAAGACCCATCCCTTTTCCTACTTTTCTCAATTTCTTACCTGCACTTCGAAGCTCGTTCAAAAAAGTGGCGACAGCGTTTCCGCGGATCCCCTGATTCCCCCTGACGAAGCGCGGTTTTTAATATGTTCCTTTACTTTGTTTCATTTCTCACTTCCATCTTCTTTTCATCTCATCAATAAACACACGCTGCAGCCTACCTTCATAGAGCAGCTCGGTTCAAGTGTGCCCTCCCATTTTTTAACTATACATCGAGTACTTTGAGGGGTGGTGGTGGTGGTGTTGAGGGGGTGGGGGGGCAAACAGGCACGCCTTTTTACTTAAAGCTGCAATTGGAGGAACAGTACACTGTCTTGGTTTGGATCAGAAATCAGTCAACGTTATTGCGCCCTAATAGCAGGGAGCTGAATGGGACGGTGAAACCAGCTCCACTATGGCTCCCTGGAAGTGGTGGGAGTTATAGTAGCCTAATAGTAGTTGTAGTAGTAGTGTTCCTCCTACTCGAGATGTTTAAGTTTGCTCCTGCCTCATCAGCAACACAGCTATTTTATAAATGGAAGTCATGGCGCGTAACAAAAGCCGTTACGAATAGGGATTAAAACAGGTTCGCAGAAATAGCAACCCCATCATTTTATGAAGTTTTATATATATACGTATATATATATATATATATATACGTATATATATATACATACATATATATATATAGAATATATGTTATATTGTGTGGGCTCTAAAGTCTGGCGTTCAAAACACCAGCATTCACAATTGTGAATGAAATGTATCCCCAGTCTGGATCAGAAGGACTGGGGAATTGTCAGTTATGTGTCCATCAGGCGTCTGAACTTTGCATTGGACGCCGCCTCTGCCAGTACAGTCAGCCAGCTGCGCCGCGGCCTCTGATTGGACAAGGGCGGCGCCAATCATCTCCAGCACCAACAAGCTAGATTGTCTGCCGTGTCTTCTACTTTCTACGCATTTCTATTTTCTCATTTATTTATTTTTTAACGTCCCGAGCTGACCTCGAGGTAGCGAGCAGGGAAAAAAATCGTGTCGGTGCAGCTGGCCAATCAGATTTAGTAGAGCGATTGCTTTTTGCTCTTATTGTTGTTGATTTTTTTTTGTCATTATCCAGCGCCTTGAGACATATCCTGGCTGGCATAGAATAAAGCCCTAATGGGTCATGTGAGACCCCCACCCACCCACCGCCTTAATGCCCCCACCCTGTCTAGACAGTGACAGGTGTGCGTGTGTGCGCACACGCGTGTCTGTAGTTCAGATCAGAATAATGAACCAGGCAGAAGTTTGTGTCTTGTGTTATGGCCGTGTGTAGTATACTGTAGAGACTGCTCAGCTCTACCTCTACAGAGATACGCCTTTACTGACAAAAGAGGTCAACTAAGGTTACGCTCGTGCAGCCGGTTTGATAGTAATCCTCATGAGCTGCTGCGCGCACAGGTGTGAAAAAGTATTTTTTGAAAAGCTCAACTCTTGGAAGTTTAATTTCACGGCCCTCGTGCAGCTTTACAAGGGAGGCAGAGGTGTTGCTTCAGATAATCGCCATCTCTCTCAAGGACCCATGTGTATATAGTTGTGTGAGCACCGTGGTGACTACTCAGGGCACTCAGTTGGCTGTGCGCGCCATCTGCAGGACTGCGACGTGGATTAATACCGCGGGTTCAACGGAGGACACCCTTCCGTCACTGCTTTGACCTACATTAACCAGGAACATCGTAGGAGTAACACAATCGGCCTTAATATGCTGTTTTGCGACATGGCAATCATGCAAGTTTACAAAATGAAATTAGAAGTTGGAACTGTATCATTTTAGGATCTTAAACAGAACGTTCCGGAACGGTAGAACCATGTGGTGCATGCCTTCCCGGAACAGCGATTTAGATTCACTTCATTATCACGGCTCAAGCGTCAGCACGTGCAGGGAGGATTCAGCGAAGAGAACATTTTGTTTTAGAAGAGAAACAAGCGCTTTGCATGTTTTACTGGACGCATTGTTGCCACTATACGAAACAAATCTGCAATATGTTATTTTAGAAGGTAAAACTTGTCAGTATGTGCTTTTATTTTATAAATGGAGGGCAATAAAAATGGCGCATTTTAAATAACAGTTTGAGCCACAATACAGTCATGCACATATTTCCCCTAATTGTAAGACATTAATAACAAATTAAATAAAACATGGGAAGATACATCAGGGGGAAAAAAATCAGAAAAATAAATAAATATGTAAGTATGCTTCATATGCTTACTACTAATGATTTTTTAATTTTTAAGCTTCTTATGATAAGATTGAAAAAAATAAACATAATAAATAGTAATAGTTGGATGTATAATGACCGGGGATTGCGGACATCCTGGAGCTGTGCCACCATATAAAACAGATTGACGTGATTAAAAAATAGCTAAAATAATTTTATAATTTGAATTGAAAAAATTAATTGTCTCAGCAGCAAAATTGGTGAGGATGTACAATTCTTGTATGAAATGTTTTTCCTCATCAAATGTTCAATCAGCACAAAGTGTCATTTTATGTGCCTCAAAATTATGTGGCACACAAAATGATGCTGGATCTGCAAAGGAAATTTGAAGATTAATTCTCTTTAAATACAGCGAGGGCTTTTGCTTTGTGGATATTGGTTTGAATACCAAACATGGCCACTCAAACCTTGTAAACAGGCATGTTGATTGTTAAATTTGACCAGCGTCAACCGACACAGACTGAGATTAAAACATGTGCAGAACTCCAATTCATTACTGATAAATTCCTCAATAATTTTTCCACTGATAAATACAAAAATAAAACTTCATACACCAAAAAACAAAGAGCAGTTTAGTATAGAGAAGACATAAAAAAAATAAAAATCTAATTTGAGTTTAATTTGATTCGACCTCAATGTTACATTTGCAACCAACGACAGTACATGTAAAAGAGAGGCTTTTTTGTGATTAATATTTTATATTAAAACTCAGTTCCTGCCACAATTGTGGTCTCTCAGGAACAGACTTATAATTTCAGTGGGCAGGTTCAGTCATGTCACACACAGCTTTAAATGTAACCAACAGAGGGCAGCAATATGACTTCTCTTTACAGAAATTTATTTATTTGTTCATTCAATCATTTTTTTTTATTCTGCTTCTGTCCCCTACTGTTCAAATACAGTTTGCCTCATTTGCAGTTGACCCCTGATGGTCTGAGGTGTCAAGGATTTCATTACAATAATGTTTGTGTAAACAATAGTTTCTTTTTTGAACAATGCGCACAAACTCTAAACTAACTGTTGGAAGTTTGCAAGCACGGGACAAGGCATTAAGTTATTTCACAGTAATCAGATCATCATAGTTTCTGTTCCAGCTACAGTGTAAATGTTCAAGTCCAGTCATAGGTCTTGTCCCTGTGTGTATTGTTCTGTTTTAATATTTTCCATTAGGTGAATGGCCTACAGGCTATTACAGACAGTCTAGACAAGTCATTACAGGTTAGAGAGCAACTTGTGCAAACTGATTTAGGACAGGTAGAAATAGTTCTCGCTTAACTTGCAGTGTAATTTAAATCTTATATCATTACAAAATGTACCCTCTCATGCCTGTTTTATTTTAATATGTACAAAGGAACAGGGCTTGCTCTGTTTATTCTTTCTCGTTGTTACATAAATGTTCTTCTGTCCTCCAGGTGTTTCAGTTTGAAAGCTTTTGAGGTTTGCAATTTCTATTAGATATAAGTATTAGCCTGCGGTATTTTGATATATCACAAATTAAAATACATTGCAAAAAAACCCAACAACAAACAAACTATTAAACATATCAGCATGCTGGAAATACCACAACCTTATATGTAGCCTGCTGTATGTAATCCATGATTCCACTCTATAGTTGGTCAAATGGTTACTGCTGAACTTCTTTACCATGACCTTATTTGTATATGAAAACCTGTTTTACAAGACCAATAAAGACTTGAGTGTTCCACACATGTGTGACAGTGTGGTTTGGCCGTGTGATCCTGTTCATTGTCACGCATACGTTACCTAAACAGGCCGGTAAACCTGCTGAACCAGCCAGCGAGGTCACACCACACTTCACCACAAACTACCCACACTGTCATCAGGGAACATTATTTTGTGTTATGCTGATGCCATTCGGGATTAGATTTGTTTTCCTTTTACTGTACAAAACTATCTGAAAACCCATATAGAGCCAGAATCTTTTTTAGTTAATTCCATTGTACCATCCATAGATGCCAAAAATGAAACACTCCCTCATTCTCTGTCCGAGCTTCCTTTTTTGCAGGTGTCTACAGTGACCTCAATGACACCCTTCATCAAAATTACACACAGCATGATTGGGAGCATATAATAATGGACAATTACATGTGTTTTGATGATCTGGAAGCCACTCAGCAATCATGCCGCCTTCCTACTTCCTACTACTACTACATGCTTCACATATTTTCAGTTCAAAAGAAAAAACAACAAAGACAACATCTTTGTCTTGTCCCTTTCAACGTTTTATGTTCTGAGAGATGAAATGAATGGCCATTACAATAAAATTTGCTAACAAACTACCCAAAGCTTGCAACATTTTGTAATGCACAGTAAGTTTGCAATGCAGAGAGCTTTTCGCTTCTCATCTTCAAAACTGGCTGCGGGCAGACAGCTGACAAGTACAGACAGTAACACTGCTTTGTTATATTCTTCTCTTTCTTGGTTATTTGGTCTTAATTTGTCAATTATTGGGCCTAAAATAACTTTTTTTGTTGCTGTGCAGTATGTCAGTGACAACATTAGTATTACATATTTCATTGAAACTCCCATGAAATGATCACAGACGAGCCAGATGTGAAAGAAAATAGGACTCTTCTCATTCTGACAAATGTTGTTTGTTTGTTTTCCTTTCTGCTTAGGTGTTATTAGACTCTGGAGAAACTGTGCTGATTATATTCAGGCTATGTTACATATGTGAGGTGAAGGACAAACTGTAGCTCTTGCACTTTACATAATATATCACCAATTGTTCCATGAGTCATACGTCATCTGAGATTAAGGATTTCAGAGAAATAAAAAGAAGGATCTGGAAAATCAGTTACGTGTTTGTCAGGTTTAACTCACTTGACGTACTTCCATCAGAAGAAGTGTATACAGGGCTCTGTACTACAATACTTTATAACTAGATTTACATGATTGGATAAAAATAAAGTGATAATTGACACACAACAACTCAAAGAATACATTATATATTAATATTATAAGAAAAAAACCTACAGATTCCTGTATCAGTGGTTCAATTTATTAGCAAATATCTGATTAATGTGTACTCAGGGAATTAATACTGGAGTAAATGACTTGCATCATGAGACTGAACTCGTGATAGTCTATAACAGGGACAAGGACCGGAGTAAAACCAAAGCACTGCCTTGTACTTGCCTCTTTTAGAAACACAATCGTGGTAAGATAAATGAGTTATCACAATGCTGTCTTTTCAGGAACACAGTCCAAGGTGTATAAATGATTAAAGGGCTTCTTCGCCTGTCTTTCAGCTCACAAGGGCCCCTGTCTGTCAGCCCGGCTGTTGAGATATAAGTGCAACGCTTTCCAAAAACGCTTCCTTCAACTCTCTACCTTGTGGTACTTCATCTCACCCTCGTTTTGCCACAAGCATCAAAATACTAAATCAGAATTGTGGCTGGATGGTGGTGACATCTGTTAAGCAGATGTCAGTGGTCAATGTTGTGTTATGTAAATCGTAATATTAACTAGTTGCTGCTATGGGGTTAAAAAGTCAGAAGTGCTAAAATCAAAAGTGGATAATGTCACAGTTTGTGCAGAGGATTTCCGTTGAGTAATCATCTTCACTCTTGCCATCAATATCTAAATCATGTCAGTAAGTAGAACACCATGAGCTCTCTGACACTTTAGAGCCTTCATGGATGACCTAATGATAAATAACCCGGTGCTGTTGCTCCTCTGAAGGCCTTAGGGAGGCCTATAAATAGACATAGCTGTTCTATAAGTGAGTAAATTCCAGGTGTTGGCAAGGGAAAATGTCTGAGCAATTTTGCCTCTCCCTCGGAGGTATGAGCATTCGTCCTTCATTGACTGCTCCGTCTGAAGCTTGGCCAAGACCTTGAATGATTGTACAGGTGACTGGTTGGCAGTTGGAGCCATGGCAGGTGGCACTGGGCGTGCAAAGGACGTCACAGCAAGTCAAAGCTTTGATTATGACATCTGACATCCTCCCATGTATGGATTTGCTTCAGGGGCAGGTTCATTTATTGAGATTCTGAGGAATGCAGTCAGGTGCTCTCTTTTCATCTTGTTTCTCAGGTCAACTTTGACCTGAGATAAAAAAAATAAGCTTGTTTCACCACTAAATACAACCATTTTGAAAGACTGTGAATTGCAGAACATTGAAACATTGTGGTTTCTTGCAAGCATGAAAATTGCTTACCATGGTCATTGCTGAGAAGCCTCACAGTTGTCACTCAAGAAAAGGAGAACTTGGACATTTGCAACCAACAGACTCAAACCAGGAAATTCAACCAGCAGGGATACATCTATCCTCTCTTGTTGAATTCACTGGCCAAGTGTAGCCTGCTTGTTTTTGTCCTTTTACGACAGAAAAGAGTATAAAGCAATATAAAGAACCATTAAGTATGAATATTGCCAATATTAGAATTGAACCCTGCCCTCCAGGAAAAACACTTCCCTGAAACTAGGCCCTGCTATCTCTCTACGGAAAGACATCTGGGATTAAAAAAAAAACATAGTCTGCTCTAATCTGCTGTCTGAATGTGTCTAATTTTTTTTCCCAATAGCATATTGTCTGACGGTCTCATTGTAACAAGAGTTTATATCCTTCCTGTTGTGCTCATTGGCTCTCTTTATCTTCCTGGAACCCATTTAATGGGCTTCATGGTGAAAGAAGGAAACAGGGTCAGTGAATCTGGTTCGCAATGTTTCAATGATATCACATTCAAAAATGTTGGTAGCTGTTGCCCCACAATCTTCTAATGTTACCATTGTGAACTTATGGATACATCACTTTGCATTGTGTCAAGCCTGAGATTACAGGATAGCCTTGTGAGTTGAAGGCATTCTTCCAGTGACTAAATCCAATGCCAACCCCACAAACTGCTCCGTCCGATGTTTTTATTATCGAGGTGCTCACAAACACTGAGTTGCTTATGAGTTCCTGACACCGCAGTCACAAGCATCGCTTGCATCGGTGCAACCCTGTTCACTGCTGCTGCCAGCACCCATCACACATCAGCAGGAAATGGGCGCAGAACCCCAAACAAATCCAAAACACGGACAATACCATGACATGATTCTTAAACTGAATCAGTGACATGGAATTTCAGCCATCATTTATTCTATTATTTCTACCTGTGTCCAGCTGTGACATGTCAATATGTCCTCTGTGTGGACTATCCTTATTTGATGTTCAGATTTATCATAACGTGATGGCATAATAACACTTTGAGTACCGTTTTCCATTTTGTAGTGTTTTGTCGACGTGAGCAATAATTAAAGTTCAAATTTAAAAAAAGTTAGAAACAGTCATTTGTTTTGCAATATGTAAAATTCAAGCTGATTTCATGTAGTACAGAATTTGACCAGGAGGTGGCATTCAGCTCCATATATTAAGACAACACCACGTTTAAATCTATCTATATCTATATCTATATCTATCTATCTATATCTATCTATCAGATTTCAGTTGCCTAAAAAGTACAAACTAAGGACTTTTGAATTTTGAAAAGCTTGTACCACCAGCTCTGTCATGTAGGATGCTCTGAGGATGACGGAGAGCCATATCATTACATGCTCCATTATACAAGAGAATGTATTTGCAGTCTTGGAATACTCCGCCTGCTTAACAATTGCAAATTGTGGAATGGTGGGAATAACCACCAAGGATAGGTTAGTGCGAGCTAGCCAGCTCTACTAGTGTTAGTCAGGGTTGAACTTTGGCAGCATAGCAAATAGCATTCAAATACAAGTGGAGATGAGGTGAGGTGGATAATCCCAAGTGTGCAGTGGTGAAGAAATTGAGATGTCTCAGCTGTATGACTAAAATCGAATCAGTTTGACAAGACATGCCACAATCACTTCTTGAGAAGTGGTCATGCTCTGAATATGTTGAGCAATGTTATCAGCTCCTTAATTTATTATAAACAAAAAGTAATTCAAAAGAATTTGATGACTCATCATTAATGTGTGAGACATGCTGGTGCATGTGGGCAGTGTGAGACAGGCTCTCTGAAGCAGAGAATAATAATTTCTCTGTTATCATGAGAGGCAAAGAGGCAGTTATATTATGCCTTCAAAAGACTACAAACAGCAATGTGTTCCTTTAATCTTCAGCTTTAAAGGCCCCAAAAACTAATTTTCTCACTGTACTGGTCAGTGGAGACACACATGAACACATTTCTGTCAAAGTTAAATCAGTGTTGATTATTACACATACGACACTTCTAAAGTAGTGCTTTTGTCTGATGCTTACGTGCCACCACATATTACATCCAATCACCACACAAACTTATAGCGATGAAAGAGATTAGCCGAGTTTTTGAGTGTTAAAGTAGTGTTCTTTTTTTCCAAACGTACACTTGCATATTTAGTAGGGCAGCACAATATATAGTTTCCTTATTGACTCGCGATGTGCGTATAGGTGCAACAGTCACATCGCAGGACGAGCAATCTCAAGTAAATCTATGGCACATGAAAGAAAACTCTCATTCTCATTTTCCATGACTGATCAACAAGACGTTTATCTGATAGAACATAATTTACTTAGGTTTTAGGTTTTACTCTGATTTGACAAAGCTTTGTTAGTTTCATTTTATCATTACGGTATTATGATTATTTGTCAGACATGATTCTGATTGGCAGTACTCTTCATTTTACAGAGTCAAACCTGTTGCAAAAAACTTCCAGAATGATTCACACGTTCCTAATTGAGCTATTCATGTCATCTGGTGAGATTTCATGGATTTCTTCATATCACAATATGTATTGCAGAAAAGAAAAATATCACAATGCCAGTTTTATCCCAAACAACGTGCAGCCCTAATGTTTGGAAATGGAAATTAATTAAATATTATTAAATATTATATTGTACCTCCAAACCTGGGGTGTGTTTGACCACAGGCCGAGTGTTCATTGAACATTAACGTTAATATGCCTTCTTCAGAATGCTAAAAGCAGCAGAAAATGTTAAAAACAGAGAAATGCAAAGCTGTATGGTTCTCCAACTCCAATTCTGGCCTCCTGTGTAAGATGAACAAATGTACAGCTATTGCTATGAGCATCTAACATACCTCAAAGCCTGCTTCCACACACATACAAAGACCTTGCAAAAGCAATCTGGCAGCGATATTTCGTTGATAGAACTTAGGCACAAATGTGACATACGTCACCCGAATCCGTCACAAAAATCCCAGAATCAAACGTGCAGCCTGTTTCCCTGAGGAGCTCACAAATGGTACATTGCACACATCACCTGCACTTAGGATTGTTGATACATTAGGGACATTTTTAAATCTACAAAGACACAAGTCCAGTGAACAGTCTGCCAAAAAGCTTTACAATATTCCTAAACAACACAAAAAAGTGGCACTTCCTCAAGAAATTGTGCAGACACATGTGGGTGTCTCTTGGCCTTGACAACCCAAAAATGGTCTCTCAGTTTTTATGCCAACTGAATATTTTTGGACCAGGGAGAAGGAAAAGGAGATTCTGGTAAGTAGATGCCAAGAAGACTAGTAATATCTTCAACATTTGAATAATATGAACAATAATTTATTGTATGCCCACATCACTATATCACAACTAAAACTGGCATTTTTAAGAACATCATTTATTCCAATTAAATCAAAAAAAGTACTTCCTCCGGTATCAGTTCCTAAGTTACTGAAACCTTACACAAATTACATAATTATTATATGGTCATTTGAATAAGGCAACACAAATGTAAAAGAAGTGCCACTAACCCCTGTTAAAGATAAATCTGGCCACTTTTCACTCAGCAGCCCCATAATCTGAATGTTGGGCTAAGGTTTAGCCTGTTTAGATGACCAACACTTGTCCTTGGCCTACTTTTTGGTCAGAGGCACACCATACCACCAAAAGACTACAGTCATTTAAGCACAGCGACACAGGAGGATGGACACAACATATTTTTGGGTAAGTCCTCTTCAGATCTAAGACGGATTTATTATAATTGGGGTCTGTGGATGTGCATCAGTGGAAATGCTCTCAGTATCTTGTCCGCAGGGAGAGGTTTTTCTCTTTGCTGCTGCTGCTAGCATGATATATTTTCAACAGTATGTGAATGTGTAAGTGTATGTGGGGATGGAAGCTTTGTGTGGAAGACATATCCCACACTTAGATAATTATCATCCATATTTGGCCGTTTTCTTTTAGATCATTTTTGTGACAGTTGAAGCTCATTATCGTTCATCCGAAGAAGCATAACTTTGAGAGAATGCCCAAGTTTTCACCCAAGAGCAGAATTATATGCTCTTTTATTCAGGTCAGCCATATTTGGATCATCTTCTGAGAGAAAACAAGTGATATATACAGCATATGACCCACGACTATCCCTTTAACATGCATACAAACTCTCAAATTTGCCACTTCTACTCTAAAATGTACACAAAATATACACAGTAGCTGTCAGAGTAACCAGACTCACATACAAGCTGGAGCACATGCTTACATTAATTACCACAGCATTCATATAACATGATTTGTTGCCCAGTTTCACACTAAAATATTTACATGGGCATAAAATGTTCATGAATCAATTAAAAAATGTTGTCACCTTCATATAGGGACCCTTTGGCTTACAGCTGTTTTACATTTTGCATTTCATTTTCTAAATATAGTGGTGGAAGAGGAAGAATACTTTCTAGCTTTGAACGTTGAGGGCACATAAAGCACGGCTGTACTGAACACAAACCTAATGCCATCACAGTTGTGATAAGTGGGTCTAACTCATTATCTGTGACATTTACCAGTGATTTTATGAACCTATTTTCAGATGGCACTTATCAAGACTTGTGTAATACAACAGGACATAGGAGCCTGCTACAAAGCACAGTGCAGAGCGAAGCACTGATTACAGAAGAGCTTATAGATTGTGGTGGATTTTTATAAAGAATTTGAAGCCTTTGTTAAGGGATTAATTAGTTGATAGGTTTACAGTTTTTTAATCTGTCCTGAATCAATATTCACCGGCTCATTTTTACATTGTTCAGTTTTTGCCGTCTCTTATTATTCCTCGCACCCATACTGGGCAGGAAGAGATCCCATCCTAATGAGGTGTGAGATACGGGGGAGAAAATCCTTTGCACTGCCTCTGCAATCATTCTGAATTTTATGAGACGTTAATATGAGGCTTCTGCAGTCTTAGACAAATCATTTGACTATATGCTCCTTTCCTTTTTATTATGTTTATTTGAAACCTCTATGCCCCCACAGCTCAGACATCAAACAATGTCCAAGGAAAGATGAGAGCCCTTCTTACAGAGGGATCATAATAAAAACTGAACAAAACAATGACATTACATGACGAGACGTTACATAACAGGACAGCATCAGCGTTTAGTCTGATATATAACACACACATTGGGCAGCGCTTTCTAAAAAATGGCATAAAATGACATTAAAAATCATTTCTATCCCTGATATCTGGTGGCTTATCTCATCCTCTGTTTGTTTGGAGGGTAAAACAAACAGATCAATTGCATTAATTCCTCCTATATTTAAAGACATGTTCAGGTACAGCTCTTCTAGTTGCACACAACACATTGTCAGGACGTCACACGTCTGTCCCATCCATTGCCGACTCACTCTTGTTACACAGATGCGAATGCGGTCCTGTTTCTTCCTCTGCTGCTGGTTCAGAGGTTGAACAACAATGGACCCCCTACCCCACCCCCTGTACGTCTTGGTATATTTTATACTGAACAAAGAGGCAGAATAAATGCACAACAGTTCTGCCCTGAACAGGCTGTGTAAAAGGGGCTGAAGAGTCTTGACGTTTGGGAGATATCCATTTGAGAGATACTCTCTCAAATACAGGTGCATTTTTTGCATATTAAGAAGGAGAAGGCCAGTGATGTGGAAGAAAGATGACAGCAAGCATGACTGTTTCAATGCACAGATCAGCAGGTGAGCGCGGACGGACTTGAAAAAGTGTGGACCTATCCTTTCATAATAGATTCGTCATTTTAAATAACTTATCCAGAAAGATTTGCAAAGTTTGGTTTTAACTGTTGCTCAGACAAGAGTTGGAAGACCATGTTTGACTCTCAGAGCTTGTAATTATGGCACAATTAATATAGAACTTTTCAGGCCAATATACTGATATTGATATTAGGACTTTGAAAATATATCAGTTTACGATTCTACATGTGAAAAACTTGTCAGTGCCCTCTGATGGACAACCTATATCATGCTGACTGAGTTTCTATATTACAGAGGCTTTTGTACAGCCAATCCTTGTTAATTATTGGCCACATACACCGACAGTGGTGTATCTGCAATACGCTGATGTTAGTCCAGTCAAGTCAAGTGAAACTTTATTTAAATAAAACATTTAAAAACAACCAAGGTTGACCAACGTGCTTTACAAAGTAAACAGGTACAACAATAAAACAATACATCAGAATAATAATAGTAAAAACCTGTTGGGATAATAACATTCTCATCTCGAAGGGAAGGCCAAAGAGAAGAGATGGGTCTTCAAAAATGATTTAAAACATTCAAGAGTGGGGGCAGATCTAATTTGAAGTGGTAAACTGTTTCACAGGTTAGGGGCAGCTACCGCAAAGGCTCGATTGCCCCGGGTTATAAGCCTAATTTTGGGCAGGAGCAGCTGATTGGAAGACCTCAGTGCCCTAGATGGAGTGTGAACATGGAGATGTTCAGCTAGGTAAGGCGGTGCCAATCCATTAAGAGCTTTGAAGGCCAATAACAAAATTTTAAAATCGATCCTGTAACGGACAGGAAGCCAGTGGAGGGCGAGCAACACATGTATAAAATGGTCCCTCTCATTCTTTCCAGTCAGGAGCGTTATAGGAAATATCAGTCTAGCTCTCCCTCTGATGGGCATTTGTCCTTATTGGAAAGGAAATAACCAGCTGTAACTCAGGAGGTGGTGTTGTTGTCCACTTATCAGAACTTTGGTGGTTCGATCCCGTTGAAGTATCCTTGAGCAAGATACTGCATGCCAATTTGCTCCCTGGACACCGTAAAGGCTGCCCACTGCTCCTCAGGGATGGGTCAAATTCAGAAAAAGAATTTCCCTACAGGATTAATTAAGTATAGCTTATCTTATTATCTGCAAATTTGCAAACAAATACTTAAGCAAAACACAATAAGGCCTAATGTTCCTTGGAGAGGTGCACTGCCAACACCACCACTTGGAGAAACATGAAATTACTAATTCAAGGCTCAAGAGAGTCACTGTAATAAAATGAATTGTGGTCAAAAGCAATAGGAGTAGAAATAACAATTAAATCTTTTTTTATAATTGAAAAAAATCTATATCTTGATTTACACACAGTTCACATTTTCGATTTTCAGTGAAATTTCTGAATCATGACAACTTAAAATTAATTATTCTACTTAAAATACCCAATATTCCCATTCTAAACACTAAAATAACTAACAAAGACAAAAATCCTCTAATCCCTGTCGTCACACTATTTGTTTTTTCTTCTATTCATAATTTAAGACAGACATAAGTCCTCTCTCAAAAGATCAGTCTTTGGTGGAAAAAAACTTGTCACAGTCCTCTAGTCTTTAAATGTATAATAAATAAAATGTTAAAGAGCAAGTAAGAGTTATTAAATGTTATATGATGGCAGTAAAATCTTATTTTATTACATTAAAATACACATTAACCTGCTGCTTAGTGTCCCAGTACCAAGTTACGTTTGTGGTCCCATGAGTCAAAAATGATAACCATGTGCTGGAAAATCAAAAATAAATAGTCAAAGTTTAGATACACAGCTATGTAATTGAATAGAAGTGGAATATTTAAGGTAGCTCATTCTTGCATGTAATTACAGCACTTGATATTTGTGAAAAGCATGACTGCGGGTGTATTTATAACACTGGCCATCTGTAGGAAGTGGCCATCTGTGGACATTTAGTGTCTGTGTTTGCTGTATTTCTCTGTACATTTCAATCAAAGCCTTGACTCTTCACCTCGGGGCATAAATTTGTGTTCATCATTTCGAATTGCTTTATTGCTGCACCATTGCTCCGGCAGTGTGGGGAGCTGGACAGTGGGGTGAGGGGTGGATTTGAACGATTATAGAACTGATTATGCAAAGGAACTGAAGCACACATTCCCCCTTTACACAACCATGAGTGGTATGCTCCACAGTCTTAAAGGCAGAGTGTACAGTTGTGATGGAGTGCATACATTTTTACACCTTTTTTTACTGCAAGTTAACATAATGATTGAGGGTACTAAATAATACACAATAATTTATAGTAAATGATTTCTGGGAGTTTTAAAAATATGTGTTGACAATAGCCAATATTCCAATAATAGATACAATTTCCGGTGATTGCTTGTTTAAATAAGATGGTCCGTCATGGTTCTCTGCCCTTAATGTAAAATGAATGGACACCCATCTATTTTGCAAACATACACACTAGAGGTGGGCGATATAGCCCTAAAATAATAACACAATAGTTGAGGGTATTAGTGTAGTAGTAGTGACCTTCTTGACAATGTGAAAAAATAGTGAGAAAATTTTTTGTTGAGAGCTCATAATAGCTGTTTCTGACTCTTTTTGGATGCTTCTGTTCGAGGTGCTGAGACGAGTTTGTTGTATTGTTACAGTTGTTGCTACCATTTCTTATATGTTTTCCGCGATTTGCCGTAAATCTTTCGTAACCAAAACAGGCACGCACATAGATTTTGATGCACAGGTGTGCAAATCCAATGCAGAATTGCCTACTCAGTCCTCAGCACTACAACAGTGACCATATGACAACAACAAGCGCCCCTATTGCCATGGCAACAACTGCACCATTGCTAAGGCAACAGCTGCAGAGTGCTACAACAAGCAGAAAAACCTTCATGCATTTAAAATCTCATCTCATCCAGTTTATGCAAACTCCCCTTTGTGTGTGTGTGTGAGATTTGATCTTTTCTCGCGGTGCTGTCTTTTTCTGTGATGCATATGTAATTCACACTCTCCTCCTCAACACATTTCCTTTCGGTCTAATTCCTTCTGTCTTCACATACACACACACACACACACACACACATACATGCACACGCACACTCACCCACTCTCCCTCTCCATTTCTTTCTCCTTCACTGTCCCCTCCCTCAGTTCTTCCACTCCACCCTCTGCTGTCTCACTGTCTTATTCTGTTTCTCTTTTTCCCTTTCTCTCCACAGTTTGAACCTCCCTCTCCCCTTTTTTTTAATCCACACCACTTCTGCTTTCCATCTCCATCCTCCCCTTCCTCCATCTCTTCTCTCTCTTCTCATATCCACCACATCTTTTCTTTCTTTTCCATCATCTCTCTCTCGCCTCGGAACAAAAACCCCCCCCCAAAAAAAACGGATATACCCTCACCTTCCCTTTTCTCCGCTCTCTCTCTCTCATACTAAATTTCCGAGACCACCCTCTCTCCTCTCCACTCTCTTTCTTTGCTCGCTCTCTCTATTTCCCTGTGGCCCTCCCCCTCCCTTTTCATGTTTCCCCCTCCCTCCATCCTCTCTTTCCCTCGCTGGTTCAGTTAGTCAAAGAACAGATTCACGGAAGGAGAGAAAAGGGGGAAAGGCAGGACGAGAGTGAGAGAGTAGGAGTGGGGCAGGCTGGGGAGAGGGGTGTGGGGTCTCAGCCCTCTGTTGTGGGGGGTTGGGGGGATTGAGATACACCCCGATATTTTTTTAGTACCATGGACTGCCTCTGCATTGTGACTACAAAGGTAAGCCAATCTGTTGTTCCTTACTTTAGTGTGTGTGTGTGAGAGAGAGCGAACGTGAGCATGAGTGCCACAACTGTGTCTGGACACAGAAGAAGCTCTCGTCTTTCTGGGATGTTTAATTCTAAAAGCATACATGCCACTTCTTCTCCTATAAGGCACATATATTTTTCCATCTTCTGTGTCTTTTTTTAAATTTGTCAATTTCAGAAATACCTCAGATTGAGTGTGGCTACCAGAGTGTTGTGTAGACAGAATACTCTCTGATGTTCAGCTCTCCGAATGACCCTCTCCCACTCTCTCTGCACCTCATACTCTGTGTCATGCTTTGAGATCATGTAAACAGGGGCCAGTTGACCTGCGTGCATGTAGTAAAAGCAGGAGAGAGTTGGTGCTTGGGTTGCTTGTGTTGGGCTTTGTGTCATGCAGGAGCTGCAGATTTTGTCATGGAGAGACCATGAGAGGACACGCTATTCTCCTCATGCTGTCAGCTGCTTCATCTTAACCTCGGCCGTGGGCGCACGTCAGTGCTACCCACTGTGCATCTGCACGCATCTGCCTCACATATGACACAGGATGAGTGATGCATGATATCCTACACATGTGCTCAACGTCAGGACTCCTGATGCCTCACAGAGGCAGCCCCCATCATGAAATTGGCTGACAGAATGAGAAATGAAAGAAATTTAGCACAGTTGGATGCTGCATACGCTCCGTATTCAGACCTTGTTTGTTCAGATGGCTTCCATTTATTCTAGACCCTCAAAAAATGGCATGTTGGACATACTTACAGGTAAGCATACTGTAGCAACTGCACCTGAATGCAGTTTCTGGCAGGAAGTGATGACAAAAAGTGGGAAACAGAAATACACACAGCAACTACAGTCGTGTTAAGGTGTGGATAATTTCAAAATCTGACTTGGGCTCAGTGTGTGTAGAGCACAAGTGAGTGCAGCTGGCCATTTCAGGCATATTACATAAACCTGTGCTTGACTGTGACACATTACATTCATTTACTATCAAACTCTCGGTTTCCTTGGCAACAGAGATTTTTTGGTAAGTTAAACATAGATAGGGGATGGAAGGATGAAGTCAGGTAGCAGGAAGACAGAATTTAACACATTAGAGAAGAGTAACTCCATTTTTATTTCTTCGATATAGAAAAAAATAAAACTTGGTTGCAAATCATCCTCCAATGAGCTACTGGTTGGTTCTATAAAGCTTATTGTTGCATCCTAATGAGATGCATTGTCAAAAATGAAAATGTAAAGGTTTCTCTCTGAGTAAGCCTGTCCCTTAAGCACCTTATTTGTCTTCATTGTGACTCACTGGGTGTGCTGGGAGAAGAGAATAAAAGCACACAGGAAACAGTTGATAACTTGTTCCTGTGAGAAAAGGCTTACTGTAAAGCTGGCAAAAAAATCATGATTGTTGCCAAGAAATTGGGAGACAGATGGTCAGTTTATCAATGCTAAGTTATGTGCATAAAGGAATATACTAAGTGACTGTCAAAGCAAGTCCTTGATTAACCTCCTACAGTCCTCCTCCATTCCAGGGCCTACATGTAACCTTAAACAGACTAAGATGAACATCTCACCAAAATAAAATCAGCTAAACCTTCGGTATCCAACATTTCCACGTGAATTAAAGCTAGATATCCTCTGATATTTCCACTGTGATTTAACTTGTTTTCCCAAAAAACTTGGTGTATTCCTTTAAATGTGTTATTCAACTTTCACGGAGGCTGGCTGCATTGCAGGTGAGGAGTGTGGCTTGCCATCATGTATAGCAGATGATGGCTAATGAGCTCCTTGGGTGAGCTGTTCCCTGACACCCACGTGCAGTAGAACAGGTTATGAGAACAATGTTGCTTGTTGTGTGCACAAAGCTTTGCTGTGTGGGTGAGGCCATAGTAAGCAATGGGTGACAAATATCTGATGCCACTCTGTATGGCACACCAAGTTTAACTAAAACGCCACTGTGCACATCAATCCAATCAATACCATACAAGCTATGGTCTTTTTTAAGAATGAAATGGCATCTTCAGTGAGTCATTGTGTAGAAAGATTTCACAGGAAAATGACCAACATCTTAAACCTCATAAATTGGCCTCTTTTGATAGCAATATAAACAAAATTAATGCAATTATGTGATGAAAAATAAATTGTGCTGAAAGCAAGCCCCATGTCCCAAAGAGGACATTGATCAGTTTAATGTGAGTTTATGTTGCGTTTAATGTTCTGTTTATTATTTGTCTACCATGGCCATGCTCTAACCTTTGGCTTCCGTACAGTTTGAAGTATGTTTGCTTTCTGTCTCAATCATTCATATCAATCATTTGGGAATGAGCTTTTAGGAGAAGCTAAAACTCTCCAACAAATTTATGAGGCAATGTCAAGATTAGTGTACAATAGAAGCTGCTCTGATGTCACCTTGAACTGATAATAATGACCCAGAAATACTCAAACTTTCACTTCCTACTGAGTGATACCTGTAGATTAATTTTTTTTTTTGTCCCGATTGCTTCAACAGATTATGTAATTTTCTGCTCCTTCCCTACACTGAAAACAACATATGCAACATATGATAGTGATGCATCATCCAGGAGTGCCATTACATAACATTCAGAATATTAGGGCATATCAGCTTGAGGAAATGTCACGGGATTTGTATTTGGTTCTGAGTCTGACAATACCTTTGACTCTCCCTCCCTGTGTAGCACTGAGTCAGAGAAGGATGGTTTGATGTTTGGGAGGCAAGAACAAAGATGGAGCTCCCAGTAAATGGGATTTCAGCTCTGACATAGAAGTCTTGCAATTTAAAATCATTTATGTGGAAAAGAGCACATACAGTATGTTTCAGCGAGCTCTTACTGCCTGCCATCTTTGCTTGTCTTACACTCTTTGATTGTCACCACTCTCTCCATTTTCACCCATGTTCCACTTCTCTGCTTTCACATTTTCAATTTCATGTTTTTCTTGTCCCCCTCCACCTCTGTAATCCCTTGCTCAGTCCTCTCTCAGCCTCCTCTGCCTTTTATCTCCTTTTACCGCCTTTTCCCCCTTCTGCTTACTCTAACCTTTCCTGCTCTCTTCTCGCTAGCTTACCTCCTGCCCTCCTCTTCAGCACTTTCGAGGCTTCCCTAGTCAGTGCTTCTTCAAATACATTATACATTTGACAAGATGTAGTCAAAGTCAGTTGCTCCGTGTGCACAACACTGGCTCCATCTATGGCTTCATGCTCCATCATGAACATCTTCCACTGCATGGGTTTGAGCACTCGCATTTGTAATTATTTTGTGCTGTGAGCTCTTATGGTTCAGTATATATGAATATTTATGTGCGTGTGCATGTAAGGATGAGTGCTTATGGCTGCTGCATCCTGCTCTAGTTCTAAGAGTCTTCAAAATGGAGTTAAGCTTAACCCTCTGCACAAATCAAACAGCGCCTCCTCAGTATTCAGTCAGCGCGTCCGCATTTCTGCTCATCTGAGTGTCCATTCACCATACCGTGTGATGTGTGTCTCCATGAGTGTGTGTCATACAGTACAGTGTGCTGTGGGTTAGGATTAGTGATCCAGTGGAGAGCTAATATGATCTCCACTCAAGGGCACAAGCTTCCATGAGGCCTTTGTATGCAACCACAGAGACACTGATCCTGCCAAGTTGCTCCCAGGGCACAGTGAACGAAGAATGAGGGTTTGCCCCACTGCAAGTCTGATGTCATGGCTGCACAGCGCAGAGCTTCTCTATTGTTCGATATTTTTTAAAAAAGACACAGCTGAATGGAGGGGACAGCGGAGATCTAACTCTATACAGAATGATGTTTGTTTTCTACTTCATGATCTCATAGTAATTGCTTCAGCTCACATAATGGTTCATGAAGAAATATTGCAAATGTCTGTGGTCAGCTATGCATTTGTTTCGTCTTACATATTGCACCACTCACCCACACATTAGACCGCTTTCCCTGAACGAAGCCACACACACCTACATGATCAGATAGAACTGCACACCATCCTGCTCCATGCACTAGAGACTTCTGCACTCTGAATTGGAACTGCAGCTTTTGCTTAAGCGCGAGGTCATGTCTTAGAAAACTTGTCAGGTTTAATTAAACAGGAGGAGGCAGCTCGCTGTATTGCTGGTGTAAACTCAAGCAGCTGCACTTGTTAGTGGCGTCATTGCAGAAATAGACCTCTGGATGATTTTAACTTTCATCAAAGTGGTCTTGGCTCAGAGCATCACTTTGATTTCAACATATATGCTCATCAGTCACGTTGTTTCATCCGAGGTGATCAGTCCCTCACTATGGCAATACATTACTAATGCAATGCTAACCTCCAGTCTCTCAACTACTTTATAATGCCAAACACCCCCACCAGAGGCCTTAGCCAACAAGGACGCTGTTAAGAGCTTCTCTTTGTCAGACGCACACAACACAATCTGTGCTCCACTCTTTTTTCTACTATCGCTTCCCTCGGCTTCACAGATTCATCCGTAGAGAGGATGAGCAATAGCTTATTGAGTCTTTTGGATCCTACCTTGAATGTTTAGAGGTCACAGACTCAGTCAGTATCTTCATTGCTTTCAGTGTTTTCATATCTTCTTTGGCCCTGATTGGCCTTGTCGGACGAGCAGGCTTTCATTGTGCAGGGTTTTAGAAACATGTTTGTGTTGATCATCATTTGATTGAACACGGAGGGAGTGTTATCAAATCATTTATTTTGGTTTCAACTGTATTTAAAAGCAGCCCACTTCCTGTCCAGCAGCCCGCTTACAGCCTCTGCTGCTTAATTTCAGTGTTTTGGCTGTCAGCATCGCTGTTCGTCTTGAATTTGTCCATATGACAGGTGACAGATTTGATACATCGCAGGTTGTTTGAGCTGGAGACTTTGTCATCTCATATTGAGCAAGAGGGCTAATGGTGAAAAATAAGCCTGCTACGTTGGAGGAGGACTGTGGCTGTGTTTCTGTGCTCTAAACACTGCCGTGTGGACACAAAATACAATTAACTGTAATGGGAATTCAGCATATAAGACTGACAAATAACTAAATCAATGGTGATGATGATGTATTGTAGATTCAATAGAGGAGGTCCTGTGGGCCACATTAGGAAGGTCAAGGAGGGTCAACTTCTCACCAGGACTGCTGTTATTAAACCATACTATCAACATTTTAGTTAAAACAGTCAACTAACTAGCATATATTAGGTGATTAGAGTGTGTTTGTCAATGTGTAGTATTGGTGTATAAAGTAAAGTGGGACTAGGGTGTGGGGAGTTGCAAGAAGAAGAAAAATAAAAAGAATGATGATAAGGACGGTGGAGCTGATCTCATCAATATGAATGACACTTGCATTAGCCTTGCAAATAGGATCAGATTTTCTTACAGTTTTTCCAATAGAGTACACAATGACACCTTGTGGGATGTTTGTAAACTACAGCTCAGGAGTCCCTGACAATCTGGCTCAGGGATGATGTCAAATTTGAGTTGCTTGAATCCACACAAGCAGCCGGATGTTGGGATGCATTGTTATGTAACCCGCGCCTTAGAGTACATATGTGGTTGACGTTCACTGAGGTTGGGTTCCTTGCATTTTTTCCCCCTAATGATTAATAGGAGATGGCTGGACCCTGTATCAGTTATTCATGAGCGGTCCCTCATCTCATCTGAAATTCAGGTCATGGATTCAGAGGTTTTTAACCTTCTGCTTGGAAAAGAGCGGAAGACTGCCCAGAGTATTGGTCATATTTGAATTACATGCTTTCTAACTGATGATACACCTTGCTGCAGACACGTGTGACTCCAGCACAAAAAAAACTGAATGAGAAACATGACATGACACAGAGAGAGTTCAAACACATGAGCTCACACTGAACATGTACACGCGCATATTTTGCGTGATTTGTTTTGTCTCTAGCTCTGTATCTTCGTGTTCCTCTTATAGGTGATGTCAGTTGCCTAGCAACCAAGCAATCAGGACCCGATTGTTGCCATGACAGCATAGCAGGGGTATCATCATCATGGAGAGAATAGAGATGAAAGGAGGAGGAAAGGGAGGGGGAGAGAGAGAGTGCCCTGCCATTGAAGGGTGTTGAAAATGTGGAGCCCACAGTGTGCAGGTAGGAGGATGACCTCTGTGTAGGCAGCAGCAGCAGAATGCTCATGAATGCAGAGAATAGAAAATTAACGTTAGGCTGGATCCGCGGGTTGCACAGCGTTTGACACTTCCAGATGGAAATGTCATGATGTGCTCCGGTTGCCTTTAGTCACAGACAGTGAAGCTGATGCAGAAAACACAGCCCAGCGTGTCACCGGGGTCTAAAGGGCTTCAGGTCTAACGTCCTCAGGTGTCATATAACCCATCCATCACCTGACAGCAGGTCCACTGTAAAAAAGTCCAATGGGTTCATGGTGCATTTACTCCCTTGCACAAATGTACTTTCTGCTTAATACAGGCATGTATCAGAAAGAAAACTAGACTTGAGAAGGCAAGAGCAGGATCAAATACACCCAATGGGATGGAAATTACGATACTGTGTGGATCAAGCTGGGCAAGAATTGTGTTAATTTTGAAAATATTGACCAAATTGATTACACAAGTGTGTAATGAGTGGCTTGAACAGCATGGCCTCTAGTGAAAGACGACAACCGTAACAACAAGTGCACTCTAAGAGAAGCTTTGCTTTCGTGAGATTTTTACTACAATTGACCATTTAGCTGAATATGAAGTTTGTGTTGTTTGTTGACCGCTATTATTGATTTTAACATCTCAATTTTTGAAACAAAATATTCTGTGCTTGTGTGGCAGGATGTATTTAACTTACGGGGAAATGCAAGATGATATGACAGACATTGAAAGAAAGAAGACGTCACTGCCGGAATCCCGTCGGATAGATTTTCATCGACAATGGTGGCTGAGAAGATAACAATACCTAAGTTCCACCACTACTTCACTTTGTCTAACAAACTACTTCTTTTGTTTTTATTGTTTTGTCCGAGAAACGCCTAGCAGCAGAAATTAAATACAGTATTGTGTTTTAAAATGTGAATTACCGTTGTCACACCTGTTACTTTAATGTGTTCATTGATATGACTGCATTAGGCTGATGTGAACTGGTAAGGTAGTGGTCTACATTAAGATTCTACTTGCACCAGAGGCAGTCAAAGATGTCTGGTTTGAAAGTACCGTGGTCCTTTAGAATAGAAAGACGTCCGAGTATCTCACCAACAATACTGACATCTGTCATGTTATGAAGATGCATTATATGTTAGAAAAAGAACTATGACATGAAAAATTAACTGTAAAAACACATAGCAAAAGTAATTTATGGCCTTGAGAGAATGTTTGATCAATATTCAGAGGTAGTACACTGTCCTAATTCATCATTGCTGATATTAGATAGTTTACATGGGCGTCAGTGTTTCAGGGTGACGCCGAGTGTAACAAAATAACTTCAAAAACAAGTCTATGAAACTAGTTGGAGGGCCAGCATTGAGTCTGACTCTATAAACAATTTACACACAATCTAACAACTCTCAAGACACTGACCATCACTTTGTGACGTAACGTTTCTGCATATGTCACAATTATGTGTTTTATACTTAATACTTAATAGTAATTTTGTTAACAGTGACTGCAATTGAATTGTTTCCAAACTGTAAATATGAAGGTACATTCATTGAGGATTACATATTTATATATATATTTATATATGTTAACGCTATGTCCATGTCCCTCTACGTCTCCTTCCCTCCCCTTCCTCACTCTCCAGTGGTGACAAACATATTTTGTGAGTCACGGCTAGAGCAGGCTGCCAGTCCTCTCTATTCAGACCCTTGCCTTTAACATCAAGATTTACCCAAAACCAGCAACTCGGTCTTCCAGGAAAACTCCTCTTTCCTCTTCTGCTTCGACAGCCCCCTTCCCCTTCCCTCTCTCCCCCTCCCTCTTTTTAATTTCTCCTTACCCTTCACCAGTCTCCAGTCTCTCTCTCTCTTTCTCCTCATCCCTCCCCTCCTCTACTGCGGGTGTCTGGGAGGCTGTTTTTCCACTGTCTCTTGCTCATGAAGGGCCGCAATAAGCTCCCTTCTCTCTGCCCGTGTGTGGTAGGTAAATTCACCTCTTTGCTTGTGTCGTTCTTCTCCTTCCATCTCTCTGTTGCTGCCTTTGTTTTGCATGTTAGCTCAAAGTCTGCTAGTCATCCTGGCAGGCTGAGGGGAGCTCTGCATCTACATCTGTGCATTTTGCATCGAAGATAATTGCAGTGTCCTCCACCGTCATAGATTCATCACGAAATATGTGTACGATGATTTTTTTTGCTCTCCTTTAACATAGGCTCTGGGTAGGTTTATTCGTGCACTTTGGGTATTACGCATGAACGCGGCCTGGCACATGTGGGAGTACATGTGCCAGCGAGCATGCTTAGACATGCAGAGGGAGTGAAACTCCAGCAGACTTGTTGATTAAAGCATCATAGGTTCATGTATGCAATGGTTTAATTCTATGTCTGGATTGGTTTTGTCTAGTAGGACACAAGCCCAGGTGTTCTAAGATTAGGAAAATCCTCCAGTTGACAGAAGAATTACGGTCATCATTTTGAAAGAGGTGGTTTTATTTTTAGAGTTAAAGCCTTAGAATCTGTGACAGAGATCTGGGTTTGAGGTGAGAGAGCGGGGTTTCATCACACATCGAGTTCCATTACATTAAATACAACATATACAGCCACTTATGTGTGTTTGTGATAATGAAAACACTATGCTGCCAAGAAGAGTCCAGAGCTCCTCCAGGCTTAATTAGATGAGAAGACATGATGAGTTTGTACTGGGCTGGTGGAGTGTTATGGCACCAAGATGCCACTCAAAGCAGCTCCACATCCAGAAACCTCTATGTATGTGTGTGTGTGTGTGTGAGTGTGCTCTAACTAGACTATGAACTGGTTATTATCTTTGTTAGAGTTGCAAATGTGAGCACAAATATAAGCTGTCAGTTTCAGCAAATCAAACCACAGCTACATATTATCATCCTGCAACAAATGTCTATTGTCAGTGGCTCTGACAGAGGAGAGTCGTTATTTTTTTTCTTTTATTGACTGCATATTTGCTATATACAGTAGGGTGAAGTCAATTTATTCGACATGAACACATCTTTGTTGTTTTGTGCATGAGCATGTTGGATTTTTAGATAACAATTTATTGTTTGTATGTTATTTTTGGTTATTTTAAAGATAACAACAGAGGTTAAAGTCCTGACTCTAGTCTATGATTTAATGGTGTTTACATCCACATCAGATGAAACATGTTGCAAACACCAAACAATTTTAGAAGACTAAAAGATCTGCAGTTGATTCTAGCTGTGATATCTGCATTTAAGATCTGTTGTTGTCTCTCAACATGAAGACCTAAAATTTCAGTCAGTAAAATAGACCAACATGAAGCTGAATAACTAGACTGATTCAGTGTTGTAGCCAAAACATTAAACAAGTGCATTTTCTTCCTCATAAAACATGAAACAAAGCTGAGTTTGATCTTAACCACTGAATTGTTTACATCCGTCTGTCTTTCTCCTTTTTTTTGTCGTGCATTACAGCCACCTGTAGATCAGTCAAATATTAGTGGAATAGTGTAGGACTGCATAGATCTAATTGATCTCTAGTAGCACGATGGAGCACTTTTTCTAAAACTATAAACCTGCTGGATGGGGGAGGACCAGTAAAGTGGATGACAGGAGAACAACTGGAAGTTTTAAGAGAAACCTCTTTACAGTTGTCCAACAGACCAAGACGACACTAAAGGATGTGGGCATTTATGTGTGAGAGACAACCATCAAGACAAGACTACACCAGTATAACCTCAACAGGTTATACACCCCATGAAGTGCCAGAGGACAGTATGGATCAAGTGCTCTGGGAAACCTTTGGATTAAATTTGTACGTATGTGCAGATGAAACAAAGATCAACTTGTGCCAGGGTGAAGGAAAGATGAACACGTGAAAAAATAGTCCAACGCAGTAATCCAACGCATACTAAAAATCCATAAGAGCTAGAAGTGAAGATGGGGACAATAAAGGAGTGCCAAATTATATGAGCATGGACCAGCCATTGAAGTAAAGGAGTAATGCAAATGTAAATTATTTCAAATCCAAACAGCTCAGCATGTACTGTACACACAAAATGTGTCAGCGTCGTATTAATACAGCTAGTAAAGCAACAAGATTTATCAATAATAGTCAGGATCAGTAATATAAATTTATATCATCATCATTATTACTTGGATGCACATAGTAGCCATGATTAAACCATTCTTTGGGTGAGTCATGGTGTGACATTATACTGTATACATTTGATTTGTGTTGTGTTCATGCATCCATTGGCTTCTTCTGGTCATTTCTCTCATCAGGATCTGACTATAAGTGATGTTCCACGTGTTGCTATTTAATTGCAATGAACAGCTTTATAATGATTTTCTGCTGTACCTGATGAGCCAATCTGACAGATATAACTGTACTGTCACGAATCAGGTTTGTGGTTTTGCACATTTGCTCAAATACAATCATAACATCGACATATTTATCAGATCTGATGGAGTTCTCATGTAGGGCCATGGATCATGGTCTGTGCTGCCCATTAGTATGTTGCTGCTGTTCATACTGTTGGAGACATTAGTTTTCTTGCCCAGAGAGGCCGCATACTGTATGTCAGTAGGCATGTGAAGTTCTCAAAGTTGACAAACCCAACAACGAATGACCACAGTGCTGTGTTACAGAAGCATTTACTCTGGTTGAGTCAATAAATATAATGCCTGCTAGCTCTACATGTTGGCACCTGGAGGCTCTGTGTTTATCATCTTGGCTAGAAGCAATGCTGTGGCCGACCAAACCGGTAGCCTGCTGGGCTCTCTACATGCTGAGCCAAACCGATCAGTCAGTGGTGGTCTGAGTCTCTTTGTTGAATTTCATCAGAGGTGTTTCCAAAGAATAACTTATTTGTGTGAAGCAATTCCTAAATTTGAGAGAGCACACAAAGTGAGGTGAGTCCATCATAATTAAAACTCCTTTCCACTACCCCAGTGCGTCTGACACCAAATGTTTGTTGCTATCTTGCCTTCATCAAGTTTCATGAAATATTACGGAATAGAAACATGGACAAAAAGTCAATTTAGTTTCTCTCTTAGTAAAGTGAAATCAGGTGTTGGGTCATGCTTGAAAACTTACTTAATCCCACAATGTAAATTTTACACCTAACTAGACAGGGCTGTCATGCCAAAGACAATTTGACCAATAAATTCTAGTCTGACTACCATCTACTCCAATCAGAGTGTTCCAAAAATTTTTTAAAAAAGGAAAAAGTATTCCTTTAAAAGACATGCTAGTCCTAGCATCTACTCACACATTTATCTTAAATTATTTGGTTAATGGTACCAGTTATTAGATTTGTCAAAGTAAAGCAGCACATAGTTTCTCACAACCAGATATAACATATCAACAGCATCCTCTAAATACAGTAGTATAGCAGTATAAACAGCAATATACATCAACTTGTCCCACCTATCAAAAATCTGAATGTTTGTTAGGAATATCTGTTCTTTCCTCTCATCTTACTGCCCTATTTGACATTATGGTTTTATTAGTGAGAAACAAAGTTCAGCAGCATGTTGTTGTAGCTGTAACATATGGTGGTATTTTGCTTTTGTTTATTCCACTGTACAGCATGTACTGTCTGCTAAATTCAGAATTTTTGACCAGGTGCGCCATCAAGAGTCTGAATTTAAATGAACACAATTTGAGCGTTCATTCAAATTGCTTTGTTTTGTTCTTGAGCTAGTTAGACATGAAATTAGTCAAATATAATTTAAATGACTTAAATAATTGAAGTCAAGTCTTGTATTATGTAACAAAACTGTATCCCCTGAACTCTATTGGTTGGGTGCCAGAAAATAATGAGCGTGTCAATTAAATTAATATTGTACATGAAGGGGAAAATAATAAAATAATAAGAAAGGTAACCCAGAAAAATCAGAAAACACAACACATCAATTCATATTCATTAAATGAGAATATTCAATTCAACTCAATTAATAAAATGAAGCCAGAATGATGCAATAATCAAACAGAAATTTCTATATCACAAACCAAGAAAAAAGTCCTTTAAATCATTGAATTAATGATTAATATCCATAATTCAAATAATTATAATAAGGGCTCCAATATTAGCTTTCACGTTTTGTGTTTGATGGTGGTTGTGTGTGGGTGAGGAGGGGTAGAGTTTGTCCTTCATGATCACTTCAGGGAAGGCGAAAAGTTTCACTTGTTGAGGGAAAGAGGTTTGGATATCGTTCAGTTCAGAGATGAGTTTAGTTGTGAGTGAAGTGTATTGTGAGAGGGAGGTCTTTAATATTCAATAAGGGAAGGTGAGGAGGAGGGTAGTGTGCGGAGGGCTGAAGAAAAAGGCTTGAGGAAAGAGAGGAAGCCAGGAGAGCTTCATAAGAGGAAGACTTAGCTTTTGGTTGGTCCATCCAGGACAAGCAAATCCTGTACTGTATCCCAGCAGGTCCTTTAGTGAATGTGTCCATCCACAACTGCTCCAGGGATCGGTTTATTTTCCCCACAGGTCTTGGTGGTCCAGTAAAGTTCATCCAATCCAGCAGGACACTCAGAACTTTCTTTATACAATGAATTTTTCTTTGTACACATTAAAGTGTCCAGAAACTAGATTTATATGATCTCTTCTTTGAGTTACTCTCACTCCTCTATTTTCTTCCATACTGCTTTTGATAGATGTGTCTCTTTTTAGCACACAGGTGAGTCTGATTTATAATCTCCTCTGCTGTGCCACACCCACTTCCTCACAGGTGTCACCCAGTCTCTGTTGTGCAACAAGGGAGCAGACAGCTGCCTTTTTTTATTATATATTATATGCTTATTATATAGTGAATATACAGTACCTCCTGGCATATACAGCAGAGCTACCCGTTGTGATAGCATGTTATAAGGTTAGGAACATGGTGGCTGCTTTAGCTGAGAAAAAGCTTTTAAGCACGTGGGTGGTTCTGGTTTACAAAAGAGAGATTTTGGTACAGGGTGGAGAGGGTTTTTTTTTCCCATCATGCATGTATAACTCTCAGATGGACGACAGCTGGCAGAGGACCGACTCAGTACTGTGGACAGCACACAGTTGTCTTTGGTGTGGGAGAAGACACAGCAGAATCACACTATGACAGAGGAAGTGAGACGATGGTTGGATAGAAATAGAACAGTAGTTGCTGTGAGATATTCTTCACTTGCCACAGGAAGAAGATCATCTGGCATCAGGCTTTCATGATTTTGGTGTTGATGTTTTCATTCATTCATGAGGGTGACGCAGATAATTGTCCCCAAGAGCTTAATTTAACCATTTATTAAGTGCCTGTAAACATGTCTGCAGCTACCAACAGCAGAAGTATTCCTGTATTCCCAGGCTAGTCAATTTTTTTTTTGGGGGGGGCTTTTGAAGTGTGTTGCAGGTGTGTCATGCACACAATGCTGCATTGCTTTAAGTCAACACTGATGGTGATGGTTCCATTGAAGTGTATTAAATACACACAGCTAGATGGTTTGCTTGTAGATCCTTTTAGGTTGCAGCTGAGGTAGGGTAGACTCACTACAAGGTCCAGGCAGTGTAGCGGCCAGGTGGATTAACGATGTGTTCACATTTAAACCACATATAACTGTTATCTACAGTATAAAATAAGGATGTGCAAAGAGAATGAGACAAATCAAGAGATAGCTGGGGGTGTAAGGATGAGGTGACATGACATGAAGGTGAGAGATGTAAGCTTAGAGTGTAGTTTATCACCATTTTTGCTATTATGTTTGCAGTTACCTGTGTTCCTTATAATGTCTGTGTCAATCTGATCTCTAAAGATCCTTCTTAATGACTGAGATATTACCGATTATGGTATACCGGTATACATACATGATGAATTAGTGGTACAGGCACTTTAAATGGCCACAGTTGTGCGTAAAGACAGCTCGAAAATTCGCCGATAAAACAAAATTGGTTAAATTGCTCTACAGTATTTCTTATTTGCCGTTCATCTATGCTGCGGGGCTTTTCTACATCCATTTATTGGAAACTATGCTTGTGCATGTGCGCCCATTTCATCAACGACTGAGATATATTGAAAAGAATCAAGCAACACACAGCTTTATGAATCTGATTAAAAGAATGCATATGCATATTTGTCTTTGGCATTTATTTAGTTGTGAATCTACACAGAGTTTTATGCCCCAGGCTTTGGTGTAATACTTTTGGGAAAATAAATCCCTGTGCAACTGATGGGGAATGAGGAAGGTATTTTTTTAAAAACGTGATCAAAACGTCCAACTTATCTGACATTTCAAAGTGTCAGTGAATTTGTTGCAAACAGTTCTCTGTATTTTTCAAAAACTATTTGTCAGTTTAAATATCTTCTCGTAGAACAGACAAAATCTGAAATTCAAACTGAGAGAAGACAGATATAGCAGGTTATGTGTAGGTGTGAATACTATAACTCTCACCTTGGGTGTTTTCCTAGTCAGTAGAGCTGAGGCAGCCTCGGAGCCACAGAAAATTCCCGGTTGTGTTTGCACTTTAGATTTGACTATTTCGCTGTCAAAACTGCTGAATTGTGGAGGCTATAGATGGCTGACGACTGGAGGCTTGTTGTGTAAGAGTGATTCACATGTGATCCACATGCTGTTTAGATGAATTTAGATACCCTACTTTCTTTATATGACAGTAGTTACTAATGATAATAAATACAATCACTGAAAATTGTTGTCCCCTTCTAGGTTCCCTACAACACAGTGGGCTTATCTGAATGAAGCTAAAGAACACAGAAGCTATAAAAAAGGAAGGAAGCTCACATGTACTGCATTCATAACAGATTACAGAAAGAAAACAGTATTGTCCTCATATAGTCTAAAATTGTTCTGCTTGTTGCTTTATCATCATATTCAGAGTTGGCGTGAACCTCTAGTCTTACAATACAGTGGAAGATGTGGAAAAGCTTTATAATCAATTTATTAAAATAATAAAGAAAGATGAAATATCTATGTTCAAATTTTTTTCATTAGGTTTCAATAGAATTTTCAATGGAAAATTGTGTTTTCTATAGAATTGCCCAATACATGATTATTACTACTACTAATGCAACATGCTAATCACCCCTGATGATGCATTGACACTTGATCCATAAAGTAATTGCATAGTTTGAAGGTGACATTATTGTTATTACTACTCAGTCAGTTACCAATTAAGAACGGCCGCCAAGGCCCAACAATCGTCCACATAATTGTTAGGGCCTGCATTCACCAAAGCATTTGGTGCTACCATTTTTTCCCATTTTTCCTTATTTGCTATGGCAGCGCTGCGTATTTACACTGCACTGCAGACGACAGTAGCATGACGAGGCGCCGATCATCTTTTCTGCGCTGAGCACTGCACGTTTGGCGTTAGTTTGTGGTCGCCGAGACTTGAAAAATGTTCAACTTTGGGTGAAACCACTGTCATCACTGTCACTTCTTATACAGCCATCCAATCACAGTGGAGGAGGGGCGGGACAAATACCACAAAATCTCATCAACCCACATAGACCTGCAGGTCCATCCTCTCTCCCTACTTCCTCCAGCCCTCCCTTCATCCAGAGCCAGGGTAAGAGCAAGTTCTCTACCTTGTGCTGCCATTTTTACACCCAGTATTTGTTAATAGGAGAAACTATCCGCAAACTTAGGTACTTGCAGCACAAATTACTTCTGCGGATATTCTGTATCATAGCATCGCTTCAGCTGAAAAACGCTGCGCCTTCAAAGCACTCCCAGCTGGGCATTTTCAGAAGAGCACCTGGCATTTTCAGCTGGGAAAAAAAACTTTGGTGGACACAGACCTTTATTCCAGCAGTACCAGTCCCATCGCTCACCGGATCATCATCAACATTTAGTCACCTCTAGGATATGCTAAGGTTCATCTTTGGTGAAAGTTTCATGCAAATCCGTCCATTAGTTTTTGCGTAATCCTGCTAACAAACAAACAAACAAACAAACAAACAGACAGACAGACAGACAGACAGACAGACTGACCAACAAACCGAAATGATCACATAACCTCCTTGGCTGAGGAAATTATTCACATAATAATAAAGAATATCTATAGTCCAAATTAGCATATGGATATTGGCTTAAGATCAAAAGTGCATATTTTTTAAAAATAGTTCCAACTTTATTGCAATTGTAAAGAATTTCATGTATTAATGGACACCAGTTTTTAATAAATCATGAATTTTAAATGTAGCGTAATTCAATAGGTTTTAGTAGAACTATTGATCCATCTAAAAAAATTAACAACTCATCTAAAATGATTGACATACAGTGCATTCAAACTGCATGCTGAGACATAAAAAAGGCATCGATCAATTTCTCTGACTCTGGGTCATGTGCTGTACTTTCAGTCAGGTGTGAATGTTTCAATGTTGGGCCTGTGTTTGTTTATTTGTTTGTCTCTTGTATATTTTTTTCTCTTAACAACAAAATGAATAAATGATCATTCATGCACATCTGGCTCAACCTACAGGCTTAGCAGAATTTCTGGCACTCAAAGGCTCAGTGCGCTGCTGTAACAGCAGTGGTGAACATTACCCACACTAGCAATTTGCGCTTAGGAGTCACAGCACTTCATTATATTTTCTGCGTTCTTGAGAAAACATTGGCATGTGTCTCATTGGTGGTGCGTTTAGGCTTTTATTTACACAATCTCCCATGAATCAGTCATTTTATATAGATGCTTTGACCAGAACGCTGCTGGCAGGTGGACTATTTGTTAGGGATCTACCACCCCTTGCAGATGTTGTCATGGAAACACTGTGGCTCTTTTGGGTCTCTCTCTCTCTCTCTCTCTCTCACACACACACACACACACACACACACACACAGAGTCACGCACAATGCAGCATTAGGATGTTAATGCTATACTCAACACCACACTTCAGGTTTCCATGTGACTCCCACGCTTACGTAATGCTATAGTGGAAGGGGGAAGCCAGTATATGATCACCATAGAAATTATAGTGTGTCTATTATGGATGGCAGTACAGTCATATCCATGTTTATTAATCAGTTATCTGATAATGTTCCTTGACTCAAAACGGATTTGCTTAATGCATAATGATGTCTACATTTTAAAGTAGGAAGGGCATCTGTTGTTCACAGCACAATCTATACAGCAAAATATAGAAAAAGAATTCAAACACATGTCTGTGAGGGGCATGCACCGTACACAGTCATGCCTGGTCAAACATGGCTTCCCTCCTACTACTACTGTGTTTTAGACTGTACTAGTACAACTGTGTTCTAGAGTGTACCAGTACAACTGTGTTCTAGACTGTACTAGTACAACTGTGTTCTAGAGTGTACCAGTACTACTGTGTTCTAGACTGTACTAGTACTACTGTGTTCTAGAATGTGCTAGTACAACTGTGTTCTAGACTGTACCAGTACTACTGTGTTCTAGAATGTACTAGTACTACTGTGTTCTAGACTGTACCAGTACTACTGTGTTCTAGACTGTACTAGTACTACTGTGTTCTAGACTGTACTAGTTCAACTGTGTTCTAGACTGTACCAGTACAACTGTGTTCTAGACTGTACCAGTACTACTGTGTTCTAGAATGTACTAGTACTACTGTGTTCTAGACTGTACCAGTACTACTGTGTTCTAGACTGTACTAGTACTACTGTGTTCTAGACTGTATTAGTACTACTGTGTTCTAGACTGTACCAGTACTACTGTGTTCTAGACTGTATTAGTACTACTGTGTTCTAGACTGTACTAGTACAACTGTGTTCTAGACTGTATTAGTACAACTGTGTTCTAGACTGTACTAGTACAACTGTGTTCTAGACTGTACCAGTAGTACTGTGTTCTAGACTGTATTAGTACTACTGTGTTCTAGACTGTACCAGTACTACTGTGTTCTAGACTGTATTAGTACTACTGTGTTCTAGACTGTACCAGTACTACTGTGTTCTAGAATGTACTAGTACAACTGTGCTCTAGACTGTACCAGTAGTACTGTGTTCTAGACTGTACTAGTACAACTGTGTTCTAGACTGTACCAGTACAACTGTGTTCTAGACTGTACCAGTACAACTGTGTTCTAGACTGTACTAGTACTACTGTGTTCTAGACTGTACTAGTACAACTGTGTTCTAGACTGTACCAGTACTACTGTGTTCTAGAGTGTACCAGTACTACTGTGTTCTAGACTGTACCAGTACTACTGTGTTCTAGAGTGTACCAGTACTACCGTGTTCTAGACTGTACTAGTACAACTGTGTTCTAGACTGTACTAGTACAACTGTGTTCTAGACTGTACCAGTACAACTGTGTTCTAGACTGTATTAGTACTACTGTGTTCTAGACTGTACCAGTACTACTGTGTTCTAGAGTGTACCAGTACTACTGTGTTCTAGACTGTACTAGTACAACTGTGTTCTAGACTGTACCAGTACTACTGTGTTCTAGAGTGTACCAGTACTACTGTGTTCTAGAATGTACTAGTACAACTGTGCTCTAGACTGTACCAGTAGTACTGTGTTCTAGACTGTACTAGTACAACTGTGTTCTAGACTGTACCAGTACAACTGTGTTCTAGACTGTACCAGTACAACTGTGTTCTAGACTGTACTAGTACTACTGTGTTCTAGACTGTATTAGTACTACTGTGTTCTAGACTGTACTAGTACAACTGTGTTCTAGAGTGTACCAGTACTACTGTGTTCTAGAGTGTACCAGTACTACTGTGTTCTAGACTGTACCAGTACTACTGTGTTCTAGACTGTACTAGTACTACTGTGTTCTAGACTGTACTAGTACTACTGTGTTCTAGACTGTACTAGTACTACTGTGTTCTAGAGTGTACCAGTACTACTGTGTTGTAGACTGTACCAGTACTACTGTGTTCTAGACTGTACCAGTACTACTGTGTTGTAGACTATACTTTAGTGTGTTCAAGATTGAGTGCTGTCTAGCTGTATAGGCGATAGATTTTTGTTCTAGAAATTACATTACTGTACAGGGTCCTTTCTTACACAGTTTTGTACTGATTTTAAATTGACGTCTTGATTTATAGACTGCCTTCTCTGGTCTTTGAGTTAACTGCAAAGACTAATTTTCCTAGGAAAGTGACACCAGTCTACTTCACCCTGTATTGAAATTCAAGACCACCCTCTGAAGGCCTGTGATAATCCTACTAATGTCTTTAGCACATTGCAGATTCCTCAGGATATCCCCTGCTCCCTGGGAGGGTTATAAGGTCTTTAAGAAGAAGAAGAAGAAAAACTACAAGCAGCAAACTGGTGTATTTGGAATACTGTGAGCATTTGATTTAATCCCAGCATCACCGGCGAGCACTGAGTCCTGCACCGCAGTCAGTCCTGAGATGAATGCACAATATTTAAATATAGCCCACCTGGTTCTCTCACTCCACCCTGTGGGCTCGCCAAGTCAGCACATAACACACAGCAGTGGAGAGGAACAAAAAAACTAAATAAATGAGACATCTATCTTCTGAAATACATAAATCTGTTTAGACATTTTTAAATTTGAAATGCACCTTTAAAGCAAAACTTACCCATTACCCAAACCCTTAATCACTAACTAATAATTTTCAACGGAGAGCCATATCAACTCTGAAAAAAACAAAAAACAATTTCCACTCAACACTTGTCTTAATTCTAGAGTTTTAAATGTGCATCAAATTTTATTTAACTAACATTCAAACAGTCTGTCTTAATTTTACACTCCTTTTACATGTCCTTTATAAGGGGCCCTACATTTAACTATATTGCCTGTGTAGAACTGTCAGGGTCCAATTAATGATTTGAAATGATTACTAAACACATGAAAAATAGCGGTACTCATAAATAGAGACATGCATGATTAATCAACTAGTCGATTAAACATTGCTACCTGCACCAGAAATACTAGTTGGTACAACCTCTTAATTCTCTTTAGAAATCAGGGAAATTACTCGTTATGAATAACCCTACTCATAAATACTAACAGAATTACAGTAAGGTGTATAATTCTCACTGTGACGTTGTATGACTCTACTTCATTTCTTTGTTTGTGAGATCACACATCAGCATGTTATTTGTTGTGAATTAATTCAGGGATTTATGAGAAATTTGAGCATAAGGTGTACTCGAAACACCACTTTTTGAAAATGTTTTCCTTTGAAACATTTTTTTTTTTCAGAACTCTGGACAGCTCCTCAAGCATTTCCTCTAAAACCCCAACAGGAGGCGCAGTGCTCCCACTGTAAGGTGTTGGCAGAGCTGACTGTTTGATGTATGGCCATTCAATATTTCCCAGGTTCCACTGCACTGTGTGTGGGTGCGGGTGTGTGTTTTAATTTTAATATTACTACCAAGATCATTTTTTTTCATGCTGCCTTTGGGCAAAATAGATTTAAACCAAATCTCTCTGCTGAGCCTCTTCACCGCGTTGCCCTCATGATTCCAGCTGCGCGTTGAGTACAAACATTACGGTCAATTAAACAGAGAGAGAGAGAGAGAGAGAGAGAGAGAGAGAGAGAGAGAGAGAGACTAGTGTAAATCATGAATGATGCTGCCAGTGTTAAACCTTTGGACAGCAAGGCATTGGATAGTTAGTATAAACGTGACAAACATGCATGACCCGAGGTTACATAAAAATATAGGACCTGAGTACCGCTACGATCACGTTTCCACCATGCAGCCCGTCTGTTAACCGGCATCACCGACTGATCGACCCCCCCCCCACCCCCCACTTCCTACCTCTCGTGTCGTGGGTTTGACTGAGAGGCGGCGGACCGACGAGCTCTGGTCTGTGCTGTCTGTCTGGTGTGAGGCTCTGGACTGATGTCTTTGCCTGTCAGGAATTTAAAGTGTCTCTCGCCGGTCATGTGCCAGTGTAAGGTCATCTGCAGCAACCGGACCCTGTCTCTCATGTTCGGGTGCAAGGTAAGCCTGGGGTGCGAGCAGCCGATGGGTTCAGCTGTCGAAACGCGCAACGTGGGTCGTCTAGTTTGCACAGAAATGTAGGAAACATTCAGATCTGTAAGAAAACACGCTATGCTGTGCCAGTTGTACTTCATTTGAACGACATAGCAACATGTACAGGAATCACACTCAACCTACGGCGTGCTTCTTCGCTCATATGCTTTCAGGTGCAAGCTTATTCACACCATATTACCTTTACACCACAACGGGGGTTTCATGCTCATACATGGCCGATCTCCATCACACAGACCGGGCGGCAGCATCCTTTGGCAGGCATGGCTGTGTTTGGTTTGAGCTCTTCTTTATATGTTTACAGTGATTTAATGAATGGAAGATCTCTCGCCATCAGATGCCTCCCCCTCACACGTCACTGTCAGGGTTAACCATATGGCTCTTCCATGCTCATTAATTCACATTTAGATTTGCATCCTGGCAAAGCAAACTGCATGCATGCTTGCGACCTTGGAGAATGCACTTTATTGCTCATAAATAAAATTCATTATCAGAGAAGATGCACGCTGCATGAGAGGCTTACAGTCCCATGAAATCAGGTAACGTCAACCATGGCCCTGTTGTTTTCTCTGTGTTGATGAATCTGCTTCTTATGCACACAGTCTATCATGTTTAGCTTTGTGTCTGCAGTATGTTTTTGGCCTGGTGTTGTGTTGGAGATGCTGTCTTTTTCTGTCTAAACAGAGAGAATGATCATTCATTCATTCACTGATTGTCCATCACTTCCCTCCCAGCTTCAGGTGTTTCCAGTATGGCAGCCAGCTCAGTGTTTCCTTCAACATGATATTTCATTTTGTTAGCGTTTCAAAGTGCAGTCCGATTGCACTGGTCTGTTCAGTGACAGTCCAGGCATTCTCCCAACACTTCCCAAAATGATGCATACATGTGTACAGAGCTCCAGATTATTTATCTGTTGATTCAGCTCTGAAATGTAGTTTTGTGCTCCCTCTTGTTGCCAGAATCCCATTCATGCCATGCATTTTGCTTGGTTACATATTATTAGATATGAAATAGTTGGATACTTTTGTCATGTCTCATCATCCGTGGTTATTTATACATTTTCTCTGGCAGACGGGAGCAACGTCTATGTTTGTAAAACACAGCTGGTTCAATTAATGTGGGTATTTTTCCTCTGGATTTCTGAAGGGGAGGCCCTGCTGTGCTTAATGTTGAGTATTATCAGCACAGATAATCCCACGTGTCCCGGCACCTCCTGATTTATAACTTCTTCTGTTTCTCCATCTGAGACATCACACCCTCCTTTTGAAAAGATTGAAATTCTCCTCCCCAGACTGTAGTTGCCTCTGCCGTCATCATGACCACAGTGAAATGTGAAAATCCACTGCAAACATCCATTCTGTAATAAGAGCAGATATCAAAAGGGGATTAACTACTCAAATAAAATTAATAATGATTGGTTTGGTGTTGCTTGGTTTAATAGATCTGGCTTACAATAATGATGGGGTTAATCTCAAGCATGTATAACAAGCAGATATGCATTCTATTCTTTATTAAGTTTTTCTGTTTATATTCTTTATTTTGCCAAATTTATGTTCTTCTATCATGCCAGACCAAATTATTTTCCTTTGAAACATAGAAACCATCACAAGATTGTTCTTTCAATAGCATGTTAACATGGATACTTCCTCTAGAGTCAAAGTACCTGTACATACATGTCAACCCTCCCAGAACGCCAGTAAGACCTAAGTATTTTCTGCATTTCAGATTCTCTATTTCAGAAAAACACAGGGGCCGCCCATGTTGTCAAATAAAAAGGCTTATTTTGTGGTATAATCTAGTGGTTATGACGCTCAACTCCCATGCAGATTATCCAAGTGTGATTCTTGTGGTTGTGTTTCTTTATTTAATGGATTTTTCACTACTTTCAGGGTTTTAATTCAAGCTTTTCTGCATGTGTTACTTTTCTGACATTTTTCTCTAAAAATCTATCAATACAAGTCTTACAGGTGAGCTTCTGATGAGGCTGATATGTATGCATAGTATATCTCTTCAACATGTCCAGATACCTGCTCTGCACACACACAGTATATTTCCAGCAGTCGCCCACGAACAGCTTGTTTCCAGCCTGTTGCAGGCCTATAGCGGATTGTTATCAGAGGGATTTCATTGGGCTGGATCATTTAGGATGTTGCAGGGTCACGCTTTTACAGTTCTCCTATATTTTGTTCCTGTTTTTTCTATATATTTCTAGCCTCACGGCTATAGGGTTTATTCCCTACATTCTCCAGGAGTGTCATATGTTTGCAAGCCTCTGTGTAACAATAGCTACCGACTGGTCACTTCCCAAGGTGATCTTCCAAGGTTATTTATTTTCATAACCTTTATTCCTAAACAAAGCCCAGCACAGCGTCTCTCAGTCATCTTTAATTCAGGAAGTTAATTAAAAGGATCTTTATGTGGTTGGAAGCATTTAGCAGTGCTTTAATGTGGTTCATTGATGGCCCCACAACATTTAATCAAGACAGACTGCCTTGAGGAAGTTTTTTCTTTGAGCAATGATTCAGTACAGTGCTTATATTGAAGGCCATACAATGTAAAGTAGCATAATGATAGAGATTTAATGGCAACAGTGTATTCATGTAATGAATGATTTACAACTCAAGGATAAGTGCGTCTTCATCTCAGTATCAAGATCAATGATCACCACACCCTGAGAATCAATGCTCAGATGTTCTTACTGGAAAATGGACAGGGATACGACCTGCTGTCACTCATTACCAATCAACCAATCAAATGATTAAGAGTAACTGATATGAAATCAGAGGTGCTTTGCTTTGCTGCGCTACACATTGGCACTGTGCAGTCTGTGTCCACATGTGTGAGACGCTCCTTCTACATTTCACATCTTGCAAAACAGTTTCTACCGATGGATCTGACCTACTTTATCCTGCTGTTTGTATCATCTTGCTTTAAGAAGAGCAGTGAGACACCGACAGTAACCTCAGAGTATTGCAGCAGATATTTGTTCATGCTCTGCTCAGGTCTAAGATTGAACCATTTACAATCACCTTCACCATCCCAACTTGCTCTTCCCTGCTTATCAACTGTCCAACACTTCCTGCTGCTGTTATGTGAGCAATGAGTGTGGAGGTTGTAGGATCAAGTAGCACACTCATGGTATAAAACATGGGCCTGTAGATATCTTCAGTTTGAATGCCATGCAGAATATAATCAAAGCAGTAATAAAGTCGATTTTTTTTCTATAAAAGTAAACAGTGTCTGACTGATGAGATGACAGTGAGGAGCATGAGCTTCCTGCAAGAGACTCTGGCTTATTTGAAAGAACTCAAATATTCAAACATGCCAGCATAATCCTCTGCGAATGTCAAAAGCACCAGAGCTGAATCTGCATATTATTTCAAGATGGGTTGCCTAGTTACGTGGTGTGTCACTTAAAACCTTAAGTTGAGCATATTAGAGCTGCAGAAATGGCGCAGGGCTACATGAATAACCAATACAGACCATTTTCACACGTCCTTAACATCATAGATACTTTTAATTCATCTGGACCTTTGAAACTAAATTCAGCCTTCATGTGTTGCACAGACAGAATCAGCAAATGACTCTCCACAACATCAGCATTCCTATATTGCAAAACATAAATAAACTCCAGGACTAAAGAAGAATTTTGATGCCAGGCAAAAATAATTCAACTTATCGATTTTGTGAATCTGCTTTACAAATGTCACAAACTCACACAGACACACTCCCACACACAGTTCCTGCATGTGTTGCTGGTTAGCTAGCGGTAGCAAAGGAATCAGGAAAAAAACCTCTTTGTGCTTTCGGTTTGAAAACACCTTCATTTTTCTCCAAAAATCCCAAAGAAACACAAAAACCATAGCCAGTCTATTAAGTGAAAATATTCATTGTTAAATGTTTCCATACTTTGATATGAGACGTCGGTTATATCAAATATTTAGACATATTTCACACTATTTCTTGAGCTAAACATCTGACTTCTCTTTTTATTGCATGGATAGCCAATAAGAAACATTGGTTCAAGGCGCTGTTTGCTAATGGCAGTGAAGTAAATACTAAGTGATCTGCACCAAAGTGCTGTTTCATGTGTTTTTGCTATGTTGATAAAAGAAAACACCCACTGCAGCTATTATTTTTTGTAGTGAACCCATTAACCATTCTCACGGTGCCATGGCCTCTGAACAGAGAGGCTGAGGGAGGGTTAACACTACAGTTCACCACTACAAGTGCAACATACATAAAATGTATGGACTCAGCATAAAATGGTGTGTGCATGCTTCTGTGGGCAGAGGGGGAAGGGATGCAAGATCAAGATGACTGAGCTCTGCGTTATAGGAACAGGCTGCATCTGACCTGTAAACCATGAAATCACATTTGAATTCAATTTTTTTGGCTAATTAAGAGCTGCATGTTAGACTGAAAATTATTTGTATTTTCTACTGTTTATGGCACTGCTGTTTCTGTGGATTTGTACTGTACTTGTACAGTTTACAGTACCATACTAAGGAAAAACAAAACAAAATACATTTTTGTTGTTTTGTTGTTTTGTCTCGGTTTTTACAGCTTTTACAGTCAATCTACTGTACTATAATGTACATGTCTGTACTGTAATGTACATGATTTTACAAGGTTAGGGATATTCATCATAAAAACTGAGTCTGGTTCATACTGTATGTCCTTGCAGTCTGCAAGTTTTCTTTCATATCATATGAACTTTGTTCCTCTCTTGTCTTACAAATAAGCATTACGTTCCTGTTAAAACAGGCTCAATCAAAACAAGATGGAAACCTTCCCCCTTTACTTCCCTCAGCAGAGGCACTGCAGCCAAGCACCCACCCATGGCACCATTTACTGTATCTATGACTCTAATCTGATTATTAAATTTACGGATGATGCATCTGTGTGGGCCTTATCAATGATGAGTCATCCCACAGAAATGACATCCAGAATCTCATTCATTTGGGTTGTATGAACATAAATCAACAAGCAATTAACAATATTCAAGACTGAATTGAAACGAAGACTACACATGTTGAATTCCTGAAACAGAATGGAGCACGTAACCTGGGAGTATTTATATTTTATTTATTTTTTATATTTTTTAATAACACCCTTCTGGTGGTGAGGAAAGTCCAACAGCACTTTATTTTTTATCTTTTGAGAACGTCTTAAGTTGGTTGGGACATTAATGAGCTCCAAAACATGCACCACTGAAAGTACATTTTACATGTTTGATCACATTTCAGTACAATTCAAATAGCTCTTCTGGGTAGAATGGGCACCTCGATTATCTCCCTGTGGGAGATGCATGTACTGATGCAGTCGCGTTGATGCTCAATATGAAACACCTTCACTCTGTATGAGGAGCCCCTCTGCATTCAGTAACCACCTGCAAGTTATCGTACATCTTTTTGGAGCATTATTTAGATATTATTTAGATACATTTCCACTATGCTCTCTTTATATTAGTGCTATTTGGCTTGAGTTTTACAGATAAATTGCACAGTTAAAAAGCCTTGGATGTTGTTCAGGTATAGTAGAGGCTATTAGTTTTTAGTATTTGTACAAATTTCGCCAAATTGGATGAACCTGGGGCATTTGCAAGGGAGGATAAGGTCGTCTTTGTTGCAGCCTAGCTTTTTGATCTAGGCTGGTTGGATTCATACATTAACATCCTTACTGGTGCAGCTTGAAGCATTCTGCCCCATAATAAATGTAAAGTGTGTTGTTGTTGCATGCATAGCTACAGGATACTCAGCCTCATCAAAGTGTTGTTCTGAAACACCTTGGAGAATGTAATGAAGTAAGAAGCGCTGGCAGAAGATGAGCGGAGTTTCTGTCTTCGGAGGATTGAACAGACATGAAAAAAAACAGTTGTACTGGTAGGTGTTGGCTGGCAACACCAGTTGTGAGTTTGTGATGGTACAAATGAGATGAGAACTGTGTTTGGGGTTTGGCACTTGAGAGTGAAAATCAACTGAGAATGACTGTATTTTGATGTGATGTAGAGGAAAAGAGAAGAGACAGACACTCTTCTCTCCATCAAAGTGACAATGAGTGATGATGATGTGAGGCTAAGATATGGCTTTTCTTGTATGTCTAATTTTAAACATACCAACTGTTCAACAATGAGGATTTTTCTGTATTTTGTGGAAGTTTGCCAGTGGGTAACATTTAAAATAGTTATATTTGATTGAATGAATGGGATTTTTGTAATTATCTACTGATTGCAGCAAAATAATGAATGATATTAATGGGAGATGAAGTACAAACTGCATGAGGTAGCTTCAAAATGTACAAAGCTGGCTGCATAGTTGCAGAGAGAGACGAGAGCACTCGGAGAGCGCAAACCTCCGCCAAGGCCCCTTAAAAAATTCCCGGGTCCAGATCCTGATCATCACTGGAATTTAATCACCTCTAGGATATGCTAGGGTCCACCTTTGGTGAAAATTTCATGCAAATCCATGCATTAGTTTTTGCGTAATCCTTCTAACAAGCAAACAAACAAACCAAACCGATCACATAACCTCCTTGGCAGAGGTAATAAAGTTACAGAATGTAACTAGACAGCATTCAGAGAGTGCAAACCTCCACCAAGGCCGCTCAGTGTTTCCATTATGTCATGGCACCAAGAAGCAATAGTCCCATTATAGTCTGACCCTCATAATATGACTCCTTGATCAGGAAAACCGACCCCCTAGAATTTGGAATCACATTATTCTCATGAATAATAATTTGATAGTTATTAAAGAAAAACAATATTTCACTAATGGTTGTTTTCCTCAGGATTTAGCTCAGTGACTTTTGAAGATAGCTCATATTTGACACCTAACTGAATCAGCACAGTTTCAGCTACAAATTGATCTTATTTAAAGTCTGTAGAATTGTTTGTTTTTTTATCTCACAGTAGTGAATTTTATGTGAGCCCTATAAATTTCAACATTCTGGATCAACAGATCTGGAATATAATTGAATCCAGGTCATACATTGGTGTTTGGTAGATCTTACAGGGATGTCTTGGTGTAATTATTGTCCGAGCATTGTAGACATTATCCATGAATTTAGAAGCAATAATCTTGTAATGGCCCCTATCTCGCAATCATAAAGATTCCTTTTAAAATGGTGGATATACTTAACTGAAATGTATTGTACTAGGCACAACTAAATTCCAGCACACAGTTAATTCTGACAGCGCTGAGAAGCCTCACACAGACTTAATGCCCCGTATAAAATCTCTCCGAGTTCTTAAGAGCAGCAACTGTTAAAATGAATTCAAAAACAGGAAAGCTGGATTACTCATCGTTAAAAAAAAAAAATGCGATTGCATGGACTTGCAAAAGCTTCTGTGAAGATGCAGTGGAGATTTGTGACCTTTCAACTATACCTGAAGAGCTCCTCATGGTTTCTGTAACACCTTATACGTGGTGTAAAAAAATCTCATTCATTTAATCTTGGAAATGATATGCCTGAGAGGTGAGATTAGCTTTCAGTCCACTACTTAATGCAGAGTAATTTAAAAGATTGGTCCTTGAATTAAAAACTCAGATCATGGTAGATAGCGATTGACATTTGCTCTACATTAAGTTAAGTCATTTAACCATTAAAAGGACATCTTATTCTGCCACTCAGTGTGCATTCCTTATTATAGCACAGAAGGACCAACAACTGTGACTACAAATTGTGGAGACTCTCCTTAAATTGACCTTTAGAATAGAGTAATTCCTTAAAGATGTTCTGTAACCCTTCCATGGTGATATAGCGGCCCAATAAAGGCAGAGAAACTGCCTTTATTGTGCTACTATTTTTATTGCAGTGGTAATTTAGTGAGCTGTTCGTATGGGTAGAAGCAGATTTTAATCGTTGGAAGCTGTTATAGACCACCTGTGTGTGAAAACAAAGGGCCCCAAGACAACAAACTTTATTGGCATGATGTCCAATTATGTTTATTCAAACAGACAATACCGTATGTTTGTTTTGTATTAATCCAGATTTGTTGGCTTAATTCTATGGTGGACATGGGAATGCAAAATATTTATTACAAGAATGGCTAAAGAAAACAAAAAAATAATGAGCAAACTATGCATAATTAATATTCTTTAAATGTGTGGCAGGTGTGTTTATTCCCTTAAAAGGTCTGACCTGGACTACACTGACTTGTATCTCTCAAAAAAATGTTCACATTCCTCTGAAGGGGGTTGTCTGTGCACTTCCCAAAAGTCTGAGATTCAAACAAACACAGGGCAAGCTAGATTTGGGAGATTTGAAAGCCAGTCACTCCAAATACAAACAGCCAATGAGCCAGTTCCCATGCAAATGTGGTTGGCTGTCAAGATGTGAACACACTGCAACACAGCAGCAGCTACTGTATGTTTCACAACCACAACCACTGCCACTTAAATGCTAAGAAGTTAACAAACAACATAAAGAAAACATGCTAACTTCTCATCTTAGTCCAGGTCTGACTGGACTCAAATATGTAACATTATGGCTGAATCTATGCAATGTTTCCTTTAACAGGAGCCACCTTGAGGCTCACTGCTCTTCCACAACCTAGCACAAGCAGAAGTGGCCGGTTCTGCACAATGCAAGTGACTCTGAGATCCAGAATTTCTCAATGAAGTTGTAAGTAGATGTGCTTTAAGGCCCTTGTTTGAAAAAAGCTTTTTATGGTAAACAAAATGTTAGTCATAAAACACATCTGGAGATGAACTTTGCACAGTCTCCTCTTTTAAAAATCAGTTTGTGTTTGAACTTAACTTGCAAGGAAACATCTTGTTCAGTCCTCTTGGCGATCCACTTTGGAAATATTCAACTTCCTCTGCACAAACTGGCCAGCTGCCACCAATCTCCCACGTAGAGTTGTTTTTGAGTTTTGCATTTTAAGTTGAGGTCATTTAGGTGTGATATCAATGTCAAACAGGAAGGCCATAATATCAGTTTTCCTCTCATCTTCCAAAAGCTGAGCAAATTGTCTTCTGTTGTGCAAAGAGCATTTTCTATTTCATTTGTCATAGTCCAAAAGTGTGGTAGCACCCTGCATTTGCTCAGTCATCTAAGGTTGCAGTGAGTCATTTGAATTTGAATCAATTTCCGTAAGGAATCCTCCAAGGAGGCGATGCTGATGAGATGAGGATGCCCTGTGAACGTTTTATCACTGTGGTGATAACCTCATCATACTCTTCTGTAAGACTGGAGCACAGTCTGATGGTAATACAGTGATAGAAGTAGACAAAGAAACTTAGGGAAAGTGGTTGAAATATCCTGCTATGATAAAAAAAAATGCTCTCTGGTTGTTTTGCTGTCTGCTAATGACATCCTGTCACAAATGTAGCACAATACCCTTTTTTTCTAAAGAGTCAGATATGCGGCCCACAGGGTGGATGCGGCCTGCTAGCTCCGTAGCTAAGTCAGGGATGTTTTAATGCAGTCAGGTCTCCGTTATCACTGTTATCCAGACTGTTCATGAGTGGGGCCACTCTAAGCCAGGCCTGGATCCCATCTTGTTCGCCTCACTTCTGCCTCCTCTTGCAATGCCACCTGTGTCCCCTCTCTGCTAGGTTGTGTCAAGTCCAGTACAACTGTCTCTTAAATACAGTTCCAGTGTAAGTCTTAATTTTAGACGCAAATCTGCTACCTGTAGGAGAGCGCCACTGCATCTACTAGGCTATCTATCTTATTTCCTGTTATGTCAAAAGGCTAGGCGGCCATTAATTGGTAACCTCTGGTCTAGAGCAAGCTAGCGAGCACATGGCTCTGTAAGTAGCATTAGCTCGACATGAAAAAATGCTACTCATGGATAAAGTTACTATTTCTGCACACTAGTTCCTGTAACTTCCAAGTCACATTCTAGTCTAGAGCTGCAAGAACTATATAATCACTAAACATTGAAATATCGAATGTAGCGTTGCTCATGTGCACCTACCTCCAGCCCAGCAGTATTGTCCTTTGCTGAGGTGCATATGGCGCACAAGGACCTTATGTGAGCAGTTGCACTATTACTAAAATGATTGAAATATGCTGCTTTAACTTAATTTGAATCTGTTGTATTTGCATTTCTCATAATTACAAAGTGACCAGGTGACAGTATTGTGACAAAGCAGCTTTTTCATCAAGATAACATTTATAATGACTTCTAAGACTCTCAGTTATGTTTCTTTTCTTTTTTTCTTTTTTTTAATGCTGTTTTGTTATGCTGAGCATTGTGACAAACAATCCACTGGTCAGAGGAAATGCACCTAAACGCCTCTCCAGAAGGATACTGTCACATCTAAACTGTCACATCAGTTTAGATGTGACAGTGTTTTCATCAAAATTCCCATCAGTGGAACAGAAGGCAACATGGCAGCATGACTGTTGGTCATGTGGGAAAGGGGGAGGCAGCAGAGACCAAGGGCTTCATTTCATTCATGTCATTAACAAATCTCTCTGAGGTTTATGTTAATATTTCTGTTTAAAAAAAAATTACTTTAGTGTTCATATATAGGAGATCAAGATGAGTCAGTTAACCAGTGGTTGTTCTGTAGTACACTTAGGTAGTTGGTGGTATACAGATACATAATATTCAATCTATGTTTACATGAAGCTGTGCACACCTCTGCAGCATTTAATAAACAAAAATCAATTGTTCCCTGCTTGTCAACTTATAATTATGGAATTGGCCAGCCAACGATTTATTTTCTTTCAGGTCCACCTCCATGCTGCTGTTTTCTGCTTCCCCTTGTTGTTGCTCTCACTTTTTTCATTTTTACCCTTCCCCCTCACTTTCCCCTTTATCTTCATCTCTGTTTCACTCCCTCTCTAGCTTGCTGTCTCAGTGTAATGTGATCCAGAACCGATGCTGGCAGCCCCAACTATGGCACTGCAATCTCTGCTCTGGTTGCTAGGCAGCCTGTCTGAGACGGGGTTGGGTGATGCACCCTTCCTCTCCGTCTGCCTACAAAACAAAAAGAGAGAGGGCAGAGTAGTGGAGCTGGCCATCAGGCCATTAGCCAAAATTCATACGATCTCTCCAAAATTTCTCCATTTTCATAATGTTTCACATCTGCAGTGCAGCATAGCATATTGTAAGCCTGAGGCGCTTCAGGGACTACGGATCTGTAGCAAAAACACAAGAGCTAACCCACAGGACAGTACGGCACATCTCCACAGTGATGCAGCCCACCTTCTGATGTGTTGATGATGGAAAATGTTGTGTGCAGATTTTGTGCCATCACACCTAGGATGAGACCTACCATGTGTGGCTAACACAGTGGGCTGCTGGCAGGCTGCCCAGGTGTGGGATATCGGTAGGAGATGAAGGTTACTCGGAAGAAGCTGCCCGATCTCCTACTGTAGAGCCACTATGAGTCACGGCTCTGGTTGTTCTGTGTGGTTGTGGAGGACGATCGCTTTGCTCAGCGCAGAGTTTCATTTTTGGAGGCCTCCTATGACGTCTTCACTTTGCACTTGTGGGCGTCACACGTGTTATGTGATATACAATAATTTGCATATATATACTGTATATATATTTGGCTAAAGATGCCTTTGTGATGGAAATACTGTGCTGTGTCATTAGTGAAGAAAGTTTGTCATAATGGTGATGAGAGATGAGACATCAATGAAAGACTATTTCAAAGAGGCTGATAATGTTTTTGCTTTGTGATTTCAACACCATCAACCGTAAAAATGCACTCCTCATACAGTCCTCTTGGGACTAACAACCTTGTCTGTGTGTGTGTGTGTGTGTGTGTGTGTGTGTGTGTGTGTGTGTGTGTGTGTGTGTGTGTGTGTCTGCAGAAGTACAGGTACCAGGATGAGGAGACGCCCCCCTTGGAGCACAGTCCAGCTCATCTGGCTCCAGGGAAAAGTGCCGAGATGCTTCATATGAGTGACAAGAACCTCGCTGCCATGGAGGCGATACATGGCTACACACCACACACACACATCTCTCCTGTCAAGGTAGGACACACACACACACATACACACACATTTACAATGTTGACTGATGAACAGTTTCGTTCAAAGGTGAACGTTCTTCAACCTATAGGCCACAATTACATCTTTACCACAGTAATGTATATTTATTTCGTCTGACATCATTTTTTTAATCATTTAAATAAATTCTGAGACACTCTGCAGTCTAATTAAGTTCATCAGTGATGTTTCACATTCCTGCTGTAGATCAAAAGCTTTGCTAAAACTAGAAGGGCACTCAGTAGAGCACATACTTCGACCAAGGTCCAGCAATCCCCTCTAATTAGATTAAACCTGAATCTGAATTCCAACAAGACATTTGCACCATCCAAATGGCTGCGCTAAGGGTTTTCACAATGTTAAAGACAAGGGGAAAAAACATGGATCCACCCCTTTATCCGGATCTACTCCAAAGTTCAATGTTTCTTTCTTTGGGACATGCCCAAATAGTTGGGAAATAGTTTATGCGTAACTGACAAAAACCAGGGTTTTTTCTAAACCGGGTCTTGGATGTTGCGTCCTCTTACCAAAATGCAGATTTAGCCTTGAGTGCCATATTATGCTATTACACAATAAGTAAAACAATCATTTTCCTGTAAAAAAAATATCAAAGAAATCACAGTAAATCATATGTCTGTTAATTAGAAATAGAATAATTACTCCAAAGAGATCAAAATCATGGCAAATAGACCATCAGGTGGTCTTAAACAGCTTTGATTTCATGTAGCCCCGACATCATAAAGCTAACTCGCCATCAATCTTGTCCTCATACTCAGTTGTTGTTGAAAATCCCTTGAAAACAAAATCAAAAAAGCCCTTGTAAATTTCAACAATGTAGAATCCTGGATCCACTCCCAAAATTAACGTGTTCTTCTATGCCGTAAAATCTATCGAGCAGTTTTTGTGTAATCCTGCTAATAGCCAAAAAACGAGCAAACAAACAAACAGATGCCGGTGAACACATAGCCTCTTTGGCAGAGGTAGTTATACTAAAAGTAGCTATCATTGAAGTGAATAATGTTACCGTTTGGATAACGTTTCAAATGAACTGACATGAAACACAAAATTGACGCCCTAAATTACTTACAGTGATATTTACTACAAATACAAAAACTATGCCTGAAATGCTGATCTCAAACACCAGACAGATTTCTTGTCATGCTGTGTTTGTGTTAGTAGTTCATTACAACAGTTATAACTTTGTGTTTTATATGATAAGTCCTCTGTTTTCTAATTATGAGTCTTCTATAAATACTTGGATGAGAATCCAGTGTATTCATGAGGAAATCCAGCCCATGGTATCTCTATGTGTCAGATCAGCTTTACGCCGGTTTGAACACAGATGTGGGTTAATTTGATATCAGAGCTAAACAGCATGAAGATCAAACTGCAAGAGGACTTTAGACGTACTGTGTAATGTGATCACATGAACCATTTCAGGATGTGGTTAGTGATCAATTCATCCCACTGGATTATAACATGTAACAGTGGTTATGATTCCAATTCACACATTGCAAGACAATCTCTGATGGTTAGTTTTGTACAAATAGCCTGACTGGCACAGTACAGAACCATATAAGAAGTGATTGATGTAAGCCCATGACTCATCTTGTAATCCAATGGGACTGGTAATCCTCCGTTTGCTGGAAGAATACTTTCGACACTGGAAAGGTACAATTACATTTTGTAGAGTTAAGAGTAATTCCATACTCGCTGATGCAAGATGACACTGAACTGATTCGTTACTGTACTTAAGACACATGCTTTGAGCAGAAACACAATCCGTCATTAGAGCTCCATAACAGAGAGGAGACATTAATGCAGGCAACGTGAGAGCTGCTGGTCACACAGTCAAAGGATACAGCTGACATCAGTAGGAATATGAGCAGAGTCACATTGCCTGAAGTGCACTGACTAATATAACGCATGTAGCTACAAACACAAGCAGGTGTAAACTATAATGCTCACTCAATAACAATCTGTCTCATATGTCCACATGTGTTATTAAACAGCCTCATTTGCTATTAAGTCTTAAGAGATCATTCCTTCGAGGGGGGAGTGTCTCTCTGATCCCACATTGGAGTTCACTGAAATCCCCAAGGAGCAAACATGTCCATTAAGATGCTCTATTTGAATAAGCAGAGAGGAGGGGCTCAGTCCTTCCATAACCATCCTCTCTGGTCATTTGCGTGTAAAACGAGCCTGGACAAAATGCAACTTGGTACAATAACGTTCAATAAGCAATAAACAATAGACAGAAACAAGCCCCGACCATAATTTGGTTGTGGTGGTTTTGTCTGTCAGTTTCCGTATGTGTCTGACTCAGAGCTGCTTTGTCAAATTAAAGTGTGAAACCAGACTCCGCCAGCTTATTATTTATTTTATGGGGTTACAGGCTTTAACGGGAAAAGCTACTCAAAGTGACATAATTTGTCCTTTATTTTATGAGATCATTCATTTCTAATGCGAACAACATGTTACAATATGAGTGAAATGGTATAAAAGCATGAAACTGCTTTTAGAAAGAGCAGATGTGCTATTCTTTTCTGACCTCTCTTGCTGATATGACTAATTTCCCTTTGTCCCAGTTGAGTTTGTCATCCACCAGCACATGCCAAGGGATCAGTAATTATTCACAGCTGATGGGCGTGCAATTTATTATGGGCTATCTACGCCAAGCAATAATTACATTTTAAATCAGATGGTTAGGATCCAATGGAAGTCTGCAGATGAATGATCACGTGGCTCCTTTCACAGGGGAAACAAATTATCATGTCTTTACAGTTAACTGGAGTTGTTTTTGAGTTAATTCCATGAACTGTCGTGCTGCCATAAGTAGTCACTAGGGCAAAAATGTATATTAATATGCAACTCAAAATAATCACCAACAAATTCACTGTTTACCCCCAGCTTGAGTAATGTTTGCTAAAAGATACAGCGGCCAGCTGTTATAGAAAATTACTGAGACCCTTTTGAAAGATTAAAGTATGTATTTGCTGAAGTTTGGGTCTTTTTATAGGATTTGTTGTGTGGTAAAATATAATAAACTGGTTGTTTATTGTCAACAGGATGTGATATTTAGACTGACCTGCAATGTCTGTAATAAAAGTGTGGGCAGTCTGCAATTTCCCATCAATGAACATACATTTTGTAAAATGTACACTGATTTTGTTTTTGTTTTTTGAGCTGGAATTTTTATTTTTGTATTTCTTTATCGGATGCAAGATCAAACTGCACATAATTTAAAAATAATGTTTTTTTTTACCAATTCTGGCATAAACCATAAATATTTATGCAGACAGATTTTAAAAACAATAATAATAAAATAGTTTTTTTTTTTAAATAGATATAAAATAAAAAATAAAATGTACACTGATAGTAAGTGTATGTAACTCCAAAGTCAAAGTACTTTTACATTATATTTAGTTACTGTGTACTTGTTATGTTCTCACATTTAATGGCAGTTCACTGTTTAATGCTTCATGCTCCTATGAACAGTAACCCTCAGTCTTGCTGTGCTCCACTGTAAGGAATTAGCTCTGTTAGCTCTTAGCTCCCTTAGCCAAACACACCACAGCACACCATGCTAACAGCTAACTAGCTCTCCTCCTTACCAGTTTCAGTAAGAATTTGCAGATTCCCCAAACTATTAGAATGATGTCATGTATATGTACTTCAGCTGTGCATTAATCATGTATCTCTAAATTGGAGTTTGTGGTGGCAGAAACACTTATGTCTAGGGTTTAAGATGAAGACAAAGAGTGAGAATGAGTAAAACAAACAATATTTCTGCAGAAAGTTCAAATGCACAGAAAGAGTCTTGTCGGTAAGTGACGAAGAGAATGGGAACCGGCAGAGTTTTATTCGCAGTTTTATTCGCATATCAAGTGGTAATACAAATCATCACATATGGGTTAGAGATTATAAATTCCATTGCACAGTTAACATACATATGTGAAAAACAGAAAACAAATGCATGGAATGAAATAACATCATGAACATGGCAGCTTGTAATCAAACGTAGTTACAAAAAACCTGCATGTTCACAAAGATTTTTAGTGCATAATGTCCCAACATGTTTTATTAATATCTCTTTAGTTGTGGCAATATTACAATTGTAGCTCACCCATAACCACTGATTTCTGTATGAAGTTTGAGCAACAACATGTGTAACCCAATCCAGGGGATCACTGCACCCATTAAAGACAGTGGAGATTTCCTCCATTTAAAAAAAATCTAATTCTGATTCATCAAAACTTTAGAGTGAGAAACAAACTGTCAAATAAACAGACAATGAATGTTTTGGTTGGCATTATTGGAATAGAAATATAACAGTAACAATGACAGCTACACTGCAACAAACTTCTGTCTTGAGGATATTTTTTTCCCATCACATAAAAGGGAGCATGTTGATGTTGTTCGGTGTTCTGGGAACCAGGATTGGCCCTATTTCTATTTCTGGAATACTGCCATTATTTATGAAGACTTGTGTTTCACTTCATGGAGAACTGGCTGCACTATGAAATATAAAGGTGTTGCCTTCACTTAGTTCACAGGAAATCACTTGCATCACTTTATGTCAGTGGTCTTCATCTTTTATAAGTTTCAAAAACGTGTATTTGTTTATGTGTATAAAAGTATCCGAGGCTGACGGACCATCTGACAATCATTGCTACAGACATTTTGTTTTTTACCCACTTAGCCTCAGTAATCATGATCATACATCTATTTTAATATGATATGTCAGAGAGACATGTAAGTATTAACATTTTATGCCTGATGAGTCGATTACATCTGGTTAATACATTTTTAAAATCGAGGTAATGCTAATCATCATACTGTTAATGATTATGAAGATAATTGAATGAAGTTGTTTTTTGCTCCTTGATGACAATGGTTTAGTAAAGAGTTGTTGGCAATGAAGATGACGATGATGACGGTGGTGGCTGGTTCATCTGCCCTTGTGTCAACCCTTGCACTTGTATGACCTCCTCACACAGTCCTCACTATTTCATAGTGGCTCAGTCTTGCCATTTTGTGCCTCTGTTCTTTACAGTGTGGCATAGTGACTGACTTCAGTGAATACTGTGGCCTGCATCAGTCCTATTTTTTTGTGTATTACTTTGACTTGTCTTATGTATTTATTATATGCTTATGCCACCCTTCTCTTAACTGCACATCCCCTGCACTCCTCTCCCTGCTTGTGTCTGGCAGCAGTCGGACTGAACAGTTTGCCTGATTTAACCTATTCATCTGCAGGGAAAGTCTTGATGGGATTAGTGTGGTTAAATAAATATATCCTATTATATATATAAATGCTGTACTCTTTGCTACAGTAACCAGAAAGGCAGTCAGTAGAGCACATACCTCTGCCAAGGCCTAACAATACTACACACTACTGTTTAGCTTGCCTGACCGATGTCCCACCTATTCCACAATGTTTCGTGGAAATCGGCTCTGTTGTTTTAACATAATTAGGGATTATGTCAAACACCCTATGTATCAATGTTAAAGAAAACTGAAAAAAAAAATCCTGGATCCGTCCCTTTATCCAAATTCGATCTTCCTACCAAGTTTCAAGGAAATCCCTTAAGCTGACAAATAAACAAACCTGGTGGAGCCATGAATAGGAGGCCGTGTGTATATGAGAAAAGAGAAATACACAGATAGTATGCAAATATCAGGATCAGCATGAATACACCACACTGGGAGTCCTGTTTTGGATCAGCACAGCTGTCCCAACATTCATACTTCAATGACATCCTTTACTGCATTGAACAACTTTTCCAGCAGGAGGGAATGTGTCTCTTGACAAATGAAAATACTGCACTGCTGCCATCTGTAAAATTCATAGACACAGAGTGTTTTGTTCAGAGTAGGAGCTTCATCTGTGCAGGGTCATAATAATAATAATACATAATAATCCCACTGTTCTTTATTGGTTAGCTGATCAATAAGCTATCAATGACTACTGGGAGAAAAGTGGTTCATAAAAACAAATATTATTTGTGTATTTTCTGTTCTATTGTTGGTCTTTTTTATTATTATTATGGCTTTCTATGCAACATTCAGTCCATAATAAGTTCAGGTTAATAAATACAGTCATGTGACTCATTTGCAGAATTGATCTGTATCTTTAATATATCTATAAAATATACTGTATGTTTAAATTCATATACCTTCTCTAACAGGCTGTGTTTCCAGTTTCCAGTTATACAGATTTTATGTACTGTAATGCTGTACTATGTGCTTTCTACATGGCACACTGGTAAAAGTCCAAATACAGTATAGGCTGTATTCATATTCATATTTGCCATTCTTGGGCCTTGTATCAGTGGATTTGGTAGACTTTTACTGTGAACCCAGGTGTTAATGTGTGTCATACATGAACTTCCTCTCTGATGAATATATAAAAAAGAAAAAGTAAATAAAAACACAAAGATGTACCCACCGTTCCCCTGCATGGCCTGCACAATTACCCTCTCCGTTCTGTTTTGCAGCCTGTGTTGATGTCTACAGGACACACTCCAATGTACACCTCTGCTGTTTCCACACTGGTAAGAGCACAGCGATCCATGCCAATCCTTCCCGGTGAAAGTTACCGGTGTCATCATCTGTCATCATCATCATCAGTTTGATTTTGTGTCCTCATTTCCTGTCTTTATTGGATTTGGTGTCACTCAGAGTTTGGCTGTCTGGTCGTAGACACACTGTTTCCCATTCAGGGCCATTTTATCTGCAGAGTATGAGGTCAACAGTTTTCTGATAATATCTGTGTTCTCACTCATTCTCATTCAAACCCCTTGGTCTGACAGATTTTTTTCCACTTGTACTCAGGGAAAAATGTGTGGGCCTGAAATCACATGGCTGGAATGGAAAACTTTTAAGGTTGTGCCTCCATCACACTATAGCGTTGAATTCCTGTGTTGTATTCATTTATGTTCCTGCACCTAAATTGAGTGAATGTATCAAATAATATGCATTGTGGATCCTGTTTTAGTGTGAAGAAATGCTCTAGAATCCATTTTTCATATTAGATATTAATACAAATACCTATCCTGAAATTGTAAATCAATGGAAAACTACCCACGATGCTGAGAAATCTAACCCAGATGTGTTTCAATGTAAAAGCTTCAGTGGTATGTTGAAGGTGTGCATGCAGTAGCATGTGGGTTTGATACAGTAGATGTGATTTTCTTGCAGGACAGACTAAAACCTGTAGGTGTCAGTGTTAGACTGCATGTGCACAGTGACTTCCATAACCTTGAAAAATGGCTGTGCTGTTTATTTTTTAAAGCATTTCCATGATTAAACAGGTTGAATTGGATTGATGCACCATGAATAGCTCAAAAGATTCTGTCTGCCTTTCAATGCAAAAAAAATATATGAAAGGGCAGGGTTTATAATTAACTGCCACAAGTAATTCTCTCTTCCAGCATCAAAGAAAATATCATTTATAAACACGTGCACCATCTGAAGGCAAAAAGCTTGTTAAAAGCGTACATGAATAGAATTATTTTTGAAACCCAAAGACGGAATCATTGGAAGGCGTGGACTGTTAAGTCTGGCTTTCAGTCTCTCCAAAGAGTTACTTTTGCAACGACATCATTCCTTGTCTTTGTCTGCTTGCCCTGACCTTGAACACACTCCGCCTGATAGTGCCTGCTTATAATTTACACAGTTTAACATGTGTGGCATCCCGAACACTTTAGCATTAAGTCATCAGCAAGACAAATGTGTTTGCATGCATTACCTCACACATACAGTGTACGGAAGTACTTCATTCTGCATATGTATGAATCAAATTGTCTACACTGGCTGGTTTATGTATGCGCTGTCTCCACGATGTACTGCAGTATTGAGTATGTGTGTGTGGATGTCTTTGTAGCCAGTGCACTGCCCATGTGTTTGTCATCGATGTGTAGGTGTTTCGTCAGTCTGTCTCTTTATTGCTCTAATGGTGTGGGGTTTTGCTATAGTACTACTCCAGGCCACATTGATTTATGGGTAGGATTGTCTCTTGAAGCACTGCAATGGTTTTGCAAAGTAACAGGAAGTCTTTGGGTTGTGTGCACGATTTAGCAAAGCAGTGCTTTAGCTTCAAATTACATCTCTTTTTCCTTTTTTTTTTTTTTTTACTTAGGGCATTATGCAATTATGAATGATTTTTTTCAGACTGCAGAGAAGTTTTGATATTGATCTTACATTAATGCACCTTCTCACTCTTCTCCTCTATATGACTCTATATACCATCATGTCCTCCTCTTATTATGGGGCTACATTATTCACTGTGACGTGATGTGCTAGGTGCTGTTGTTGCGTTGAATGTTCTGTCTAGTACAAGATCTAGCTTACAGAGATTTGTATGCAAGGGGGCAAATTCGCTCGCTGATCTTAAAATAAGAGAGGAAAGGTTGGTTAAAAGCATTGTTTAAAAAAAAATTTAAAAACTAAGCTAATAAGCATAAAGTCTTAAAGCCTCAGTGTTGCAGAAAGGGTATTTCCCTCTGCACTGAATCCCAGAGGCATCTAGTTATTAAGATGAGCTTGACTGAATTCAACATTCACACTCAACAAGCCTCACATAGCCATTAAATAAGGCTTCTCCAAGTGTACGTGACTCTGGGGAAGCACCAGTAAAAATACCACGAATGCCCTCTAAAACATCCATCTTTAAAATTTCATTCAATCTCAGTATTTCGGATGAGGTTCACTCATACATTAACTACCCTTGGAAATGTGCTTGACATTGTTCACTCTCAAAGATATCCTCAGGGGATTTTTTTTTTCTCTTTTTTTTTGTTTTTACAGTGCATGGTACTATATTTACCCTAATTCTTGAGCTGGACGTGTTACACAACACATCTGCCTTTTATTCTCTACCTGACGAGGAGTGTGAGATCCAGCAGGCGCGAAGTGCTAACTGAGGACCCATACCCTGCACAGTTTATATTACACTCTGTCTCCTCTAATGAAAAAAGATGCCTATCACTTTCTCCCCCCTCTAACCACAGAATTGTTCCTATATATAATATGGTTCACACAAATTCTCTGAAGACAAAACATCCAACACCTCCAAGATGTGTTTGACAAACATGAACGTTTTTAATAGGATTCAATTACTGTTTTCTGTAACGTTTCCCCAAGAGCTCTCCTCCTCTCTCTTTTCTTGTCTGGTTGGTATCTGGTTTCTATCTTCATTTTCTCCGTCCTCCTTACTTTTCTTTAATAAATGTTTAAATATGTCCCTGCAGCTTTGGTGTAATTACAGTGCAGCAGCAGCAGCTCACATCCTTTGGGAAGGAGAGGGGAGAGAGAAAGAAGAGGGAAAAATATGCATGCAAGGAGAGGAGGAGAGAGCGGTTCATGCTGAATGGCAGAGTATGATAGATAGAGAAGGCCTTGCAATGGGAAGGGAGAGAAAATTAGATAGGTGGACGTTGAAATTTTATTTAACAAAATGAGAACGTCAGCTGACAGCTTGTCCTTCACGATGACTTGTCTCAGTGGGCACGCCTTGGTGTAAGTGTGTGTGTGTGTATATATATTGTATATACAGTGTGTACATATTGTATTGACCATGCTTGTAAAGGTTTTAGATAAATATTGCCATTGATATTGATGAGATCAGGAACAATTGTGAATCAAAAGATCTGTCCTGATACTTAGAAAAATTGCTTCAAAATATTTGCAACAACAACCTCAGGAAAAAAATGCATTTAATAAACTAAAAAGTCTGAAATCTGATGTCAAGCTACAATTGTCCATGCTTGCTGCCACAACTGTGTTCAGATTTCACTATTCTGACTGTTGATCCGGGCCTTACAGGCCTTCAGCTCCTCTCGGTCCGAAGTGCCCCCTAAAACAATTCAGGTCAGTTTGAGTTACTCGTCCTTCCAAGTTCAGCCAAATTATAACTCTCACATCACCAGCGTCGACATTGTACAGAGAGACAGCCAAGTCATTGCCATAAAACTTTTCCTGCTCACTCCTCTTTCCCTGAGCAGTGGGGATGGGAGGGGTATACAGTACAACAGCAGCAGAAAATATGAACTGCGTTCTCACCGAGCACAGACCAGTAGCAGGGAGGCACTGCCATCGCAGTCCACTGCCACAGATGAAGAAGAATGGAGGGATCTGTCTGTTTATTTTTGCTCTGGATGATTTCTGAGGACAAGGCGACTCTGTGAGATAATAGCAAGTGTCACTGGCGATGAGTAATTTTAGGATTCGAGCCTTAGTTTGAAGGATTATATCGGTCTTCCTCAGATGAAGTCCCCAGTGCAGAAGTGTTTCCTGCGTCTGAACCATGCTATTGCGCTTTATTTAGACTGAGTGGGAAGCAAAACTGAAAGAGCATGTGTTAAGTTAAAATATCTTTTAACTGGGGCTCTCTGGATGCTCTGTGGGTTCTGATCACCTGTTAGGGCAGGGCCTAAACCTAATGGCCCATATTTTAATAACCCCTTTGTGGAATTGTTGAAATCAAACTTCCGAACGTTGCTTTGACTCTCGTGGACACACACTTGCTGTGTATGTATGCCACTGGGGAATGTGAGGAGGGTCTGCTCCCAGTATCAACCGTGATTTATAGTTTGGCACAGAAGAGGAATGTTCATGTCAGTGTGGTACGCTAAAAAGATGGGCTGTCGGTTCCTCAACAATGTATGGAAAGCCAAGAAACATCGACATCACAAGATGGTAGGCATGTTTCAAACATGTTTACTCTGTTTTTACTATGATTTTACCCCAGAAATATGAAATTACCATGATGCTTTGTGGCTTTGATTTGTTTGATTATATTATAATTATGGTACCAAGATTGTTTTATATGCATAGATATAAAAAAAAAACCTTAGGTAGCCATTACTGCACTTGAGGCCCATGATATATAATTTATACACAGTGACACTGAGTAGTCAAATCTGGTATTGCAAATCAAATCCTGCACAGGCTGTGTGTGTGTTTGTTTGTGTGTGTTTATGGGTGTGTGTGTGTGTGTGTGTGCAGGAAAAGATGCTTGTGAGTCCATTGTGAGCATAGGACTGCAACTAACAATTATTTCTACTCTAGATGAAACTGCTATTTATCGATTCAACTAAATGTTGAATCGATAAATCGTGTAATTTTTTTTTTTTTAAAGGAATATTCTCATCCCAATTTCCCAGAACCCAAAGGGATGTCTTTGAATGACTTCTTTTGTCCAGCCAGTAGCAAAAAAAAAATCAAAATTCATCATTTACCATCATAAATGACAAAGAAAAGCAGTAAATCCTTACATTTAAGAAGCTGGAACCAGCAAATGTTTGACATTATTGCTTGAAAAATGAATGAAACCATTAATTGATTATCAAAATGATTGGGCTAATAATTGCAGCTGTGATACCGTGAAGGTGCCATTTCTTTCATTTAATATCCAGCAAACAAGTAGCTATAGGTGACCACTAACTCCACACTCCCATAACAAACACACACACATGCACACTAGCCACCACCTGTACTCCACAGATTTACTGTATGTGTGGGATTTAATAAAAAGCCACTAAATGAGCCATTTGCTTAATGTGACACCCAAGTCATATCCTGCGTTTGTTATCTATCCGCGTCTTAGATACATTAAAACTGTGCAATAAAGATAACGCTCTCTTAATTATTGCTGTCATATAACATTTCTCCTTTGTCAAACCCACACCAACGTATAGTTAGGCATTGCGTGCTTCAGTAGAGGTAATTGTTTTGCTTATTGAGTGGATTTCTTTTACTTGTTAAAAGGTGGCAGCTTCTTCAAGGTGTGCAGGATATGCAAAGGTAAAGCTTTTCTAATGCGACCTTTGGTCTGTATCCAGTGCCAGTTCACGCGTGACATCCTCCTGATATATTTGCACACGCAATTTCAACAGGAAAGGCAAAGACAGCAGTATTAATGGGGTTAATTTACATACTTTGTCCAAATACGTCCATCAGACTGAAAGCGACTGGCGTGCACAGAATGGGTCATGAGCCTCAGATGAGCATGCATGTATGCAGGTACACGTCCAGCAGAGGAGATTGACCTGATTAGCTGACAGTCTTGTGATTCACATATTCTTGATGGAGTATGTACAGCGCAGTGTGCAGCTACAGCTTTCACAGAGGATGAACCAATGGAGAAAAATTTGCTGGTCTGTCTCTTGCCTCAGTACAGTGTATGCCAGAATGTTTATATATGTGTCACCAGAAACATCTACAGTCTGCTGCTTTATTTGTCTTTGAATATGCATATTCTGGCACATAGCTTTCTGCAGATTAATCCATCAAGAAGCAAACGACTGGGTGTGGATGGATGGTGGTGCTGCCTTCAGAGACATGGCATAGGACAACTTAGCTGAATAGGTGATGCTAAGATATAGGTGGGCAAGAGCAGCCAAGCACTGTAAATCCTAACAACCCGGCCATCGAGCAACTTGACAGAACAGAGAGAGAGAGAGAGAAGGTTCTGTCACAATCCCTGCAGGGAAACTGCCTGCACATAGCTTAGATTTCTGCTGGCTATACTCATTATTTCTGTCTGGATAAGGATGAATTTGACATAATGTTCAGCAACACAGCCTGTTGGACACAGCTACGCAGCTCTGCACAGGTCAGCTACTGTTATAATTGAACTGTGTGCAGTTAAAGCCAAGCTCTGGCATTTTTTGGAGGGCTGGGATAGAGAGTTATCACCTGAACATTATGTGGATGACAATCCTCTCTTCATAATTAGTATCATTCGACTTGATTCATAAAGAGAGAAAGGAGGCATGGAGCATATGATGTTTTATGTTTTATATTAGGGATGGGCATTTTAAGTAATTTCCCCATTCAAGTACTCACATGAAATGAAAGGGTCAGAACACTCAAGGTGACACAGAAACATAGCATTGAGCCTTTGAAAGCAAAAATAAAAGACTGTTCAGCCTAAAATAAAAGATATCTTTATATTTCAGTATAAATAATTGTCTGTGGCTCAATGTTTAGAGGTAACGGACAGTATGGAGTTGTAGGTACACTATAAATGAACTCTTGCATCAAATTTCATAAGAAAATATGACCATCCACAGTGAAACTTTTTCTTTACAAGTAAAGTTCCAGCCAGAGTGGCAAAAAGGAAATTTTAATTCCAAATGGACGCATGATAATCAAATGGTATTCTCAACTAATGCCATCACCAGTCAGAAGCCTCCTTCCAAAAAGCTTTAAAGGAGCATATTTCCAGGCAACACAAATGCCTGCTGGTTTCCATTCTGCCTAAAACATTAGATTGAAGTCTGAAAACGTTGAATATTTTCTGATGCAGCTCTATTATTTGTACTATGTGGATCTCTGCAGATATTCATGGATATCAGTCACATCACTGCACCCAGGCCAGAAAATTTAAACTTAACATAAAATGACATCAATTTAGTGGAATATTTCTTATATGAAAATATGTAATTATTTTATACAGGAATAAGAATATATCATGAAGGAATGGGATGAGAGGAAAAAGAATAGTCCCGGCGGGTAAACACAAACAATAACGATGCATAATATCCTATCCGCTCACTGATTTGCTGTCTTTTATTCTTTTCTGTATCACTTTGTTCCTGCTGAGTAACTCAATATGATGCTGCTTTACAATTTGCACAAACCATAATGAATGCCGTATGACACTGAGTGAGGTGACATTACAGTCCTTGATGATCACCGGACCAGCTGTGCTGTCTGTCACTGCCTTGTTACGAAGTTACTATTTCTTCGTCATCCTTCTGATTGTGCTGGGACATTGCCATCACTACATGTTGTCATGATGCTGCTGCATGAGTCTGAGAGGTTTGTTTTGAAACAACTGATGGACAGGAAGCAGATGCCCAGTAGTCACTACAGAGCCATTCACAGCACCAGTGATACATGCTATGCTGCAATTCAGCCAGTAGCTCAACTGTGAGTTCTAAGATGAATCTGTATCCATCATGAGTGGATAATAACAGCTCTCTAGCAGTGCTCTATAGCCTTTTTTTCTAGCAAGGTGACAACCATAGCAGAATGAAAATGGGGTTATCATAACTAAGAGCTAAAATGGCCATCAGTCTGTGACTCTAGGTTTCAGGGATATACTGAGGGCTAATCCAGGAGCTGCCTCATCTTTGAGTTTCTGCTATTATATCTTCATAATGTTTCTCCTCTCTGCTTGCAGGGAAATACTCCTCCGGTGGTGGTGAACACCGACACTCTTGATGGCTCCCCATATGTAAGCATTACGTTTAATATCCCTGTTATTAGCTAAAGCACAAGACTGCCTTTTTATTTAGTCTGTATCATCAGCGATTCCAATCATTTTGCAGCATGCAGGAAGGCCTTTGCTCATTGTTATAATCTGGAGGACAACAGTAATAAAAATGTATCCTTTTTTTTAATCTTAAATTAGCTTTCTCTCTTTGACACGAAGAAAACAACTAAACTGAAAGCAGTGAAATACCTTGAAGATATTCTCATGAACTGTGAGGCATTAGAAATTGAGGCTTCTCAGAGAAAAGCCTCCCATCACAGACCAGTATTTTTGCACTAAAGCACTGTGACTACGGCACAGAAAAGTTTTTTTCTAGGTCAGCGCCAAAACAGTCCTAAGTTCTTTAAATTCCCTCTTCCTCTGGGATTTGCCTAATTGCAGAGGTAAAGCTCATGTATTATACCTATGTTGTTCAGCCAGCAGGCAAATGAGACAAAAGGAATAGCGTTGCTGTTTTAAACCAGGTTACCACATTGCTCCACACATACAGTATGTCAAATAGGAGCAAAAATTATTTTAGATCAAATTTACTTGAAAGAGCTTATTCTTAGATTTTGTCAATATAATGATGGCGCTGTGTTCAGGCGCTGATAGGAAATCCTTGCTGCAGGATTTCTGATTTAAAAGCAACATATAATGCTGAAGCCCATGATGGCAAATATTGAATCAACATGAGTTGGATTTAGACTCTTTAAACTCTTACTGTTGCTTTTACATCACTTGTAGAAAAAGGTAATAATTGTGTAACTGCTTGAATAATTGTAAAAAAAAAAAAAATCCTTAAAATGTAATTGTCTCTAAATTGCACTGAACAAACTTACACCTCTTTCAAACAGGTGAATGGGACAGAGGGGGAAATCGAGTATGAGGAGATCACACTTGAGAGAGTGAGTCTGAGAAAAATGATCTCATCAACTTGCCTTAATACATTTACATGTCTACTCTCCTGCAGCTCTGCCATATTTATTATGAGTCATATGGCTGTTTCCTGTCTCTAAAGCCAGTCAAATACCACTGATGCAATCATAATGTGTTTTTGCTACTGCAGGGTAACTCAGGCCTGGGCTTTAGCATAGCTGGAGGAACGGACAACCCGCATGTGGGTGACGACCCCAGCATCTTCATCACCAAAATCATACCTGGAGGAGCTGCGGCTCAGGATGGACGCCTGAGGTGAAACCACACACACACACACACACACACACACACACACACACACACACACACACACACACACACACTATGCATTTATGTTCCCACCAAAATCTGCTGCTCTCCTGTCACTGTTTCCTTTTCGTGTTCTCCGGACATTCCTGCTCATTCTTCTGAATTAAGTGATTCAGACAAGCAGCAATTTTTCTACCAGCAAACACACTTAGAGAAGAGAAACAGCCTAAGTAGCTTTTATTGGTCTTAAAGACATTGTATTTACTTTTACTGTTTGGATTTAGTCTTAAAATGAGTAAAAGACTTCAGATTTATTGAAGTGTTTGTTGCTTTTTTTCATGGGGTTCAAATGAGTCTTGCACAGAATTTATGTTAAAAGAGGCCCTATTTTCTAGTAAATTCATGATCTCACTGTCAATATAAGAATATCTGTATTAGCTAACAGCAGCAACTACACAGCATTGTTTTTCCAATTAATGGTAACAAATGAAAAATGACAACCTCAGGAGGATCAGATTCTAAAGGAGCAAGAATATACATTAATATTGGTTTTTTTCCACCTTTCACAAGAAGCTAAGATACTGAGTTTTCCTTTCTAAATACAAAACTGCTCCTTATGAGCCTTTTTCCACGTTACACTGCAATAAGTAAGCCATGCACAGAGACTTCCTCTTCTTTACAGATGACCTATAAATGTCCATCTGGAATGGCTTCAGAGTTTAAGACAGGCCTGGAGAGAACGCTTACGTATTGAATGCAGTTTTTTTTATTTTTTTTATTTCTGGGCCTTTACTGTCTGCCATGAGCAATATATCTCAATTATATGAGGAAAATGAATGTTACTACTCCTAATGGAAGGCAGTTTAAATCCTAATGGTATGGAGTTTTATGCCATAAAAACCTGCAATATGTGAGTGTTAAATTCAGGTTTCTTTCTTGGAGTCTCTATTTGATGATTCTAAGACAGAACCTCCTTTTGGTGATTTAATTACATTTCATTCGTTTGAAAAATCTTTGAAAATCAGAGTAAAGATCTCTTTGAGGTTCGTGAAAATGTCGTTTGATAATGCCGATTTGTAACAGGGAGTATGTAAGTTGGTAGTTTAGAGCCTGATAAAGTTTGTGTGTCCTATACAAAGTAAATAAATGGATGTTCTATGGTGGCAAAGAGTTGCACTAGAGCTGCCAGATTTTAAAAAAAAAGGTGTATATCATGAGCTGTACAGGAATTTCTGTTCTTTAAAAGTTGAAGTGCAATGGATAGAAATCTGGATGGATGTGATGTGGAGCAGGAATTGTGGTGTGTTCAGTGGAAGGACCCACACTGGTTGTGATTAAAACTGAAGGTGAATGGGGTGGAGGAGGTCTGCATCAATCTGACGCTGAAATGACAACTGTCATTAGCAGAGAAAGGATCGTCTAACAGAGGTCGTGACAAACTCTGATTGGTTTAACAGAAAGACCAGCCGGCTGATTGAGTCGGAAGCACGAAAAGGAAGAGAGACGGAGAGTGAATGTAGAGTAAGCATGGAGATGGACTTCCAAATAGTCTTACAATTTTTGCAATTTAAATAATGATCTCAGATTTACAAAATCTACAAAGGTTTAGATGCTATATGATTTGTTTGGGCCATAATAATCAATTTTAAACACATGAATGGAATAGTGATAAGAAGATATTTTAGGCCCTCGGAGGAAGAATGTGTTCATCTGAAAATGTCTATTTCATCAAAATCTTCTAGCTTGAAAATCTGCTTCTCGTCTGGAAACAGGCTCACTTGCACTTAACAAATCAGCTCCTCATCACTGCAGCTAATGCTAGATCAATGGCTAAAGGGTTTCTGCCCTCTTTAATATGGATACTGAGACACTTGGGGGAAAGGCCAGACGTCTGTGGTGAAACTGGATCCCCAATTTCGCTATAGTTGGAGATTGACTTCATCTGACCTCCTCTGGTGAAGGATTATGGATGTTTTGTCAAGTGTGGGCCCAAGGACTATAATCGGGAACCAAACAAATAAACAAAAGCCACCTGTTTTTTCTTTCATGAAAACTTATGTTGTATTTTCCCTCTCTCTCTCTCTCTCTGTCTCTGTTCCTTAGTGTGAATGACTGCATCTTATTTGTGAATGATGTTGACGTGAGGGAGGTGACACACAGCCAAGCTGTGGAGGCTCTTAAGGAGGCAGGTGCTATCGTTCGCCTCTATGTTCTCCGCAGAAAACCAGCAGCAGAGAAAGTCACTGAAATCAAACTCATCAAAGGGCCTAAAGGTATGCAGAAGAGCACACGGGTCTACAGCATCAATACTTTTGTGTGGGCCTAAGGATCCTTTATACCCAGCTAAACTGTGCCCTCTGGATTTCGCAAATCTGCTCTGTGCTAACCCACAGCTCCTTTGCTCAGTCTCTGCCTCTCGCTCCCTTTTCTCAGGATTAGGTTTCAGCATTGCAGGAGGGGTTGGAAACCAGCACATACCCGGAGATAACAGTATCTATGTCACCAAGATCATTGAAGGAGGAGCAGCTCATAAAGATTGCCGCCTGCAGATCGGGGACAAGATCTTAGCGGTCGGTCATGCATGTGTAATAACTATTAGTGTGCTGATATATAAAATATATATATACTGTATATATATATACAGTACCAGTCAAAAATTTGGACACAGTTTTCCATTCAAGTGGATGGGAAACTATATATATATATATAAATACACGTCACTGATAGCCTCACACTATAGCCTTTTAAGTGCACAGAAAACACTTTCACACTCACAAATCTGTGTATTCAAGAAGCATTAAGGTATTAAGCACGACAATAAATTACAGCTGTAATTTTCAAGGTCTGAATTTTTTTTCATTAATGTTTTAAGGTTGTTTAAAGTATTTTTTCTGAGAAAAATATGAAAACAGATCTACAATTAGATTTTCAACCCTATGACTATTTATCTACCAGAACTGTGACCAGTTTATTAATGAAAAAGAAAAACAAATTAACATTCCTAACGTTATTTTTTTTATGTGTTATCAAAAGAGGTATTTTTTTATTACAAGCATTTCATTAAAGTTTGAAATTGTTGACAACCTTGAAGTTAATTGATGTTGGGTCTGATATAGCATTACTGCCATCTGCTGGAGAACAGGGTAACAGCAGCTGATGGCAAACTCAAGTCCAGCAAGCTTAAAATGGAGTTTGGTGTCTCATGATAATGGTGCTTAGTGTCTCATAATAATGGTGCTTGGTGTCTCAGCTAATGCTTTACTCTAAATGGGGTATGACAGCATTCTTCTGCTCATTATGAATCTGTTAAAAAAATGCATTTACAACTAATGACTACGTGAACTCATAAGTAATAATGCTCCTTTTTGTAACCTTAACACACAGTGTTAACAGTGGGGCTTTTTTCAGAAGGGACCCCAACCTTTATTTTATCTCTACTGGAATCCACCATAAAACCAAAACCTTAATAGTTAGTTTTGCCCACAGTAATACATGGTTTAGACTGATTCTGTAGTTAAAGTATCCATATAATAAGGTTATTACAATATCAGCATTTTTAAACTTAAATACTAGAGAACACACTTGATGCTTCTTTTAATACCATGGCAAAAATTAAATTAAAAAAAAGTCAGAGGCAGTAAAAAAAATTTTAGGATTTTTTTTTTTTTTTTTCTTATTACAAACCTGCTCACAGTGCTGGTATAGAAAAGTCACTTAACACACACAAATACATTTGATGTTGCCATGTTAATATTTGTGCAACCTTGGACTGAAAATATGATTGTTTGTGATTGACTGTTTTTGTAACTTCTGGTGTACGAAGTGTTAATTTTCAGAGCCTTGTAAAATTGCAGTTCACAGTGATCTTGATTGTGTTTCCCTACTTACTATGAAAAAAAACAGGTGAACAACGTGTGTCTTGAAGATGTGATGCATGAGGATGCAGTGGGGGCTCTGAAGAACACAGCCGAGGTGGTGTACCTCAGGGTGGCCAAGCCGAACAACCTGTTCCTGACCAACTCTTACAACCCTCCAGACCTCACCAGCAGTAAGACCCTCTGTGAAAGAAAATCTGCACCGTGTGTTGATTGGCACACTGGTTTGTGCTAACTGTATGTGTATTTCCAAGAATGGTCACCTACAAAAATGAGAGATTTGAGCAGAAGTCAGAAGCGGAGTAGAGGGAATAGCCTCTCTTTGTTAGAAAAAGCTGAGCTGTACAGGTTCAGGGTTTTGTTTTTTCCCCCCTCATAGAAAAACTGAATTTTTACTTGACTTAATGTGGCTCTTGATGAAAGTCTGCCCTTCCTTCTGGTAATACTCTTGTTGAAATAGGCTTTCATAATCTGATTACAGAGAATATTTTATAATAAAGAAAACATCACATTCCACAAGTGTATTTTTCTGGTGGAAAATCCAGCATACAGAATATGTTACATATCTGTGTCATATGGTTCAACCAATGTATTTCTTTCCAGGGTCAATACTGTTATGTTTCAGTTCAAGTAAGGACCCAAATGCAGGAGACACGGATGCAAAGAGTCCGGTACAGGATATTTATATAAAAATAAGCAACACTAACTCACAGGGAACAAAGTCCAAAACAGAGATGCAGTCAAAGCAGGCAAACAAAATCCAAGACAGAAATAACAATGGCAAAAACAGAGTCCAAAAAGTCAAACGAACGATCAAAACCAAAAGAAAAATTGAACACAGGAGGGGAAACTGGAACTACAATACAGGGGATGACTGGGAAGCTAACACAGGAGGAAAATAAGTCTTACAAGGACATGAGATGTACAGGAGATCCACAGGGGGAAACACTGGGAGGAGAAAACACACAGACTACTGTATAACCACAGGGGTAACGAGGGTAGATAGAGGACAGGTGAGGACTGAACACAGGTGAAATCCAATAAACAATCTCAACAGAGGGAAAACAGACAAAGACAGGAAATATAAAATAAAAGACACAACATGGAGAACGTGACTATCAAAATAAAACAGGAAACACGGAGCCTTCAAAACTCAAACCACAAAAGATACTGATGCTTATTATAAATAATCGAGATCAATAACAGATCAAATACATTTGTAGAAAAAAAAAAGTTTTTTTGTCAAAATCTTGAATAACTTGATGGAATGTACAGTAACTAAGTACATTTTACTCCTGTACTGTCTTATTTGATGTCTTCAGTTACTAGTTACCTTTCAGATTCAGATTATTAATCCAAAATACAATATTATGAACAACTATTTTTAAATTGATTAAAAAATGTGGACAAAAATAGCCTATATTGGATATGATAACTGGACAATCTTTACTGTGTAAAATAAATTCCTGGCATACTATACCTGTTCTGGTTTTGTGTGTGTTTCCAGCATACTCTCATATGGATACTGAGCTCAGCCACACCAACTATCTTGGGTCTGATTATCCACAAGCCCTCACTCCGACTTCACCAAGTCGGTTTTCTCCCGTTCTGCATGGCATGATGGGAGATGATGACATCCCCAGGTGAGCAATAATTGTTAATTATTCATAGCAGCAGCAGCAGTAGTAGTAAGATAAGTGAAATGTTAATATTACAATTTAATTTTGACTTTGAGGTGTGGAAAATATTATTGATAATTCGATTGGTTTGACTATCTACTTTACTCTCTCCTCCATCTCTTGTCCAGGGAGCCTCGCAGAGTTTTGATTCACCGAGGCTCCACAGGTCTGGGATTCAACATTGTCGGAGGAGAAGACGGAGAGGGAATCTTTATCTCTTTCATCCTGGCAGGGGGGCCAGCTGACCTGAGTGGAGAGCTGCACAAGGGCGATCAGATCCTCAGCGTAAAGACACTTTTATCTTCTGAAAGTTCTCACACATTAATGCATTATACGTTGGCACTAAGCAGTTTTTCAGTTGCCATTGCTAACTGTCATCCGATGTGTGCGTCAGGTGAATGGCGTGGACCTGCGTATGGCCACACACGAACAGGCAGCCGCAGCATTGAAGAACGCTGGCCAGACAGTCACCATCATCGCTCAGTACAGGCCCGATGGTAAAGCCTCCAAACACAGATTCCTCATTTCTAATATTATAAATGATTGTGAGAATGAATTAAGTCCCCTTATAAATTAAGTCTATTAAGGTATTTTAATTTTGTTTAACATAAAATGTTATGTGGCCTGTTGTACTTATGAAGCAAATTAAGCATGAAAGCATGACCCACCCCTATGTACTTCACTAACTTGGAAAATATTCATACAACGAATGCAAAACTTTGCATAGCCTCATTAAATATACTGACGTTATCATACTAAAGTAGTTATTCTGAGGGGACTGGGTGTGAGCACGGGTTTTCATGGAGAAGCCCAGTTAAAGATTTTATACTGGTTTCGGGAGAGAAAAAGTTGGATTGGTGCATCCCTGTGACATTTGATGCCAAAAGATCTTTATTGGCTTTATGTCTTTGTTTCAGAATACAGCCGTTTTGAGGCCAAGATCCATGACTTGAGGGAACAGCTGATGAACAGCAGCATGGGCTCTGGGACCACGACGCTGAGGAGCAACCCGAAGAGAGGCTTCTACATCAGGTCTCATGCATAGAGTAGACATAGTACCACTGGGACAGAGCATTGAACAGATATAATAGTGACTCCTCCATATTTTTGTTTGCAGTTTGGCTACTTTAAATCATTTTAATGTGGGCTTGGTTTAATTTAATGTGGCTTTTGATGAGGGAAGGATGTTTTTTTTTTACTGTGTTTGTAAAGAATCAAGTTGTTAAGGAATGTCAGTAAACTGGGAAATGCTTCTAAATCTGCACGAGCCAACAATTTAAGCATATTTAGATATTTACAATGTATGAATCTGACCATGAACAACAGACATCATCAGATAAAAAAAGGAGAGTTTTCTCCGCAATTCTGATTGACACAACAAAATCTCCATGGACCTCCATGGAGATGGTGGGAGTATTACAAATGGCATATTTATTCACTTTCTGATCCATGGGTAGGGACTATGGGAGTTTTTGTTTGTGTCAGTACCTCACGATGCCATGTACCCGTATGGCTGAATGACACAAACATCACCGTGTTAAACAAAAAGTTGTTTTTCCGATGAAGGCTGGAAATAGAAACAACTTGAGGACAGGTGAACTTCTCAGCAACAATTCAGAAGAATTCACACCTCCATGTACTGTGTGTGTAAACTAAAAACACGACTTACACCAATGGAAAGATACTGTTATGATCCTCGCACAGTGACAGGTATGCTGCACTGATGCATAATGCTCTGTGCTGCCAGAAAAATATTGCAATGGTAATGTAGCACAATGCCCTGTAAATGTAATTTTAGCTTCTGTAAAGCATATCTAATCTATGAAAGGTTAAAACATGCTCTTGGGGCTGCTCTCTATTTTAACAGCTCAACTGTTTTATAGACTATTGTACTTTATGATAAAGTCTGGACATGCTACATTCCTCTCATCTGTTGATACCTTAATGAAACACAAGCCACAGAAATGCGGTTACACTTTGAATATTCTAATCAGCATTAAGCCTGTGCATCCATTTGATGGATACCCGTAATTTTCCATTTGGGAAGTCTTAAACAAATGCATCTAGTTTTGGGATATATCTGTCTCCATAAATACTTAACACTTAAAGAAACACTGTACAAAAGCTGTCACAACACATACAGTGCAGTATGTGATGTTTTCAGACAGTGTGAAAGTTTATTTTTAAAGAGTTTTAGTTAAGTTTTTTCCCTCTCTTTTATTTATCTTTTATTTGTCTCGATGTAATTATTTTATCTATTCATTTTTATTTATATTGTTTGTTTGTTAGTGCACATGTTGCCTGGTGTTTATTTGTATTTTTTGTGTGTATATATAGGCCTATATATATTTTATACATCATGTGCTTCTATGTTCCTGTGCAATGTTCTAAAACAAAATTGAAAAAAAAGACGAAAAGAAAAGAAGAAAAAAAGAGTTTTAGTAAAGTGACTGATTTGAATTCTTTTACACTCAGGGCTCTTTTTGACTATGACAAGACTGCAGACTGTGGCTTCCTCAGTCAGGCACTGGGCTTCAAGTTTGGGGATGTGCTGCATGTGTTGGACTGTGGAGATGAGGAGTGGTGGCAGGCCCGTAAGGTCAGCCCCCAGAACGAGGCTGAGGAGGTCGGCTTCATCCCCAGCAAGCACAGGTCAGACACACTGTGAGTGCGAGTCGGGAGGGGATTATTGATCTTGTATTGTGTTTCAAAATTTAAGGAACATCTTGATTAAAGTTTCCGGCGCTGTGTGTGACTAAAAAGGAATGCACAGGAGCTATCAGATAAGATCAAATACATATAATTTACAGAGAAGCTTAATAGCTTTAACCATTTTTGTTCTGTCTCCAAATTGTAATTTTTTATTCTTCCTTCTTAAACCTGCAGGGTGGAAAGAAAAGAGTGGTCTCGTGTTAACACCAAAGAGAGGGTACGTTCAGTAACCACAGCTGTTGTAATGAAGCTGGTTCCTAGCATGTAAAACTCTGCTCTTGTTTCTTTTGCAGGACCATGGTCGAGACAGCTTGAGCACTCAAGGTAATTACAGTAAAATGTACCATTAACAGAGCAAGCTACCATTTACATATTACTGGTTTTAGCTGACCACAACAAACACTGATATAATCAGCAGGACATAATAACATGGGAAGACAATTTTCTGACAAATGCACAAACAATATTTTTATCTGCATGGACTTAATCTAAATGTTTATGTATGTAAACAGCAACCAGATCTCATTTTGTGTATCCATGACAAGATGAATAGCTCAGCTGTACGTGGAAGTAGCATCCTGAAAATGTATTAAATGCCAATAAGTGCAGCCACAGCGCAGTCCCTGTCCCATTCTCATTGGCGTTGCTGTCATCTCCAAATGCCTCACCGCCAATTTGTGAACATTACACGGACAACTGCACAATTTCTTCCAGTCTGTAGTCCCAAACCTCACCTCACCTCTAACAGAGTCACATGTTTACTGTGAGTAATGTCAGTAACGACATCTTATATATTAGCTGTGACATTTGAATATAAATCACTTTCACTGCACACAAACACAGGCAGGCACTCACACACACACACACACACATGCGGCAACATAAATCTAAATGTCATTTATAATTGTAAAAAGAAATTTGTCTGAATGCCTCTATGTTCTGTCACTAGGGAGAGATAAAACCTCACACAGTTATGAGACAGTCACCCAAGTGGAAGGTAAGGTCATAAAGGAAATATATTATTTAAGACTTTTATATTAAGTTAATGTTTTGCTTTTTTCACTTTTCTGAATGCTCTCGTTTTTTTCTCTCTTTCTGAAGTTCATTATGCGAGGCCCATCATCATTCTGGGCCCCGTGAAAGACAGGATAAATGATGACCTGTTGTCTGAGTTCCCTGATAAGTTTGGATCTTGTGTTCCACGTGAGTAATTACACTGTCAGTTATGGAGGCCGATCCAATCTCTGTATTTTATCTGATCTCACTGCTGCCACCAGCAGCCATTTTAGGCTGATGTCTGCGTAATACATCCCTCCCAGAGAGGCCTTTCATTAAAATAAAAATGATTAAAGAGATTCAAAGTGTTGTGACTGTATCTGTCGCTGTTGTTTTTCATCCTTCCTTTGGCAGACACCACGCGGCCCAAGAGGGAGTATGAGGTGGATGGGCGGGACTATCACTTTGTGTCGTCAAGGGAGCAAATGGAAAAGGACATTCAGAGCCACCGGTTCATCGAGGCGGGCCAGTACAACAGTCACCTGTATGGCACCAGTGTCCAGAGTGTCCGTGAGGTGGCTGAGCAGGTGTGCGGCAACATGTTGTAAAAGGAAATAAGCATAAAAAGCAATAATAAAATTCTTTAAAATGTTTTTTGCCATTTCCTTATAGTGACTGACTTAATTTGTTTTCTTAATTACTAATTGTGTAGAATTTTAGATGCAAGAATATCATTCAAAAATGATGGATTTTGTGTTTTCAAAATGTTTTATAAGGGCAACACTCCATTAGGGACATTTTTAAGCAATGCTGTCTTGGATTATTACCTAATTAACTTTCAGTGTAATAGAAGTCATCACTAACAGGTTGCACTTATTAATCCTCATCATTTCTTTCCCTGCATGTGTGCACACGTAGCAAGGGAAACACTGCATCCTGGATGTATCAGCCAATGCGGTGCGTAGACTACAAGCAGCCCAGCTTCACCCTATAGCCATCTTTGTCCGGCCCAAGTCACTGGAGAATGTCCTGTACGTACTGCAAAAGTTCTTCACACATTTTCAAATGTTTGGTCAACAGACATTGAATATGCTCCACATTGTGAAATAAATGTGTGCTCTAATGAAGATCTTGTGTTTTGATTTTAACAGAGAGATCAACACTCGCCTGACGGAGGAGCAGGCCAGGAAAGGAATGGACCGAGCGCTAAAACTTGAACAAGACTTCCTAGAGTGTTTCTCAGGTAAGAGAGGGGGGGGGGTTGTGTCTGCATGACCACAGAACCCAAATATGATGTACACACAAGGTTACACACGGAGCTCAAATGTTCTCTAAGTAGCAAACTGGGACTGCGTACACACTGTATGTTTACTTTTGGATTTGGCTTTGGATTATTGCAGCACCACATGGTAAACGTGAGCTAAAACAAATATGTTTGCACTCTGCTGCACACTCTATCTATAATCTATATGATGTGGAGTGGTGATCATAAAAATCCATTATCCATCCATTCATTTTATTAATACAAAGAGTATAGAAACAACAGATTGTCCATGTTTTCAGTTCATTGCTGGAACCCATATGCACACTTCAGTGGGTGATAAAATGCACATCGAACTTAATCACTTTTTCTCGTTTCTTATTGGTTAATCCCAATTAATTCTAACGATGAAACCGGCCTCCCCAACAAAGATGAACTTCCCTTTTCCATGCTCCTAGCAGAGCTGAATAAGTTAGATGAGAACATTAATGTCTCCTCGAAGGATTTTGGAATTTTAACATGCACGAGACATATTTGGGGCAAATCACAGCAGTCAACAGAATAGGAATATGAGGTTTCTTCACAAAACCAGTTCTGTCTACACTTTATAACAAATCTAGAACAGCTGTCATATGTGACATTTTATTATCCACAGAAAGAATAATGTGCGAGAGCGAATAAATATGTGGGAGACTTTGTAGAAACACATGCATAATGGAAACTAACATTATGATTTCACACAATATTAAGGATGCATGCGGATGATAAAATTGTATTCATATTAAATTACTTCTCACAGTGACAAAAATTCTCCTTTCCAATGTCTCTCTTTCTTCCTCCCCTAATGATTCTGTTGTTTCTCCCTCTCTTTTCTCTTTGCCACTGTCTGTGCTATTTTCTCCCACACATCCTTTGTCTTGCTGCAGCTGTTGTGGAAGGGGACAGCTTCGAAGAGGTCTATCACAAAGTAAAGACAGTGATCGAGGAGCAATCAGGGCCTTACATCTGGATCCCTACTCGGGAGAGGCTGTGATGCTGCACGCGTCCGACCACCCCTTCCTCACAATCGCCGACCGACACCACCCTTCACCCCCACAGCCAAGCTAGCCTCGCCTTCCTGTCTGCCCTCCAGCAAAGTCAGCGCTTAGGCAATCACCGAGAATGACACAGAGAGACAAATACGTACGAAGACAAACAGAGACAAACACAGAAAGGGACACAGCGAGGCAGGGAACGATACCAAAAGAGAGACTCTGAGACAGATATCAACACAGTGATGTGTAATTAGACTGAAAAAGACTGAGAGAAAAGACTTAATCAGTATTCCACTTTAATGAGGCAGAGTATTGAGACCCTGTTCACACTTAGCATTAAAATGCATCTTGGTCACAAGTGGACTACTCTACATACAGCTGTGACTGCATCCAAAAGTAGGAACACGACTGTCCTGAACACAACTGATTAAGTGCTGCCAAACAACCTAGTGTGTAATGGGTATTTTTTTTCTGTTTAGATGCAGTTTCAGCTACTCAACAGATAAAAGTAAACGGGAATCCAATTACTTGATCACTTGACAGATTTCAGTTGCGCTCCGGTGCCACGTGTGAACCGCCGTCCATGTCATCTGGATGTCAACACAGTTTGTGACATTAGCAGGGACGGACGCCAAGGTAGCAGTAAGACCACCTCAAACCTTCTCTCCTGTTATCAAGTCCCAATCGTCCATCGAACACCTCCATGCGCCTGTGGCTGAGATGGAGGTGCCCAAAAAGACACTCTCCCCTCTTTTTATATCACCTCCTTTCTTTCTCTCCTCCTCCTCCTGTCAGCTCTGCCTTGTTTCACGACAGGAAAGGGGGAAGACTGAGACCGGGGCGCCCAGATTCAGCTGAGTCCCTCTTGATGAGGAATCTTCTCTCAGCAAGAAGTCATCTTTTGTGAAACTCCTCTTGGTTCTGAGTGTCGACTCACCTCATTGACCAAGACTGATATTTGCTTAATCAATCCCATGTTGAATATTGCGGGGAATTATTTAAAGGCAGTTCAAATGATTATAATGATAAGCACTCATATGCTGAATTTGTGCATGCATCATCAGAGACAATGGAGACAAAAACCTGACTAAAAGAAGAAAAAAAAAGAAAGGCGAGGAAGTAGGGTGTGTTTTTCTCCTCCGCCTCCTTATAGAGGAGGAGTTTTTTTTTTTAGCATGTCTCATGAGGGAAGATGAGAAGAGAAGAGAAACTGTCATGAGATATGGACATGTGGAGATGCCCGTCCTGATAGTCGTAGATGCTCTGACATACAGTTTAGCCTCTCCTCTCTTACGTACACACACTCTCGCACCCATCCACCGGCAAACACACACACACACACACACACACACACACACACTTCGAGTTGTAACCTCAGCTGTAACTTAGCACACTCTGCCACGGGGGGGACTGGCTGTTCTGACCTGCTAGTCAGAATCCAGGATGAATGTTATCTCTCTAGGCACAAACAGCAGAGATGTTAGCTTCATCACACCGCGGCCAACTCACCGATCACTCTTCCAAAAGAATTCCTCAGCCGTAGACGTGCACACTGTTTCCAGTGGCGGCATTAAAAGCCATGGTGTGTGTGTGTCTGTGTGTGTGTGTGTGTGTGTGTGTGTGTGCATGGGTCTCAGTGTGTGTACATACAGTATGTACACTTTGGTGTGTGGAAACTCCTCTTTGTGGGAGGAATAGGTCTTCTTTTATTCTCTCTCTTCCACTTTTTCTCTACTTCTCTCTCCCTCGTGTCCACACAAATTAAAACTAAGTGACGTTATACAAATAAATGGCCTATATATATAAATAAATATAAATATGAATATAAATATATATATCTTTTTTATGACAATTTCTAACGGGATCAAGTCTGTAAAAATCAACATCTCCAAACAATATTCCATTGGTTTCTTTTGGTAATATTACAGTTTGGTTGTTGAATTTACTTGCGTTCCCATTTTATTGTTGTAAAAGCAAAAAGCCTCATAGAAATAACTGAACCGTTGGAGTGGATGTAAAGCAGACCTCAGACTAGAGATTTGAAATGACATATTTGACATGTTCTTGTGTACGGTGGAAACGAATTCAAACACATGTACAATGCAGCTGTGTGTGTCTGACTGTGTGTTTGCTGCTTGTGTGCGCGCAGGTAACAAGAAAGCGCGTGTCATGTATGAGACACAAATGATACTAGGTGACAATATCCATCCTTTATAGCATCCACTGGTGGTTATAATGTAATAATACCTACAGTAAATGGGTGGTGTGCAAATGTTTGTGTTCCAGGGCGAGAGAGTGAGACACACATATGAAGATGTGGTGCAATACTGCTATGAGGTTATGCAATGGTTTTACGTGTGTCTAAGATTAAATCAGTATTTATAAAGTTTGCACTGAAACGCATTATAAACTACAGGTATCAAGCAGGAATAGGACGGCGAGTAAGAAGGACTCCAATGATTTAGGAGCATGTGTTCATATTTACTTATAGTTTGTTCTGAATTATAAGAGTGAAGGTGGAAGTATTGATGGAAGTGACCGTTCATATTTATTGTTTGTTTATTTTCACAAGTATCAAATGTTGTTTTTGTTTATGATTTATTATTTGTTTAGAGTTGACACCAGTTCCATGTCAAGTCTGTATATTTTGGGTTTGGGTTGTTTTGTTTTTTCCAACATCAAGAGAACTTTGGGTCTCAGCCAGAAATGCTGTAAATATATAATCGAGGTGTTGGAGTGCTGTGTGGCTTTAGATTTAGCCGTGCACACTGTTGACTCCATGCAAGTGCAGAATCCATCAGAGCCACAGCCCAGTTAAATGGCTCGGACACAGAAACAACACCTGCACACTCTGGGTGGGCAACACACACACACATACCCACAAACACATGAAGATACCAGCACATCCACACATCCATTTACATTGACACATCGAGGGACTCACAGAAACAACAACACATGACAATGCATCCATGAATGGAATAATGTTTTCGATTTCTTTATTTGAGAGTTCAATGTATTTCCTAATATCTCTCTCAGCCATCCGTATCATAGTGTGATATTCCTTATAAGATATATGAATTTTTACAGAAAAGACTGATTACAAAGTTAAAACAGAGTCAAATAATGCAGAAAAATATATTTAACGATGACAATATGAAGCAAAATAAAATGTTCCAGTTCAGTGAAGCGCTTGTTGTAAATTAGCTATAAAATAATAAAATGAATTTAAAATTGCTTTCTGAAAATGGACTCAGCAGCCGTGTTTTTTGTTTGTCTGTCTTTATGGTGGCTGATTCAACGTTCCGCAGGTGAAGGCTGCAGTAGGACACCGTGTATGGCCAGGGGAGGGCACTCCGTCTCCATCTTCAGCTGTTTATCCAAGCTCCTCCGAGCTGCACTTTCACACTTGCCATCATGGCTCACATTCACTGGTTGCTCCCCCGCCTCCCCCTCTCCTATCAGGGGAACCATTTTCTCCTTAGAAAAGCAAACAGTGAGGACACTTTCATTTAATTGCATGTAATGCTCTAACTGTTTATGTGGCTAACATGGTCCTATATCCCTGTGATTACCTGTCTTGTAGTACGTTTGCTCAGTTTGGCACAATCTCTGACTCAGTTTTTTTTTCATCTAGACATAACTTCTTACCTTTCACAGATGATTGAATCTCCATAATCTCAGCTACATACCCGTGGTAGTGTCATGTCTCCACCCCTCTCTGTTACCGTACTGTGGCCCAATATACGTATATTATCCCCTTCCAAATATATATTATAATCTCCCGGATCCAAATTATGATCCGAATCTGGATCCGATTGCACATGATGGTGGATCATCAGGAGTTGTAAATGCCTGGGTATTTTCATTTAGATTGGCCTGCTATTCTTTTTCATTACACTGGCAACCGCACCCGCGAGACTTCTTTCACCCAAGAAAATCCACTGACAACTTTTCAAGTTAACTAGTGAACAAACACAGGTGATCATATAAACTCTTCCAACTCTCATTGGTGGAGGTAATTGGTTAAGTGTCACACAAATGCCAGATTTAGTTTGTAACTCAATAAATTTCTGTTTCTGACTTAACATAGAGATGCCACTGAGAAAAATCCAACAGTTCAAACCAGTTCAACCTAACTGAGCTGCCAGTGGATCAGTCTTTGCAGCCAGAGAACTTCACTTTAAATGCTTGTCTACATCCCAAATGTTCCGAAGATACTGAATATGTCGGACTTAATTTTGGGCTAATGTATATACAACAATTTGCAGACCAAAACATAGTCCATGGCCATGGTGCTGTTTATGTGTCTGTGTGTTCTCATCTCCACTGCTTCTCCAGGTTCTGTCTACCCACCTCTTCACCTTGGTGGAGAATAAACTGCAGCTGAGGCCACTTTTTCAATCAAAGCATAGAGCTTTAAAAATCCTAAAGGCTCGTGGTATGCTAGTGGGCCCAAGAACAAGAATCCTGCTGTGTGTGAGCAAGTGCGAGCTCCTGTGATGCTTTGATTATGTGCATACTTCCTTATTTTGAAGGAAAGGTAATATCCTTTGTTTATAGGACACTTGAAGATAATGTTTTCTTTTTCTGTTGCAGACCAGCCTCTTCCTCTGCAGAAGTTCACTTTTTCTTAGCTTGAACGGTTGACTTTTCTTATATTGTAAACAAACTCTTTATTTTGGTCATACTTCTGTTTCCCTCTTTTTTATTCTGGTTTTAAAAACGTTGTTACTTTCCTCATTCCCTGGCCACTTCAGGGACGCAACAATAGGAATCCTGCAGCCTTGGTTTTGAACATTTGCAAACACATCTCATCGCTATATTATTTTCCCACCCTTAAACCTTCTTAATGGGAAATTGGGAAACATGTATGTTAAGGGATTTTAAATGACTGAGATAAAACATTCCCCTTTTCATCCATTTTCTCAGCCACTTGTCAGGATTGAGGGAAGCTGAAGTATGTCATTCCTAACACATCAATCACCTGGTCTGTGCTGTTTATACAACAATTGAAAGAGATTGAAAGGCTTTGACGGAGAGAGGAGGCAACATCCATCACAGGTAGGTCATAAACAGGATTTAACCTGCAAACTGGTATGTATCTAAGTCCTTATAGCCATCAGGTTTCTCCCATCCACGTGTTTCTGTTATCCTCCAATCAGCCATCGATGGGTGAATTCTCTATACAGGCTATATAATGTAGCCAATTCTCCCAACACAGGCTGGTGGGAGAATGCACAGTTGGATCCTAGAGCAAAACTGAATGACGGCTTATTGAAAAATTTGCCGAGGTAATGTGGTTACTTTAAAATTAGAATCCGAAATTTCCTCCAAATTATAACTGACTCAGCGGGTTTTTAAACTCTCTCTTTGATCAGTGAAGCGATTCAAGTTTTGGAACGCTTGAAATGAATGTTGCGGATGTACCCACAATTTGTTTAGAGCATCCTGTTTTACCGCCAAGGCGCACAGTCAATTTAAGCAAAGGAGGAATGAGAAATGAATTCTTTCAAACTGAATAATTAAATCAAGCCAGTGATTAGAATCAAATTTAACTCCAAACATGATGAAATGAGGAAGCTGGTGGAGTGGAATTAGCAGGATAATTGGAAAACTGTTCGATCAGAGAAGTCTTAGTTGGATCAAGGTGATTGTAATTATGCTCCTATATATCTCTAACAATTATTGAGTAATATCTCTTTATTCCTGCTGCTGGGCTCCTGAGCTGCAGTGACGCAGCTGGATTTGGATGAAAGAGCAGCTGACGTGTGTTAGAAAAAAGACTCAACTGAGAATCATCTCAAAGCAACCTAAAAACTGCTCATGCACCCCGGCACTGGAAACCAGTTCAGCGTTTCAGGACAACACAAGCTTTTGCACATCTCAAAGCCCAATGTTATCTACGGACCTGAAGGCATCACGGCTGAGCTGTTTCAAGCATCATTCGTCCCTGAACCTTCATCTTTGGATCTGAGTTGCTGAGGAAAATATGAGCATGTGACTGCTGCTACACATGAAATCTTTCAGGAAATAGATCCACATATTTTTTAATTCATTACAATTATAATATATTTCTGTGCCTTCCCACTGCTTGCGATACCAGATGGGCGTGGGTCAAGGTAGTCGTCTTACATCCTCGATGCTTATAGAGCAGACATGCCTTTATCTTGAAGTTTAATCACTAACTTCACTACGACATTTATAGCAGTCTACCAAACACTACCTACACACAGCATCATTTATTACTGACACAGGGTACACCCTGGACTAGTCGCCAGTTCATCTCAGGGCCACACATAGAGAGACAAACAACCATTCGCACTCACATTCACGCCTACGGGCAATTTAGAGTCACCAATTCACCTATATTGCACATTTTTGGTGGTGGGAGGAAGCTGGAGAACCTGGAAGGAACCCACGCAGACACAGGGAGAACGTGCAAACTCCACACAGAAAAATCCCAGGTCCTCAGCTGGATTTGAACCCAGGACCTTCTTGCTGTGAGGCAACAGCGCTTCCCACTGCACCACTGTGCCGGCCCCAGATCATTTCCTTCTTTCTATTTATTATAGAGGGTATGCGTGTGACATCACAGTACTTCCACCAAGTGGCAGAAAGCTCTTACCGAGAGGCAGAGGCAACCGTTCAGCTCGAATGCTATGGGAAAACACAAAAAACAGACTCAAAATGGAAAAAGAGTTGTTGTGTGATTTACTGCACAGATAGAATCAACAAGAAATCTGTGCTATCTTTTTACAGACTGCCGAAAGATAAAGAAAAGAGAAACAACTGCGATTCACAGAGGCAACTGGAAACCAAGCATTGAAACGTGGATCTGCGGTTGAGCATCTGTGATCAACAAATCCTCAAAGACCAATCACATTTGTCAAGAAGCTCGTTGTAGGTCAAACCACGATTCTCATCTTCATAAAGTTGTCCTAATGATGTAGGATAGAGTGTAATCGCTCCTCCTCAGTGCAGACATAACTGCAGCACTCATACAGGCGAACATGTCTCTCCAAGCTGTGTTGACATCATATTTGTACAAACATGTCCACACACAACCAGAATACCCAGAGGTGTTCTTGTCAGTTTAATCTCAACAACAAATCTCACCTTGAAGTACAAACAAGTGTCACGGCTTTTATACGCCTTCAGATTTAGTTTTGTTTATTTCCCTGGTATCGAAATCAGACTCATAAATGTAAAAGAAAAAAGATTCCTGGCCGCATGTTAATGTCTATGGACCACTGGTTCTGTGTTAAGTTGGAAGGATCAGAGTAGAATCCAACCACCTTTAATTTAACAACATAATAGCTTGTACTTCGGGTTTACCCTGCTAAAGAGAGCCATGTTGCAAGAGTGTCTGTGTGGTTCAATTGGGAATGTAACGTCAGAGCCTACCCTGTGTTATGGCCCGCTGTGTCTTCTAATCACTGATTCTTTGTCCTCTCTTTGCGCTCCATCTTCTGCTGTGTCTGTAAGTCTGGATGATATCACTCTGAGTGCTTCTCTGCTCTTTATCCACATATCTGAGTGCTTAAAGATTAGATGATTCATCCTGAGATTAGTGTGCGGTGTGCTGCGGTGCATTAAGATGCTACTTTGTGTTGTTTGATAAGAGCTACCTTCTTAAAGGTTTATAGACCAAGATAATAAAGATGCCTGTGGTTGTGTGCCAGAGCTCTCAGCCTGGTGTTGGATAAACCCTAATAGGTTCCTCTGTTGTTTTCTGGCACTTATATACTCACTATAAAGTGGCAAAAAAAGAAATACCACACCGTAGCCAAACCCATAAAAGATAAGAAACTTGAATTAAAATGAATGTGAGAAGTGTTTTGGCATATTTACCTTTTGTTGAAAACGGAAAATAACACAATGCCCTTTCCACTAATTAAAAATGTGGCATGTAGACTTCAAATGACTATTAGAATATATTCCCAGCCTTAAAATTAATTGAAAATGACTAATGAGAATATTATGGTTTATGCACAGTGAGGTTTTACCAATGGCAATGGCACAGAGTAACCCACAGTGTCATTGGGGCCGAATACATTATGGTTTATAGGAATATGCCAGTTCGAATTTTAAAATACTTGGGCTAACACACCCATGTGCCTACTGTAATAATACAAAAATACACATTTAAGGAGAGGTAGTACTGTACCAGATAAGTGCTGCAGAAAAAGAAGAGGAAATGCAAGGACCCTGAAAGTAGTGAGTTTGATCTGTCTCTATGTTAAAATGAAATAACAGAAGCAGAAATGGAAAATTTCTTGTGATTCTGTCATGAAATACAGGGTCCAAAAAGGTGAAAAGAGAAATGATGACGTGTGTTTATAGCAGTTGTTCCTTGCGTGCAAACAGAATACTGTCACATTGTTTTGAGCTGTTTGGCTCATTGCATAAACTGTGCCACTGTACTATTATGCATATTCAAAGTTGTTGTGCGTGCCAACCTAAAAGAATGTCTCTGTTAACTTCTCATTATACTTTTATGTAATATGGGAAGAATTCAATGTTCAAACCCTCATAAAAAAAAGCAAAGGCTTAGACCCAGGTAGAGGGAGATGGGCCGCTGACTGAAGAGCCATTAGTTGTTTTACCTGCTCATCCATCCCACATGTCACAGTGAGCAAAACACTGCATCAAAAAACCTCCCACAATCTGTGTATGCTTGAAGTGATAAGCCTTTGAATCTACAGTTTTGCTCATGGCCCTGTTTGGCTGTACATATGAGCAACAGTACTTTCAGCTATATGCTATATGGGTTAGCATGCTGACATGTGCACAATGACAATATGCTCATACTGATGTTAGCAGGTGTAATGTTAATCGTGTTTATCTTCTTATCAGTGTGCTATCATTTACTAATTTGTGCTAAAGAAAAAGTACAGCTGAGGTCAATGGGAAATTTTGAACTGATGAGGTCACTGGAGGAAAAGGTAAGGGATCGCCAAAGTCAGAGGGGATATAATGAATATCTGTGCTTTAACCTGCCGGTATCTAAATGAAAAGTAGGGGGATCGCCAAAGTCAATGGGATCCATCCTCTGAGCATAATCAAAAATTTCATGCCAAACCAGTTTTTAGTTGTTTTTTTTGTTTTCAAGAACAAAAGTTGAGAACAGCTGTAGGCAATTAGATTTTTAATGCCGATATCTTGAGATCACAAGCTAATTATTGTGCTATCTCAAGATAACGCAGCTCGTTTTCTCATGATAATGGGTTGATTTATCTTATTACTTCAAGAAAGCAATCTTTGCTCTTGGGATAATGAGATAATCAAGCTGTAATCACGAGAAAATAAAAGGTTGTTTCCTCTTATTACTAATTACATTTTTCAGAGTGCCTTACCAGCATGCATAGATGACATGTTGACAACTATAGAACTGATATAAACTGAATATGTCAGATTAAGGAGAAACCTAACCATTATAAGCACATTAGACTGTAGCTCAATATCACTTATTTATGAAGTACTAGATACTTTATTTCACCACTCAAACAACCATCAAAGTGGGTTGTAATTTCCTATCTGGTTGTAGCCCACGGGGTGGTAACACATCACATTGACTTGAGAGGATTCAGTTCAGCTTCCAAGTAAATACACATAACAACACTACGAAATCTATTAAATCTGTCCCAGCTTTATACATGGGATAACACAAAAAAGTCCAACAAGCGCCACACAATGCTATGGTTACACCATCTCTAATTATCCATCATATAAATGCCCTCATATCAAATCACTACAGAAAACATTCTACAACAAATGGGAAATGTTCATTCAAAGTCTGTTTAGATCCCCAAAGTCAACATGCTTCATCCTCTGGTGATCATGAATGTCTATATGCATTTTTAAGACAATAGATTGAATTTTCAACCTGAACCAATGTGGTGAACCCCTTCAAAACTACAGCAACACAACCATGGCTAAAACCTGACATCTATTTGGTGTGCCACCCAAATGTAATGCAATCAAATGTGGTGCTATGGTTTTAATACAGCAGCCACAGCATTTTGATTAAGGCAAGGACTCTCGTAACAGTCAATTTGTTCAATGAAGTCTGCCCAAGTATTTCCTCCAAAGAAACTCTCCTCACTCGTTTTCTTCCTCCCACATCTTATTCCTTTAATTGGCAAGGCCCTGACAAAACCAGCCAAACAAGTCTCACAAATTTGTACCTTCTCACTGGCTTCCAACAATGTGTGACAATCAGTAAAAATGGGGAGACACTCAGGTGTCTGATGACACAGCCTTTACAAAAGGAGCATAGTGCGTACAAACAGCTGACAGATAGCCTTGTTTTCTTTCAGCGGTAGGTCACTCTGATCCCACAGCTCTTTTGTCCCACACACCAGAGTTTCTTCAAATTACAGACATTGTGTGAAGAAAAATTGAATCTCCCAAGGACATTTCTCATTCTTGTTAGTTTCACAATTGTTTCCTGTTGAAGCACTCACTGTAGCTTGTCAGTGCTAGAAGTGAGAGCCTGGTCAAAGTGTAAGAAGAAGAATTTCAGGCACTACATACAGTAAATGTGACAGCTTTGGTGAGTTGAATACCCCGAAGCATCACCCTTCTGGATGATGTTTTGCATTTCTACTTAAATAATACACAAACCTGTGAAGAATACAAAAGCTGCAGAAATAAGAAACAGGCGTAACAGATTCGGGATGAATTGAAGGTTCTTACTTCTTTTCTTGATCCATATGAATCTCATCACAGCCTGATGTTGGTACATTTTGAGATTCGTCCTATGTAATTTTGTGGGATACAGAATTGCACCACCTGTGGCGGCGTCAATGGGACAGATAAATTGAATGACCTCAGAGTTTCATCCAATTATTCCACTTTATAGACGGCAAAAAAAACAAAAACTTAACACAAGTTGAACCAAGAACAAGAAATACTGGCCTTGCCTTGCTGGAATTAACCAGTGGTCTGGCCTTGTTAGGGAGCTTGAATTGCTAATGTCTTATTTACATTTAGTCATTTAGACTCAAAATTAGCATTTTCTCATATTTATGCCGCTGTCTCACCCAGATCTTCTTCAAAAGTGATTTCATTCAGTTCCCCTTGAGTAAAAAAGGCCCATTAATTAAATAAGAAAATAGACTTTGCTGCAACACTGATGTAATGAATGGGTAATGTCATTAAAATATGCTGTGTTCAGACGGCTTCTTGCAGAAAAATATGTGCATTTAAGACAGACTTGTCATAAAACATGCATGATAGCTCATTTCTAATGCTAGCCATGCAAATTATGCAAAATTTATATTTTGTCATCAGATTGCGAAGAAACAGTCTGATCAGTTAAAGGCAATATGGCAGCAGGGTTGCAGGTGATGCACTAAGTTGGTTTATCTGCATTTTGCAGACTTCAGCTTCTTTGATCTCAACTGGAAACCACATTCTGTGTGTGTTCAAATCCCCAGTGACAGAAGTTATCAGCCCTGCTCAGGTGTCCTTGAAGGTCCTTCAGTGGTGCTGCGGTGTGGCTCCATAAATGTGGAGTCATTGCATGTTATATCAAACATATTTCAGTCGATGTGTACTTGATTTTAGACAGTATAGGAAATGCACACGATCTGACTGCTTTCCTTACTAACTTGGCTTGGGTAGGCCCATCTTTGGACTGGAATCAGGTAACACTGGGACTCTGGACTCTGAGACTGGAGACTAGCTGGTCTGTAGACACCACCACCAACCTCAATGTTTCAATCAGTAAACAGTTTACTGAAACAGCATGCCTGTACTTGTACATAAAACAGACTTAATTGTTGTTTCGGAGTCAAAAGTTTAAAAAACACAGGAAGTTGTGCGAAATTATTGTCAAAATAAAAGCATGTAGCTTTCCTTTTCCAATAGTGTTTCAACCTGAAACACCCTTTATGAGGAAAGGGAACAAGACAGCTCTTTTTTTAGGCGCCACCTGCATTTGAAACAGTAAGAAGAACAAAGAGACTTTAGGAATTAGACAAAGGTTTATTGTTGGCGCTGACATGGGAAGTACCTTGTCTAATGTCATTAGAAAACAGGTTACAGGATTATTGACTTTACTACAGTGCTATACATAAGTAATGCTATACATGAGTAATGAGTAATGAGCATGAGTATATATATATATATATATATATATATATATATACAGTACCAGTCAAAAGTTTGGACACAGTTTCCCATTCAAGTGGATGGGAAACTGTGTCCAAACATTTGACTGGTAGTATATATATATATATATGTATATATATATATATATATATATATATATATATATATATATATATATATATATATATATATATATATGAAGAGGGAGAGGGGGGGAGAGAGAAGGATGGAGTCATCACAGAGTGAGAAGGAGAGTAAGAGAAGAAAGGGCAAGAAATCAAAACAACAGGTCAGCCACTCAATGACTACATTCATTGAGTGGACTCCACAGTGACCAATCGTTGTATTTTTAGAATTATCACAAAACCTGCCATACGACAGGTTGCGTTAATTTTCAACATACAAGGTTTTGTCATGCTTGACTGATTTTTGTGAGTAGTCTTCAGTGTGAAAATACATTTTTCAGATAAACAGCCACAATGACTTTATCCAACTAGTCCCAAATGACCATTTCTGTATTAAACTAATCTAGCCCTCAAAAAGTCAAGTTGATTGGGGAGATAATTACATATTCAGGAATGCCAAAACTGAGGCAACATGGCTGCTGACATGCAGTCCACCAGGCAAGTCTCCAGGCCAGTGATTTCTCACCATTCCTACACCAGAGTCAATGAAGCTAGCTGCCATGATCGACCACATTTAGTGACCCAGTATCATTAGTATCAGAATCATCCCACAGGATGACATCATCTGGAGGTTGTTTCAGTCCATGAAGAGGAGGATTACTGCTGTAATCAATACTGATGGGGGGGGGGGGGACACTAATTACAGCTTGTATATAATGTTGTATACTCTAGCTGTGTCACTTGGGAAATGTATAGTCCTTTTGTTTTTGGGGTTGTTTTTATTATGTTTCTTTGTTTATGATACTGCTTTCATTTAGATAATGACTAAAAGTTAATAAGGAATAAAATACAGTGCGTTCATACAACCAACTCAAGCAAATATGAACATAAACGGTGGATTTTTTTGTTTGTTTAGATTTGTTTGGATTTTTTTTGTTTTGTTTTTTGTTTTTGTTTTTTACAGATATAGTTTAACTGTGTATACCCTACAAAATCGAAAGGTTAATTTTTAGACAACAAAACTGAGTCAGTATCTTTAATCATTAATTCAAGATACAATAATTCTCTCCGTGTTTTTTAATATGGGTTTTATTTTGAAGGCGCTCTCCGGAAACTCTATCTTGTCGCGTGCTCTGCACTCTTGTGTTATTGAAAGGAAAGTGGGCGGAGTCTGTTCGTGCCATTCTAGTCTGTGTTTGATACTGTGATGAAGTACTCGGAGACCAGCTTATTGTAGTCCTACGAGCTACCCTAACGCTCAACTTTAAGTATCCGCTGTACGACCAGTGAGCTGACTTATCCGGAGAGCAAACTACATTTCCCCCCAGTTTCAGCCTAATTTTAGACAGAAATAGGCCAGGCTAGACGTGTCGCGCAACATCCCCACCACCTTTTTGAGGATTTTTTTCCCCCCCGCAGCCAAATAGTCTGGTGCTGCAGTTGGGAGCCAAAACGGGGAAAACTACACACACTTGGACGGATTGTTTGACAGGAAAATGTTGAAGTATGTGTGAACCGAGTGGTAATGAGGATAATCTCTGCCGTTAACAGAGATGCAGTGAGGTGAGCTGTGGTTGCGGATTCAGCTTGCTCGGTCATCGAGTTGGGGGAGAATTTGGGAGAAGTGAGGAGCACAAAGAGCGAATTAAAGCCGAGGATACAAGTTTCGCCCATGCGTCTCGTGTGCTGACAGGACTGAGGTGGGAGCACTATTTCTTTGTTTCTGACTTTTGTTTACTGGCCAGACTTTCACCTCAACACAAACTGGACTATTAAGAGAAGTTTCCAGACTTACTACCTAAAGAGCCCTCGAACCTATACCCACAGGCAGCTGATAACTGCACTTATCCAAAGTCTATTTTTCTGCTGCAGTGTTTTGATCACATCGGCAGGCTCTCTGAACTGAAGTCCACTTTTAATGCGGACTGATCTACGGTCAGCAAGTGCACATCCTCGCTTCCAGTGCCTCTTGATTTTTAATTCAAAAGGCAAAACAGAGCTCGCTTCGTTTGTAACCATTTACCAACAACATTATGGAGCTGACATACTGGAGCATCGTCCTGCTGAGCAACATCTTCCTGGACTGGGTTCTTCTTGCTGCTGCAGAGGAAGGTGAGTCTAGAGTTTTTGCTCAAATGCCTCGACACGTTCCCTGTGGTTGCATTGCTGAGTGAGACGTCAAAGTAGTTTTACGTCCTGTTACTGACCAAAAGGAAGTGCAGTAAAACCTCAAGGTAATTTTTAAAGCATGCAATGCAAAGATCATGCAATAATATAACCTAAATCTAAAAAAAAAATATCATGCTAGTATGACTGTAAGTGATGTATGTTACATACATAACATTAATCAGAAACATGGATGTATTCATGAAATTCTGATTTTCTTTTTCTTCTCCTTTGTATTGAGCTTATATTGAAAGGGTTTCATCGACAGCGTTGGCAAAGAAGTAACCAACAAGATTGTGTATGTCTTCCTGATGTCTGCAGGAAGGCTATAAGACATAGTCCCTATTAGTTTCACAGTTATCACTTTCAAGTCACCAAAAGCTTCCCAGGCTGCACCCCGGGACTGTTAAACCAGTTCACTCAAAAAATCCATAAAGCATTCGTGCATTGAGGCTAATAAAAGGCTGATGTGATTTCTTTAGGATGATGCATCTCCATGAGGTATTTAAGCATTGAGGAAAAATATCCTGCACCTGCCCTTATCTGCGCTATCTATCAATCTTAGTATTCGTTTCTGGCAGCTTCCTTGAGAGCAGCTTTGTCAACCCTGGGGAAAAGAAAACAGACAAGTCAACTTTGAAATAAGAAGTCCCTTGTTAAGGAGAAGGGTTTCAAATGATCTGGTTAGAGGTGGGTATAGCTCAGCATTATCAGCATAACAACAGAGCCAGTTTCTGGGTAATATGCATTCTACAGGGCTGGAGGACTCAGCCTCATTGATCTGCAGGGTGTTTATTCATTTTTGATCCCCGACCACGTCGCTGTCTGTTTGAGTCATTAAATGGGGACATTTCGGTGCTGTGGAGTAAACTGAACTTGGGTTTATGAATGCTGCTGAGACAGCTTTCTGTGAAACCTTTGGTGGCAGATGTTCTCTGGAAGTAAAGGGCCTTGTGTTTTACTGACAATCAAAGGTTTACAACCTGATTTCTTAAAGAGCTGTTGAACTGCAGCATTTTTATAAGTACCTTACTGCCGTGAAGGCTGCACACTGTCGTGTTCCTTTCAAGACTACTCTTTTTTTTTTCTTCTCCATCCTGCTCGTGTCTGGTAGATACTGTGTCTAACTTTGCACAGCTGCTTCACTGTGGCATGTTGTTACGATGTCATTTTCCCCTCACTTGTTGGCATCACAAGAATGGACACAGTTAAACATGAAACAGAGACACAACAGTCTGGCTAGTTTCCCAGCATTTTTTAACTAAGAAAATACATTTTCAGTGAAAACAAAGAGAACTGAAACAATGAAACTTTTCCCAAGTATGGTCACTCTAATCATTGGTCACTGTAAACAGGAATACCATGAACATGCATGACCAAACACATTCTATGGCAGGAACATGAATCTGTCAGCTGCCTCTGGTTTGAGGCTGCACACCATATCCGCTGGTCATAAATGCCCTTTCTTGGAGGGGTGGGCTCGCAAGTATGGCTTCTTCTGCACAAACCCGTGGATGTATCGTACAGCGTGTGACGTCATCTCTGCTTGTCTGATATGTGTTGAAGCCTGGATTTACCGCTTGTGCATACATACCCCTCTGCACACTGAGAGTCTCACGGGGGAAAAACCTGTTGAGTCGGTATTTCAAGAGAGAATTTTGGGGGATTTTGCCTGACACTTTGCGTTTGCTCAGAATTGTCATGCATGTAGGGATACTGTCGCTTCTTCTCCAGCAGGGAACCAATGTCTGACTCAACCTTGAGTCTCAGTTGTCAGTCTTCTCCTCTGGAACATCAGAAGTTCTTAACCTCAGATCGGTGTGTGGGAAGCCCAGCAGGATTTTAGTGGCAGAAACAACATGTCCCTTTTTTTAACGAAACTCAAGAATAATCTCTGTCACCTTGGTTCTGTTTTTGCCTCGCTGTCTCCACGCAGGAGCATAAGTAGGCTTGACACGGACGACAGACATGTAGTCGGTATAGCTGAGAGGTTGAAATACCGCGTCCGCCGACTCCAGAACAACTCCTACCTTGCCAAGTGGAACAAGACAACTCCTCTGCCGGCACGCTGGATCATCCTTTCCCTTGTTCTCCACCTCGTAGTGAATTCTGTAATGAACTGATAGGAGGGTAGATGAAGCTCACAGCTGCCAAATCTCTCCTCCTTTTCCAACCAAAGGATAAATGACTCACTTACACACACCACCACCTGCTCGTTCAGTGCACGGATCTTCCCTCTGTCTCCAGGAAGATTAAAACACAAACCTCTTGATCTAGATAATGACCCGGGCTGGAAATTAATAGCAAGCTTTTGGGTGGAAAACTAGTAACGAGGATTTACACACATGCACAGCCATATCTAACACTCTTTCTCTGCTTGGCCTTGCATGTAAGAAATGTGTTATGCACAATAAGGAGCGAGCTTTTTATCCAGTACTGTGGTAATAATCCTCACCAATGTAGCCCTACCATGATTTTAAAATATATTTGATGATAAATGTTCCTCATCCACACAAGCTCAACCTAAGCATGTTATTCCTTGTACAGTTTTTCCTCACAAACAGTTTTGCAGACAGTCCCTTCTATCAAAAGTTAAGTTTTCACTCTTCATGTTGTGCAAATTCCAACTGTATTTCCAGGAAGCTTTCTATCCATTACGGTTAAGCGGATGAACAGTTGGTGAGACAAATTCATTTGAGGAAGGTTACAGTTTCCTCATCGCTCTGCACAGATCTGATTGTTTTTGTCCCTCCAGTGGATATCTTCTTTTCTGTGCAGTGTTTTTACTATTTTCTAAATTAAATTTTGTTTCCACTCTTGGAAACTATGGAGAGAAAAAACAAACCCATAAGGCTCTTGTTGCATACGTTCATGCATCTTCACTGATAAGTTGTGGTGGAGACATTTGCTGAGATTTTGCACTTGATGTATGTTTGTCTGCTAAACGTTGCTTTCAAGTAAGGGCAGCGTGTCTTTAAAAACTGCAAAAAGAACTGCACCTCGGACGCTTGTGCTTGACATCAGTTTTTACAGCATTGTAAATCCTTTTACATATTGGCAAAGTAGACAATATCGTCTGCAATATGGTACATTTCTGCAGCTGCTGCCTTGTTCTATTTCCAAATCATCTTTATACTCACTGTGCAACAAGACTGTGCAGCTGTCAGTGTCATTTGTTTAGCAGAAGATGCTCTAGCTCATCCTGTCTTTGCAAACTTGACACACCGCAGTGGTTTGTTCCACATCGCACCAAATCAATCTCATTCAGAGAGTTTACATTAAAATCTATTGCATTTTGTTTTGCATTTGATGATGACATGTGGAGCCTCCTGTCTGGACAGCAACAAGTGGACGTACCAGGGGCCAAGTCAGACTAATGCCTTAAGGAAAAATTCACATTTGCATTATGCTTACATTATTTAAAACATTGTAAATAGCAAATAGGATGAATAAATAAAATAAAATCTCCATACATATTGGATGTGAAATAAACAAACAAAAGCTGATATCTCACCCTGCTTTAATGTGAGTGGGTTGACAATGATACCCATGTCTTGCCACCAGCACAGGCTCACTGAAAATCTTCTAGTGCAGTGCTCTGTTGATTGGAGGTGGTTGAGTGGAAACAGCGAGGGAAGCCAACACACGTGCATCTTACACAAATGCTGCAACACTCACAAATGATGCTCATATCCAGTCGGCCATAGAACACATTACAGGCTTCTTTGTATTGAATTAAACAAAACATCCAACACTTCTATTAATGTGACCTACTGACAGGCGGCTTTTAGATGAAATTTACGTCAAAAAAAATAGGGACATTCCTTCAATTTTGACCCATTACGTCTTCTGTTTATTTTGTCACCCCCTGACTTCTCTGTAATATAACCGGCATGATGAACAGAATAATGCCGCTCAATCTAAACTAAAACCCACCAAGTGTCTCAAATGCAGAAAAGATGTTTTTATCTAAGAGGCCTTACTTGAGCCCCAATCCCTTCTTTCACAGACATGTAGCCTTTTCTCTTGCTACTCTTTCCACGTCCTCTGTCTCCTTGATGTTTGACTGGTGCTATGCTGTTTTCTCTTGCTGACTGGCTCCCCTGCCGTGGCAGTGTGGTTCGTTTCCAGAAATCCTTTTAAATGGAACCGATTTTTATAGGAAAGGGATTTGCATTTAAAGCAACCTCCCCCCCCCCCCCCCCCCCCCCCATCCTCTCTGAAAGCCTGTAGCCCATCATCCTCAGTACCTCAATCCGATGATTAGCTTCCTCAAGAGTTAAACAGGCATCCGAGTGCCACAAGTACTCTCAGTCCGTGTCTCTCTCCTGCTCCCTTTCCCCCCCTCTTGCTGAGAAGGATGCATATGGCAGCAGGGAATTGCAGGTGGATGATAGCTTAGCTCGCTGAGTGGCTACATCCCCCGGCCCATACATCCATGTCAGGCGTTCAGTTTGGAGAGCCAGTCTGTCCTCCACCCACACGCTTGTCGCTGAGAGTGGGACACAATGGGGACAGGCTGCAGAGGAGAGGGAACGAGGCCACAGCCTATCAGCCATAAGCACCAAGGAGAATGGCACTTGTAGAGGGATGGGGGTTCTCTTTGAAGTGAGTCAAGGAGAGATGGGGAGACTGGCATGAGTCGACGAAATAGAAACGAGCAGTGCAGAGAGGGCAAGGAGGGTGCAAGTATATGTGCACATCTGCACACTGCACAACAAGCAAAGTAGATATATTGCCTATTTGCATTCCATAATCATACACACCTGGGGCTACACGTGAGATATTGTTGAAGGGCTGAAAGTGATTATAATAAAGGGATTAGGAAGGCCTTAATTTAGAAGACAACAACTGGAGGAGCTATTTATCATAGGTCCTTCTCATTAATCTTGCACTCTAATCACAGCTATAATCACAGCTGGCAGGTGAAGCACACAGAGCACTGTGTGAGGAAAAATATTTGGCGTTTCCACATGCCATTGTTGTCTTTGTGTCTTGTCTTTTTTTTGTTTGTTTGTTTGTTTGTTTGTTGTCGGATTCAAAAATAGAAAGACGTCTTGCTGGAGGAAAAGGCGACACGAGGCTGGTGAGACATCTGAAGCTGCATGTACAAGAATGAAAGAATAACAACCTTGATGCAAAAGGAGAAAAATCCTGGGCTCGAAGCACGAACCAAGACTTGATTTGGTTTGAGTCGGGGAGTTTTGCCCCCTCCGTCATAGGTTGACCTACATCTTCTGTTTGATATGCCCGTTCTAAGTTGAAATGCAATTCACTCAGTTCTGCATCAACCAAGAGAACATGTGTATGTTTGCTTCCACCTTCACGCTTGCACATGGCCTTGGTATGTCTCCCAGGGCTTGTTTTCATATAGCACACTGAGCCTAGTGGGCTCTGCCTTATGCAGCATAACAGAGACATTCCTGTGCACTAGCTCCTGCAGCTTGCACACAGCTACGAGCTTTAAAAGGAGTGGGTCAACTCAAGCTTTAACACTTTTTTTTTGGCAGGTTGCTGTCTTATTTTAAGGAGTGCTGCACACCAAGTGTTTGCTCCCTCATATTCTGCACATCACCGTTGCTTTAGTGAGTCATTGTGTGAGATTGGGCAAAAGTGTTGTAGTGAAATTCAAACAGTTTGTAAACTACTGATTTCACCCCGGCCTAGAAACACAATATGGCCGCCCCCCCGAGGAATGGAAAGTGATCCTCTTTGTACTTTGAACAAATGGCCTCTCGTGCAAAGATGAGTTCATCTTCGCTCTGGATATATCGGTCACCGCCACACAGGTCACCCAGTTGCGGGCTCGTTTGAGCAATGCATCCACTGATGAGGGGAATTAGCTCTCAGTGTGTCGTCATTTGAATACGAGAACGTGTGATGTGGTGGAATGAAAAAAAGAAAATTCTCGCCGAAAGTCCCTTTGCTGGTATCTCAACTTAGATGTGTCAATCCGCATGGTTTATTTAGCTGGAGTCTTCTCCGTCGGCTTCAAGCTGTCCACCTCCCACAGCAGATTAGTCACTGAACATGCATTTTTTTCTTCAGCAAAAGGAATTGTAGATTCTGCTTTAGTAAAGGCTTTAATTAAAAAAAACAACCCATTTGAAGTATACAGCAGTAGACACGTTTGGGACTCATTGAGAGTTCATTAGATGTGTTGCAGCAGCAGATGGAGCTAAGTGTGTGTCTCATCAAGCCAGGAAAGAAGATAGGTCACCTGTCCTATATTTCCTTTTTGAAAGTTGACATTTGCATGCTTTTTTATGCTCCCAACGACTGGGAGTTAATTTCGCTGCTCCAACTCTTTAAGACAATCCATCATTCCAGTCCTGCAGGTGAACACACACATTACAGCACGTTGGGAATGGATCCCAGTCTTTCCTGTTCATGACACAAGACACAAGGTAATAATTACTCTCTTTGTCATCCGTCTGGTTTAATTATTGGAGGACACAACAAACATAGGGGTGGCAGGTTCTGCTGCTGGTTGGAGAGATCATTTTAAAGGCAGGGGTGCTCCCTGTGAACAAGAGAAGACAAGGGCCACGAGTATCAACTTTCGAGGGCCGACACAGTGCACACAACCTGCACTTTCCCATGATCCTTCTGCTGTGATGACACACTGTTGAGCTCTCTGGCTTCGCAGATGATAAGCAGCCTTCACGCTTTCCATAAAGGAGATAGCAGCTTGAGGCTAGTTGGATCCTAGAGGGTAGTTGCAACCCCAGAAAGACGATGTGTAATAGCTCCCAGGTAATAAGCAGGGAAGTCTTTGTATAAAGTTGTCAGACTGGAATTTGGTTCATGGGGATCTTGGTGGTGTGGTTAAAAAAAAAAACTGATGTATTGGCAGCCTTCTATTTTTGCTATGTATCCCTTTCCTTCCTAGATGATGGATGACTTTCTTTTTTTTTTTTCCCATAGCGTTACAAACTAATAATTGCTTGCACCGATGTTGACAAGCACATCAATGAGAAGAGGATCATTTCCCCACATAAATATACATTTTCTGAATAGTGTGGCTTTGAGTTTTTGTGCCTCTCATTTTCTCTTCTATGCTGCAGTTTCACAGACTGCCACAGGCAGCATCTAAAAAACTAAAACCTCTCATCAAAAGCATGCCTGCAAAAGCCATCATCGTAAAAAAAACGCTCTCATTAATGGACAAAGTGCTGAATTGAACAGGATACATCTGTTTACTGATGCACTTGTCTATCAGACCTGTAATGAAGCCCACTTTGCTTCTTCTTTTTTCTTCACAGTGGCCCAAACAACACTGGCATAATGCCACCCCATTGTGTGACTTTTAGATAGCATGCTGATGCTTCCTGAAGTGGAAGAAGCAGGGCCTGTAACTCAAAAGCAGGCAGTGTATAATGTACGACAGACAGCGAAAATGATTATGATGGCAGATGAACTGAGTGTTGAGGTGATTCTACTTTTTCTCGGTTAGTTGCTAAGTTCGTCCGCTTTGAGTTAAATCCTAACTGTTGCTATATAGAGGGTATGCAATGACATCGCTTCCCCACTGGAACACCCTCCCCTCTTAGACTGAGGCCCCGTTTAGCTGAAAACGGAGAAGTTTTTTCTTTGCATTTTCAAAACCGTCTGCGTTCACACGGCATCTTTTCCCAAATGGTCCCCGTAGACACAGATGTGATTGAAATACACACAAAAATGATTGAAAACGCTGTAATTAACATTACAGAATAAGATCACAGTGGTGGTTCAGCAAATCTCCATTAAGGAACGTTAATTAACTCAACAGAGTCTGCAGCACAAACAAAACCGGACAGTCCGACGTTGTGTTTTTGTTGTTGTTCTGGCCATAGTAGGCTGTTTGCTGTCTGTGTACGTGACCAAGGCTGGCAGGAACCGTAATAGACATGCATGAAGTGGGGCTGTGTCGTCATCGTTTTCAGCCAGAGTTGCGTTTTGCCCATTTATGTGACAATGGGTAGGGTGGTGTTTTGAAAAGTTTCCACTCTGGAACCCTTTTTTTTTTTTAAATTGCGGTTTCAGTCCCCGAAAACGCCGTTGTCGTGTGAACGGACGGCCAAAACGCAACAAAAGGTTTCCCTTTTTCAGTAAAACGATCGTTGTGGAAATGGCCCCTGAGTGGCAAAGGCATCCTGCAACATGGCTACGTGTAGTCGGGGCAACTACAAAACCAGGACTTACACAAACTCTTGAATTTAAGTCTGTGGACTGGACAGATATGGATCTAATTTCAACGCCAGGGACCTTGATGGGTTTTTGGTTTTTTTTCATTTCCCACTCTTTCCATTGGCTTTTGGCAGTTTGTGAGAAGACAGCTCTAATTTCATGTTAAATCTATTTGTACAGCGAACCGGACAACAGCTCTTTCTTTTTTCGTTGTTTTGTTTTTCTTTTTTGTTACTGCTGCAATTTAGCCGAAGGTTAAAGCTGCCACTCAGTAAGAGTGCATCACGTGCATTACCTCTGTAGCTGCTTTTTCAATTCCCTGGTGGTGGGACGCACACATAACACATCAAGAAAACTTCACATCTGTTTCCTCTCTCCTCCGTTGTTTCGGCTCTGGTAATACCCCAACTGCCGACTTGATGACAGAACAGCAATGCCCCCCTGTATTCCAGATTCATGCTCTTTGTACAGAACGTGGAGGCAGAAGAACAGTGCAGTGGTCCCTCCTTGTACAGGCTTTTTAAAAGGAGCTCATAAATAATACATGTGTTTGATCTCAGAGGAGGTTAAAGTATGAGTTTTAAAGGTGTTACATGCTCACAAAAACAAGGCACCCCTGGTCTTCCCAGAATACTGTAGAATTAAAGTATATTCTCTTAATTCAGACTCCAGCATAATTACTATGTATGATGAATAAAAATGTGAGTGTCTACACGAATCAGCATGTGACCCATGTTTCAAGGAGCTTCTTTAGGCAAACTTTACTGTAGATACAGTAATACAATAAAATGTTGGTACTGTGATATCGAAAAATTATTTAATCTTACATTTTATGCATTAAATCGATTTAGTTAAGACTATATTATTATTCATATCATCTGAGATTGGGAAATTGAGATGAAGAAATAATGGATGACCAAAATTTGTAGGCCTGCAACTTTCGATTATTATTATTATCGATTAATCTATCGAATATTTGTTTTTTGATTAGTTGATAAATCTATGGATTATTTTTTCGGTTAATCCGTTAATTATTTTTTACATTAATTGCCGTAGATAGTGTAGAATATTCTTTACTTCAAAGGCTAGAACCAATATGAATATTAGTATGAAATGCACTTATATTTTTCATCTGTAAAAAGGTTGCTTACTCACCGAGTAGAAATAAAATACAGAGGTCTAAAACCTTAGATGGGAGTTCGGGGACATGACCCCCTGGAGAAAAAAAAAATCTGATTTCCCCTGATCTCTCCTGTCAAAGCATATTAAAAAATGATTAAGTGAAATTGTACAGTACACACCTTATTTATTTCATGTCTGTGTTTGCATCATTTTGGATTTGAATTCTAGAAATGTGTCTCAAACAGTGCAACAGTGTCACTTCTTTTCCCAAAGCTGGACTATGACTGCTGCTTCTTTCATTTTAATCCTGCAGTGAAAATAAAAAATAAATGTGGATGCCTCATTTTAACATGCATTTTACCCCTTTACACAAACTGAAATAAAAGAAAAGCGTTTCAACCTTTTTTTTTGGAGGGGGGGGGCGGTGTCTCACTTTAATCTAATAATCTAATGTCAAACAGCTACATGTGTAACATCAGTCAATATAATGATGGGCTTTCATTCAGTGTAGTCTCTTTGGGGATATTTCTGGCCTCACAGCTATGTGAATTTTGTATATCTGATGGAACAAAGGCTGTTTGTGTCCAAGACACAAGTGCTGTTCAGCAGTTAACACCACAGGTCAAAACCCATTATGTGTAGGAGTTGATATAATAAGGCATTGAACTAAGTCAGTGCTTCACATCCTCTTAACCACAACCTCTCATGTAATGTAAGGCTCCAGACTTTTTTATACCACTGCGATTAAGTAAATATTCACTTTGAACGTGGGCCTCTTGAATAATGCAACAGTGTTTCCTTCCACTTTACTGCAATTAATTGAAAGGGAATGGAAACGAGTCACACCAGTAGATGCATCCACCTTGATCAACACTTGTTTTGTGCTCCAATGCCAAAGAGACACCATTTCTTAAATATGTAATCTCTTCTGTCGTGATACACGGATTAATTTATATTTAAGGCTGAGCAAGGATTAGAAAAGACTTAAAAAGGCGAATCGCTTCGGGATCAGAATGAACTACTGGAAATCAAAACGTCTTCAGTGTCGCAGAGAATTTCTTATTAGCTGAGAAAGAAAGAGTCATTTGACCTCTCACACTAACTTGAGCAATGTGCTGCCATTGGTTTGTTCAGTGTAAAGAAACAACGGTGTTGTTTATGTAACAACGGTTCTACCCTCAAACGGTAAAGCTTTATGGCGGTTTGGCTGTTTGTTTACAAAACAACTGTGTTTTTCTCCGTTTGGTGTTTTTTGTAGAAACTGCAGACGTATTTATACTGTATTATACTTAATCCTCAGTGCTTTGGGTCAATCAGTTTCACTCACAGTGTTGTATCTTTGGTTTCTCTCCAGTACGAAGCTCCCTCCCTAACTAGGTTACATCCTGTCCTGGGACAGGAGACCAACCACAGTGCGTATTGATATGCGTCCCAGCAGACGGGAAAGACAAAGGTGTCGAACATTAACACCTAGTCTTCGTCTCACCTCTGCTTCTTTCGTCTCACTTCTCCATGACACACACTTCAAGTATAGCTGAGCTCATCAACACGTGCCACCGGAGGCTTTTGTGATACAGTAAACAAGCAGTTAAACGGTGTCTCCCTCATTTGGTGCGCTGGTGAATCCCACCAGTTGACAAGACGGGAAGTCGACAGGAATTGCAGGGAAATTAGGTCTAATCTCACTGAACCCAACTCCATCACACACTCCAAATGCAAATGCAAAGCAGAACTCTTGTCACCTTGGACTGCCCAGTTCATGTCATGGATTTTCTTGAAGAAATTCATGTACTTTGATCAAATTCCCGGCTCCGCTCCAAATACCTTTTCAGCTTTGTCCTGCCCTGTTTGTCTTGCTCGGTCTTGGCCATTTGTTCGGCCTGTTGTATTACTGGTTGGAGCTTTCTTGAGAAACCGGCAGCAGACATCAGTGAGGACATACCAGACTCATTCCTGAGGGCCCTGAAGCCGCACCCCCATTTATGTATATATAGCCTATATGTACAGTATATCCAAAATGCATTTGATCGACACTGCACTTCCTTTGTCCCCAGCAACGCACATGCAGAGTTTGAAGTACATCAGAGGAATGGTTCTCGAGGTAGCCGAATTGTGAATTACACACATACATATATGTACATGGATAGATACATATGTACATACAAACAGACAGAGATTTCTTGCATTCTTGCATTCTTGTTAGTTATACATTGCAACATATATTCATACACTCACATATACTCAAACAAAATAAACATCACTGACGTTTCTCCCAGCAGCTGCAATCCGTCAAACTCATATTAATACAGACAGCTTCATTAATTTAACCAATACGACATAGACTGTATATGAATATTGTCCTCACTTGGAACCTAAGTGTTCATTATTTTCGGCAGCTATACACTTTCTTGCTGAGAGTTCAAGAAGTCAGAGAATGCCTTTCTCATTTCTGCACGATGACTACGAAGCTACTGCCAGCAGAAAGATAGCACAGCTTAGACACAGGGGATCCGAAGTAGCCTATAGATGTATCTAAAATGAAATAAATCTTCATTCGTGAGCTTTAGAGCTGCTGGCGGGCGATTTTTCTCCTCTTGTTTTCATATTTGGACAAACCCAGGCTCGCTCTCCCTCTGGTTCCAGTCTTTGCGCTAAGTTAAGCTTATGGAACAGATGTAAGAATGGTATCAATCTTCTCATCTAAGGGGATTATTCTATTTTCCCAAATAAAACTAATAAACTTTTTCTTGACATTAAATATAAAGAATGGGCGTATCAAGTTGCCTGAGTCACGAGAACATTTCATAAACATGTCTGATTTAAGGGTATCAGCTTTGCAGAAATTAAAACATGTGTTTTTACTATCTCCTGAAACACATGGGGTTTGGGGTTCTACCAGAAGACAATAACTCTCCTATCAAGAAATTACCTCTGTGCTCCAAAAATCAGGACAAACCTTCACATGGAGCGTGAAACAGAGGACCTATAAGTCCCAAACCACCAAGCAAATATTATTCAGGCAGATGTGATTCCTTTGCTTAGCAATTCCTGATGTATTACATTTGTGTGTCTTGTGTTCATGCAGCAAGTATAGCTTAATAAACTGTAGCTGTAATAGTGGCAAAAATACTGAGAAGCTCATGAAGATTTTATACGTTTGGTCGTCATTTGTAAAATCCCAAACCCTCTGACATCTCCGTCTTTTTCATTATGCCTGTTCATCCCCTCTGCCTCCATTTCTCTAGGTGCATGAGGGTAATTGGCACTGTTTCCTTAATTAAAATGAGATCTAATTGTAGCAAAGCAGGGTAAATGTTCTTAGGCCTGTAATTTCCCTATCACACCCCAGAGCCTCGGAGAAAGTGGAAAATTGGGAGGGAAAGAAATGACGACAAAATTGAAGGATTGCCAACGCGATCCACTGCAAATGGTTCCTGCTCTTGAATTTGAGGTCAGTTGTAGAAAGCCTGAAGACAGTATAGAAAATGAGGGTGTGATGTTGACCGTACCCCCCCTTTCTGTGAAAATACAGGATTGAGTTTTACATTTCAAAAGAAACCCTTCTACAACACCCTCTATTGTTGCCTGCCTCACATACAGAAAACTTAATACCTTCCCATTGCCTGTGTTTTCTGGCATAGTTTGATGCTTCAAATAAAAACCATACCATCACTAATACTTCTGATATTATTATTATAGTATATCTTAATCCTCTTACTTCAGGCAAGCATCTCAGTGTCCTTGCTTGAGTAAAAAATGGATAATAATGTTTACTCCAAATATTATTTAGCTACATTTACTGTAACATTTTCCATAGTTTGAACTCAAAGGCTCAGTCCTGGTCTTCTTGCCAGCATCAGTTTAGTCTCCTCTAGTGTCTCCTTATGTGGACGATTGTACTGTAATTACTGTACAATTGTTTGTTTTGAGTGTTAAATACAGCCAGATGACGAATTTTCATTGTTGTTACATTTTTTAGCATGGGGGGGGGCTTGCAATTTTTTCTGGGCAGTGGGTGGCCGCCGTTGTCAAAAGAATGTAGAGGAAACGGCAGCTTCCTCTAACAGGGCTGAAGTCTGAGTGTACTTCAGTGAAAGGCAAGGCCGTGCATGCACACACTCATACATCCCGTCTCATCAACCTTAATGATAGAGCACAACAAACAGTGATTACCATGCCGCGGTGGGTTCTCTCCCTTAAAAAAAAAAAGGAAAAATAATCTCCATATGAAACAGAGGCAGGTGTGCATATGAAAGAGTGAGACGGGCCAGTCTTCAAACACAGGCCTGAGTGTTATGAAGGTGTTTTCTGAATTATGCTGGAGTGAACTAGATGTTGACTAAATGCTGGGAAAGCACCTTCCTGAACTTTGTCGTCCAATTATCCTCCTCATCCACCTCTCTCCTCTTCTTTTTTTTTTCTGTCTCTGCTCTCTGCAGACTGTCCTTTGTTCCTCCTCATCCTCTCCGATCGCTGTTATTAAGCCGGTGAGATTCTGTGGTTTTGAATCGGTCGAGGGTGAGAAGCATTTATGCATGTGTTGTCGTATTGCATACAGGAAGGGGTGAGACGTCACTGATGGAAAAGTCACATTTACATCTGAAATGATGTCAGATCATTTCTTTCATGTGCTGTGCAGGAGACGGGTCACACAGATGACAGGGACGAGGAAATGACACTCAGGTGAAATTCAATAAGAAAGATTTGGATGTAAGGCATTGAGCTGAGATTAATTCTGCGCGTGTGCGTGTGTGTGTGTGTGTGTGTGTGTGTGTGTGTGCGCGCGCTAAGGAAATGAATTCAATTAGCAGGAGTGTGATTGGGTGATCATTGAAACCATTTAGGAAAAAACGAGTAGATAAAGAATCCGATATTAATAGATGACAGCAGCTGTTTTAAAACACTTGTTCTTTTACCCTTCATTATTTTGTATTGAAATGTGCCGCAGTTAATCATGTGTTTTAATCTAAGGGGGGGGGGGGGCAGCGGGGATAGATATATTCTTATCAAAGCTATCTGTTGTTTTACTATGTTATCGTGTTAATTCCTAGCAGGATGTGGGATGCTGGATATTTCATTAGAAAAGTGAGGCAGCATTAAAAAGTTCATATCTCCATCAGGCACAACAACAACAAACCGTTACCATAAACAATGAGCTTGGATCGTCCAAATATCCATTTGTATCCGCTTGTCAGTACTAAAGACACGTTAGCCGTCCACGCTGAATAGACCACGCAGTATCCTCAACATTAGAACGTCCATCGGTGGCATCTGTCTGTGGACGGCTGCAGCGTCAGCATGTCATGTCAGGAGGAAGCATGAGGCAGACTGTGCCTTATATCACACTGGTTTTATATGTGCCTTGGTGTGTGTGTGTGTGTGTGTGTGTGTTTCATGGGGATGTGGGTTGGTGGTTGGTGTTAAATATGATTGCCTCTCACTTTACAGAGGATCACAGAGATTGGCAACTGGAGGTGTTGCAGTTATTTTCGTGAAGTAGCCTACTACAAGTGTTGGTGTTGCGCAACATGTATTCACAGAGCACAAGGAGACCCGAACAGGTGTCATATCTACATAATGTAACGTGTAAAATCTTGTATCCCGGGAACAGTGTATTAACAACATTCCAGAGAAACTGGAGACTAAAATTAGGATTGCTCTCGTCGATCAAACCACAGGAAACAGTGACAAAAATGTTAGATGTAGGCATTTTTCTTTACTTCCGTCCTGCAACAACAAAGTGTTTTTTCTATTATTCATACATGTCATTTATCTGTATTTCTTGAGAAATGTGCGTCACCATTTCCCAGTGTCCAAGGTGATGTCTTCAACTCACCACTCACTTTTTTTAATATAGCACTTTTCACACAAGTGTCCTGTCCAAGTAGAATTCAAACAACATGAACAGAACTTCCCCACAACTGCCAGCCAACTCTTCAAAAGCCAAAGACACTCCACCTACAACAATACGAAACAAAGGAAATCAGGAAATTCTCACATGTAAGAAGCTGGAACCAATAAATGTTTGGAATTTCCCCAAATAAAAAGTCTAAAAACCACAATACCTTTTATAAACCCAGATAAATCTGTAATGTTAATCAAGGTGTTTCTTCACTTGGTCTCCTGATGCTAGTCAGAGAGTGAGGAAAGAAATCAACACACACAAACGACGGTAACATGAATTAAAGTTGAAAACATTACCTCGTCTGTGAACTTTTCTGCCTGAGACACATCGGAAAGGTTTTCATCTGCAAAGGCGGTCGTTTAAACCTGAACAGAGCCCATGATCCCAGGCTACATACGCTCTGTCTTTTGTTTTATTATTATTGAGACACCCTTGTTGGCAGAAGCTACATATTGTGAGTGTATTTAAATGATTGTAGCTGTGTGTTTTTAAATTGCTGGCAATTTATTTAGCATCAATTAGTTTCTCAAAAATCGGAACAATCATTGCAACATAATGCGTTTAACTTTAGGGCTCATAAAGTTCCAGATTACAGGAGGCATACATTTCATAACTATTGTGTGTGGTTAATTTTTTATTGAAATTTAAACATGATTATAAAGGGCTGGTGTTAAAGGTAGACAAATCATAATTAACTGAGAGAAAGAAAGAGAATATATATATATATATATATATATATATATATATATATATATATATATATATATATATATATATATATATATATATATTAAAAGAATTTGGAGTGTTTGTTTTACATCCCACCCCCAAACCCCACTCCCTTATCCCTCTCACCCCCCACCCCCTTCTTTCTTTCCATCTACTAGCTATAAGTCCCTTGGCAGCTGTAAGTGCAGCTAGCCAGAGACGTCACCTCTTGATACTGAGTTCCAAAGTGGAGCTGTCATCAAGTAGCAGGACTTCTGGCCGGTAAAGAATTGTTTTGGACAGAATGTGCGTTAGCATCCCAGAGACCCTCTTCCAGAACTCTGCATTTCATAACAACTTTGTCTCTAAAAATGTAAATCGGTATTTATTTAAGCTGACAAAAAGGCCGTCATTCAAGTTAAGGTGGAATCACTGAATCTGTAAATGAAATGAGTCACTTGATTTTAACAGATCACACATCATATTCAAAGCAAATGTTTTGGACAACACAGCAAAATTCTAAAAAAAAACAATCAGAGAGATGTGAGACGGATGATTAAAAACCACACTTTGTCCTCCTCGAGGTTTCAAAGCAGTTTTCAGTTTGTTTTGTAGTTTTCAAGGAATGTCATAAGTCTAAACAAATTTTATTTCAGGTGAAAATATATCAATAAATGTTTCAATGAATTTCAGACACATTTTTATTAATCAAATGAATTTTTTTTTTATTAGTCTAATGGAAAAACACAAATAAAAAATCATGTAAACCTAAATCGGGGTTAAAAAAAACAAAACATAATAGAAAATTTGCAAACGTTTTCTTTTGAATGCAGAAAAAGATGTAGTGTTATATTTGTGTCTGTGTGTGTTAGTAGAGTGTTTGTTGCTAGGGTTATAGGATGCCAGGCTTTACTGTTAAGTCATATACTAGAAGCATAATTCAACAAAACATCTTAATAACCCCAATGATAAACTCACACTGAAACTCCCATTTCCTCCAGAATCCATTTTCATGCAGGTGCTCTCCTTGATCATGGCACTCAGGAGAGCTGCATTAAATCCTGTTTATTGGCAAAAAAAACCCGAACTGCCTTAGCCTTGAGATGAGCTTCTGCAGGGAGCAAATAGGCCTCAAGCCAATCTGTGACAGAAACCGCATCCCGTCAGTATAAACACTAGTTCAGCAAAGACAGCTGGGGTGGGGTGGGGGGGGGTGGGGGGGAGATGTCCTCACATGGAAAAAAAAGCCGCTTCACCCTAACCTACCTCTGGACCCAGTCACATGCAGTTCAGCTGAGAGTCCCGCTCTGGCAGCCTGCCTCTCAAAAGATTGCAAAAAAAAAAAAAAAAAATCAATTCTATTGTAATCACAGGTCGTCTCTTGGAGGACCTGCAGCTTTATGTATGTGTGTCAGTGTGAGCGAATATATGCAAGCCTCTCTTGTTCCAGCGGAGACTGATTCTTTTCACCCAGTTCAAGTGAGACCACAGGCGTGATGTGTCACTGGGAACATGAGCGACACGGACAAGGGGATTAAAAGCAAACATGAGAAGAACAGTTTTAGGCTAGTGGGAAAATCCTGCCCATGCATTGACTGGTGAAACCCTGTTGTCTGCCTTGATCCCAGTATAAGCCTTAGCAGCTTCTGTGTGAGAATTTGGGACTTGAAATATGTTCACTCTGCAATTTTAAATTAATTAGTGTGTTTTCTGAATATACAGGAGTGTCAGACGTGTCGTTTCCCTGCTTTCAGTGATATGTTGTTGTTGTTTTTTTGTTGTTTTTTCTCACAGAGGTATTGATGAACACTAAGACAGAGACTGCTGATCTCAAATGGACTGTCTTCCCAAATACCAGACCTGAGGTAAGTAACCGCAGCTTCACCATGTTATCTTTATTACAAACACGGACCTTGTGATGACTGGGAATTTTTGGCTTCCAGCTGTTCCTTTGTTACTCTGGTTATAAAGGAGTTTCCTTATATGGCAGGTAACTGACAGAATAATGGCAACTCCGGGGCGAATGTGGGATTCAAAGTATATTAGAAGCAGATGCTTTGATAGATCCCATCAGCCTTGGAGCTGAAGTCGCCGGCAGCCCACAGTTTCAAACACGGCAGCCAGAGAAAGACATATTTGTAATTTGATCATCTGAGGGGTGGTTGCTAGGGTATTTTTTGTTAGCAACATAAGTGACCAAAACTGCTCAACTCGCCGATGTGTCAGATGAAAGACAGTCACAGTGACGCTGGTAAGGAGATGCCTTGAACTGGATGTAAAGATAAGATCTACAACTGTACATAACGATGGCAGGCAGCAGCAGGGAGAGCTTCCTGCATCAAAAGTCTCAGATATAAAAAGCTTCATATATGGGTCTTTATTTCCAGCATTAAAGGATTATAGGAGATGTTTTCGGCAACTTCCAAACCAGCCAGATGTAAATTCTGCCACCTTGTTTAAAAAAAAAAATGTACACAACATTGCTCGATGTTAGTTGTTGCATTCACTTCTCATAAGAAGACCAAATGAACCTTATATTAAAGATGAACCTCCAGTGTAGTCATTTGATTGCAGTATTTTGCTAATGAAATTGTCAATATTATTTTCTGTCTCAACAGTGATAGTCTCTGTCTCAGTAGTGCGATATATGTCACTCAGACCTATTGTTTGTTTTTGCAGAAAAACATGTCAAACATGGCAACCAAACTCAATAGACCTCGTTTACAGCAACAATTCTGACATAAAATAGAGGCATAAACACTGTGATACCCCAAGATGCATCAGCATAGGATTCATATAACAGATATGTTATATGCTGTGTGATATGACGTACTTGCATTGTATCTTTCGGTACATAGACTTTGGTATAGACTTTCCCCAGTCGTAATGGGGGGGGGGGGGTCGTCATTGTTGTTTCACCTCTGAGTCACCAGCTCAGATGCACAACCCAGAGATTTCAAAGGCAGCCAGCAGCAGTTGGTATCTAACTGAAAGAAGACGAAAATAAAGCAAAAATGTCTTCTAATTGGGGAGATGGCGTAACATCAGGGAGCTCCTCATCCTCACAGGTGAAGACAGATCAATCGCCATGTAACGGGGATGGTAAATGATTGTTTTTGTCATGTTATTTTGTTGTTTACAAAGCGTTGTGTGACACATGTTAACCACCAGACTAGACACAGACGCTTCTGTTTTATGTATAAATCCCACCTCTTTTGCTTGTGGAACACAGGCCGGCTATTTAAATCACACACAGAGCAGCGTTGGTTTGTTCAGTGTAAATAGACATGGACGGCGTGGAGAAGGGTCTTCTTCACGCCACTATTGTCTTACCTCTGTCTGGTGTGGCATCTGTATTTGTGTGTAGAGCTCCTCGTTTTGCTTTCAGAACACATAACTTTCAATGATTTTTTTTTTTTTCCTCAAAAAGATGAGATGAGCCCTGTGGGATGTTTTGAGTATCTTCATTGCAGTAAACATTTTGTTCATAAAAATGTGCGTGCTGCCATAGGTTTTATTTCTGGGGATGAAATGGCAAGTGATGCAAACCTGGCTCTCAGTGTTCCGCTGCACCGTCATTCATTCAGACAAGGATTCTCAACACGTCATCTGCAAATGGCGTTTTAAAGATTTACATAACTGATTATCAGAGCCTCAACTTCACTTCACGCAAATCCACTAAGTTCTACTCCGAATATGTTCATTTTTTTTTTTGCTTGTTCCTGCTCTTGGGAACACAGTGATGGTGAACATGTGTGCGTTTGATTCAAAAGTCAAACATTTAGGCATCTGTCTTTTTGCTGTAGGCTCCTCTACAAATGTAGATTTTTCCAGAGGTGTTTCACTTCATACATTCTTCCTATATCCTTTCCGTATTCCCTTATTTTTGTATTAAAGCATGTTTGAAGGGGAGAGCTGTGTCTGTCCCAGATGCTGTGTGCGGTTAGTGTGCTCTGTTTGACAAGTGAGACTTGTATTCCCACGAGCTGGGCTGCACCTCAGTAGGAGGAATGATTTATCAACCCAGATTCAAATTTGGGCTGGACAGAATCCACTGCAGGCCACATCTGTCCCATGGGCCTTTGAGAGGTGCGCTACAGCAGAGGGCAAACCAAGAATTGCAACATTCTTATGATGAATAGGACTTTTATGATGGCCCTGCATGGTGAACGTTTTTACAGCAGAATTAAATTTACTGAAAGATCACAATAAAGGGTTTTTAGTTCAGATATCATTTTAACTCTCAACCTTCCACCATTTGTCTCTTTTTTTTTTTTTTGCTGTCAGTGGGAGGAAGTTAGCGGTTTGGATGAGGAGAAGAACAGCGTGAGGATCTATCAGATCTGCCAGATTAACAGTTCAACCAGCCATTGGCTGCGCAGTGGCTTCATCCAGCGACAAGGAGCGTCACAGGTTTACGTGGAACTGCGATTCACCATGATGGAGTGTTCCTCCAGGAGCACCCACCACCGCAACTGTAAAGAGACTTTCAATCTCTACTACTACCAGGCAGACTTCAACGAGGCCACGCCCAGTTACCCACCCTGGATGGAGAACCCGTACACAAAGGTACGCCCATGCACACTTGGGGTGGGAATCTCTAGGCACCTCACAATTCGATTTGATTCCAAGGGCTACGATTTGATGATGAAATGATTAGCAATTCATCTTGATGCATCACTTTACGTCTATACGTGACTTATTCTCACTCTCTAACTACAGTACTTGCTACTTTTTAAACAAAGTGTATTTTTTAAAGATCAGTGATTAAAATCAGATATTGTTTTAGCAGCGTTTTAAAAGAAAATATGGAATCTATCTGTGTGATGTTGATGGGGAGCATATTCCAAGCAAAAGAAGCTCTGTATTGAACAGTTTTCATCACGCAGTTTGTTCGAGTAATTGGCACCATCAAAAGACCACTGCTCACTTGGCGTGTGTTACTCTCATATGAACCTGAATACACTAGTTTATCACAAAAGAAACATGGAGTGTTATTTGGAAAGATTTCTAGCTGCAGTTTTAAAAACAATTCCATTCAGATTATCTGTACCCGGAGACGTGTCTTCTGAGAAAGCTCTCAGAAGCTTTGGAAAATGTTCAATAATCTAAAGCATATGTGATGTGTGTTTAATGGGCTAAAATGCCTAAAGCATGCAAAACCACAAGTCTGGACCTTTTTAACAGTCAATCCTGTTTGTTGGAATCTGGCTATTACATGAGATATCCTCTCTTTCTTCCTGTCATAGGTGGACACAGTAGCTGCAGACTTTCTCATGCAGAAGAATCGAGAGGGGAAATTTAACGTGAAGACCTTAAGACTCGGCCCTCTCTCTAAGAGAGGCTTCTACTTGGCTTTTCAGGCTCAGAGTGCCTGCATGGCCCTGCTGTCTGTCAGGGTGTTCTTCAAGAAGTGCTCTCCCCTGGTCAGTGCTCTTTCCTCTTTCCCTGAAACTGTTCCCCGAATGCTGGTGCAAGAGGCGCAGGGTGTGTGTGTGGAGCACGCTGCCCAACAGGGGCCCCGACCTCGGCCACCTAAGCTCTTCTGCGGGGAAGACGGCCAGTGGGTGGGCCAGCCAACGACCTCCTGCGCCTGCCTACCAGGATTCGAGCCCGCTGAAGGACACACAAGATGTACAGGTAGGAAGGAGGATAGAAGTATTTATAAAGACTACACCCACATAGACTACAGAGTAGGCAGACTAAACAAGAAAACAATGGTAAGACGAGGGCGGGGTTCACTGAGGGCTGAAGTGTTGGAGAGGAAGTATAAGGCAGAGGAAGTTAATAAAACAGGGGGCAAAGAAGGGACAGGGAGAAGTCATGTGGAGCAACACTTATCTCAGAGAGGAAGAGCAGGGTCAAAAGCTTACTGCTGCGACAAGTCATGGTCGAGCTAGCATGGAAGGAGCGCAGGACTGGAGAGGTGAAGGGAGCAAACAGTGGGGGGAGCGCTGGAGGTAAAGATCGTATCACTGTGAGAACTTCAAAGCAAGGAAGACCAAAAAAAAAACAAGACAGAAGCAGGATGATTCTCTCAGGAGCTTTGCAGCAGCTCTGTCTAATGAGTCCAATTAACAAGCCTCATGCATGAACTCTCCCTATGCGCTCACACACACACACACACACACACAATCACACACACACTCTGCATCACACCAGCACAGATTAATGTTGAGCCCTAAAAACAAAGAAACGCAAGAAATTATTCATTTTCTCAAGAATATGTGTGGTTGCATCAGTCTGTATGGAGGCAGGAATCCATTTGAGCTCTGTGGGAGGTGTAATGATTTCTCAAAACAAAAATTCACTTCTGTTCCATTTTGCTCCTGGTGAGGTGAAGTTGACATTTCCAGCGTTCTGTCACTGTAGAGAGCTGTGAGGAAAGCACATTCACCAGACCATAAAGGGAAATTGCCTTTGTAGAAAGATTGAACTGTTAATTTGCTTGGTACGCCGGTCATTCTAGAAAATGAAATTGACGTCTGGTTGAATTAATATAGCTTTACTGCTGTTATCTCCAATAGACAATATGTGGATTCTCTTTGTCAAACAAAAACCTTCCATGTAAAACTTAAGACTCCCCTCAATTTGATTTAATTTTTTTAATGTGGTCTTAGTCCTGTGTCTAATGTCCTGATTAGATTTTATCATATTTACTCAACATTATCCTATTTCTTCAGTCAAGATTTATAGACTAACCGCCTGTGCATTTTAGTCAAATGTATTTAAGTCAAAGAAAACAGCAAGTATTTTAGTCTAGTTTTAGTCAAGATAGATATCAGGGTATTATTAATATGTCAGTCTGGTCTAGCCAAAAAACAATGCTTTTGTCATTTTTGTGTTATTTTATATCCGATTTATCTTAGTATCTAATGAGTTAAGAATGCCGGTGTGCAGAAAGTGTCTGGTCTGATGATGTCAATGTAAGGAAAGCAGTAACAATGTCAGTAAAAACATTTGAGAAATTGGAAACAGAATTTGTGGCACTTTTATCTTTTAATCGATTGGTAAAAATCATTGTCGGTTGATCTTTTATCAGTCAGTTCATCCATATGGAGTCGGCTCACTGTTTCATTATATCCTGACTGCCACAGTACTGTAATTGGTTTGACGTGAGAGCAATGTTTGGATCAGTAAGCAGAAGCATTTCGTTGCAAGTGGTCCCACATGCTTGCTGTCGTCATGGCCAGATAGATTCAATGATAAGCAGTGTGTCAATGACAGACAGGGTTGCTTCCTAGATTGACTGTTATCAAATTCATTACTGTGATCATCTTGAGTTTATAGCCCTAATTACGTGGTTATGTCTGTCAATCTAAAACCATCTGGCAACGAAGTACCCTGACAAAAAAAAGAAAAAGAAATATATTTGTAAATTCAGTTTAACATAGTGGTTGGGTTTTTGTGCAGTCTTCTTCAGTTGTCTCAAGTCATGTTCAGCAGTCCTGATAATTTGCTTAATATATTCTCCTCCTCAGCCTGTCCCGTGGGGCAATTCAAGTCGGGCACAGAGGGACAGTGCACAGGCTGTCCAGGATTCAGCCATGCTGCCATCAGGGGGTCATCAGTGTGTCAATGTCGCTCTGGATCCCTGCGTGCAGAATCGGATTCTTCAGACATGCCATGCACTAGTAAGTATACAGGAAACATTATTAACGCACAAATCCATATGTAGATGTGGCAATGCAAAGCCACATAAACATCTGCTGACTTCTGTTGTGCTGTTTCCATTATCCTCTAATGTCTTTCAGCCAATCTCCCCCCAGTCTTACTTTGTGTCCATTGTCTCCCTGCCTTGCATTTAAATGCATGTCTTTTGTGGCAGGTTGTTTGGGGGGGGTAGGGGGTAGGGCTCTCCTTCCTAAGTGGAGAAGGCGTTGATGGTCTCAAGTGACACCTTTAATGCAGATTCAGGATTTTCAGTTCAGCCATATGTTGGTTGTGTGACTGTGAAAGACTTTTTAATTGCGTGCACCCTTTTGGAATGGCCATAAAGAGGTTGCAAAACAATTTGAAAGAGCGTCTGGTTGTTAACAATTCGTATTTTCCTGCAGGTGTGCAATCAGCGCCAAGTAGATTTTACATCCACCAGCTACTGATAACTTTAATTACAAATGCTTTATCTTAATTATTAATCACTTAATTAGGCCATTCCTATTATATTTTCTGTTATTGTACTAGATTGCTTGTGCACTTTTGGACATCACTTATATTTTCAATTTGTTTGCAAAATTACAAACCAGCCGTTCCCTTAGTAAATCGTTGTGATTTTCCCCTAAAAATAAGTGTTTCACATTATTGTGGCAGTCTTGGTCATTTTAAATAAGTGGATTCTGATCGTTAACTCATTAAATGTATTGCCTCTAAATATACCTATTCCCTAAAGTTGAATTCAGCACCCATTTTGTCGATGATGCTGCCCCACTTGGGTTTCCAATGAGAACACTATTAGCACTTAAGTTAGCTGCAGGCTCAGGGACAAAGCTTTGTCTCCTTGGCAGGAACAGAAACTCATTCACTGTGGCTGAGTGGGATTGCTGTTTAGTTATGCTTGGCTTGAGGCAATAGCTATCTTCTTACAATTTTCAGACGGTGATCATTATCATCCAGTTTTTAGACGAATGTAGCTGCGCCATTTAAATTCTGTGACACATATGCTCCTGCTGTGATGCAAAGCCTCTGCAAGAGCATTGTTCTGCTTCATGACTACATGTGCAGACTGAATAAAATGTCTTGTGCCGCTCATAGAGAGAAAATAAACAAATGGTCTGTATGGGTCATGGGAAAGGCAAAGCAGCAGTAAAATCACACAGCAGATATTATGATGTGAGTTGATAGAGAAATGTTACTCTATGATCGCATCGCGGATAAGTGATAACTTATAAAATATGACATTTTTGTCATTCAACTGCTGCTATCTAAATCATCATATGTACTGTTTTTACAGGGAATCTGTTGAATCACTTCAACATGTTTAGAAAATAGCAACACCTGAGCCCGACAGAAACGCTGCTGTTCAACATTTAAAGAAATACTTTGGCATAGTTTGATTTATATGCTTATTATCTTCTGTTAGAGTTTAATGAGAAGACCAACGCCACTCTGTTGTCTGTATGGTGAATATGATGCTACAGCCAGCAAAGGTCGAAAATCTTCATGCTAAGCTAAGCTAACTGGCTACTTCTGTCATCTTGATATTTATGATTGCTTTATATGAGAGCCAAATCAATCCAGTCATAATAAACTACTGAAAATGTTGAGCTAACAGGTGAAAGGAAAATGCCATATCAGTTTAACCTTGGCATTGTTTGTCACCGTAGGACCTCCTTCAGCCCCTCGCAGCATTGTCACCCAGATCAACGGCACGACGCTTAGTCTTGATTGGAGCGACCCTCTGGATAACGGCGGCAGAAAAGACCTGAGCTACTCTGTCAAGTGCTCCGTGTGCAGGTCACCCAAGGGCCCGTGCCTGTCCTGCGGAGATAGTGTCAGCTACCGGCCCACACAGCACGGCCTGCTCGGTCGTAGCTTGGAGGTGTGGGGCCTTCTGCCTCACACCACCTATGTCTTCACAATCCAGGCGCTCAACGGGGTGTCTCAGCTCAGTGGCAAGGAACCTGCCAGCGAAAGTGTCAACATCACCACAAGCCATGACGGTAAGAGGCAGCGAGGGAGAGGTAGACAGGTATAAATAGTCCAAATATCCTATGGTATTTATACTTCTTCTGCCATCTGTGCAGTGCCGTCGCTGGTGTCTGTGATTCGGAAGAGTGACTCCACAGAGAGCAGTCTGACTCTGCACTGGTCAGTCGCAGATCAGCCCCACTACACAATCACGCAGTACCAGATACGCTACTGTGAGAAGGTGAGAGCTCCCAACTTCTCTCCACTGTCTGCCATGTTTCATAGTGATTCAGTCTTATAAAACTCACCATAACGCCTGTAAACAGCAGTGGCGGCTCAGTGTTTAATGTGGATTTTCTTCACACAGTCCAAAATAGTGCAGGTCAGATGAGCTGCAGCCCAGATGCCTGTAGGTCGCCATGCCAAACAATTATGCCTCACATATTCCACAATATAAATGAGTTATTGCAGTATATCTTTTTAAGAGACAGCCAGCATTCAAAGACTTTGTTTATAGTGTTGTATGTGACAACTGTTGAGGCAGTATACACAACACATGCGTGTGTACTGGACATTTCTATGGCTAAGTTTGTGTTTTTGCTCTGACCCCAAACACACAGGAAAAACCTGACCCAGAATCAATATCATACAGACATACAATGCTTTTGTGTGAACAAAATAAAATCCTAAAAACATATTAATCAACTTTTTTTCTGATTGAAATTGTGTAGCTATGTTAAATATACCGTAATTTAATATGCAATTTTAAGTATAGTAGATTTAAATTCCTACAGGTGACCCTTTAGTGGCTTTGTAGCAGTCATTTTCAGAGTGGTCTGTTTTTTTCCTCACATATTCCTGTTTTATGCTCACTTCCAGTCCTTCTAACTCATGTTTTCATACGCTAGGAGCGGCGTGGCGAGGATCAGTGCCAGTACACAGAGAGTAACAGAAACCAGGCTGTTCTGACAGACCTCCGCAGGGCCACTCAGTACGAGGTGCAGGTCCGGGCACGCACCAAGGCCGGCTACGGCAGCTTCAGTCCTGCAGCTGTCTTTCGTACGCTTCCTGATGGTAAGATAAAGGCCCCATGTGCTCATGAAGTATATTTAACACACATTGTTTTGTTTTGTTTTTCATTTCCATTGGGAACGTTTCTTCATGTTCTGCACAATCAATAGTTGCATAGTTTCTTGGTCTGTGTGTCCTTGTACTGAATTAGTGTCATTGCATTGAGCATGTTTAATATAATAAATTCCTGTTCATGCTCTTTCTTTCTTTGTCATGCTTCTCTGCACTATGATTATAAACACATTGATTTCTGTCATTGCATTACTCCAACTCTCTCTGTCTGTCTCCTTTTCTTTCTTATTTGCTTGTCACCGCTCTCAGGACAAGACTCTGCCTCCCAGTTCTTGGTACCTGGCATCCTTATCGCTGTCGGGATGCTGCTGCTTGTCACCTTCGTCTTTGTGGCTGCCTACTGCATACGGTGAGAACAGGGGAAAAGGGAAGAGGCAGAGAACAAGATTTGGGAGGCAAGGAAGCTGACAGAATAACAGGAAATGGGAAAAAAAGGGGAAATCGAAAACCAATAACAAACGTGACCCTAATTTTACAGTTTTGCACCACTTTGTTCTTCTATTTATACAAATCATATCTTATCAACGGTGGATTTGAACTGTGTTACCCACACCATTTTTGTTTGTTTGAGGCAGTTAAGACACAAAGCAATGCTCACAATGTTTTTTTCACTTACGCAGCTAAAAGTTATCCTGCTCATTAGAACGTTTTCCTTTGGCTTCATTGTTTAAGTAAATAGTGTATCATCAGAGCAAGAAAGGGTGTGTATGTGTGTGTCTGTAGGTGTGTGTGTGTGAGAGAGAGAGAGAGATTGAGAGAGATGGCGATAGAGGTAGAGGGCAGGGAGAGACAGGATGCAGGCGTCCCAACCCTGTTTCCACAGGACAGAAGAACAATAGCTGTGACCTTGTGACACACACACACACACACACACACACACACACAAACCAGTGGCTGAGGCCCAGATCTGCCACTAAGCCAGGGTGGTGCATTATTGCTATTTTAGACTCATGAGGTGGGAGAAGTAGAGAAGAAGAGGTAGGCAGGGACCAGTAGCTACAGGGTTGTCACAGTCTCAGAATTCAGCAGAATTATAATGGAATTGCTTGAGTCAAAGAGTACAACCATCGAGGCTGGCTCAGGTACTCATTATTACAACAAGCCATTGTGTGTTTTGAGTTTTATTTAAACATAATATAAATTATGGAACAGAAGATTTCCTTCTAAACACTGTATCTCTGTTGTACAGAGGGTATTGGCCTGCAGCTGAACTGACCTCTGACCCCTCAGTGCATGTGGTCAACCATAAAACAGCAATAAATCCTCGATAAATAATGATATTATTATTCTTGCTTGCAACCTAGTCGCACAATGGGCGATGGCTCATCTCTCAGAGTTTATATTTTAGTCACAGGCACCTTTGTTATTGTCCTTGTTATTGCATCTGGACTGTCACATTGTAAGAACATTGATTTGCATCGCTTTAAGCTGATAAAAAAAAGCATTCAGAGCGCCTGCCAAAAAAAATCTAACATCCATTCTTCAGATAACTACACTGCCATCCTAATCTCATTCTATTTATCCTGATCTCTTCCTCTCTGCCTGCAGCAAACAAAGCCGAATAAAGGATCCAGAATTGAGTGACAAAAACAACCAGTATCTCGTTGGCCAAGGTACCAGATCACGGACCTCCGCACTAAACCTCAGATTTGATTTATAACACATCCACGTCCAGAATATCATTTTTAATGTGGGTGGACTCCTTGCCGTTCTTTTCCTTTCCCATGACTCTGTTTATCTTTCTCCTTTAGGGGTCAAGGTTTATATCGACCCCTTCACCTATGAGGACCCTAATGAGGCAGTGAGAGAATTTGCCAAGGAAATTGATGTTTCCTTTGTCAAGATTGAGGAGGTTATCGGTGCTGGTAAGCCCCTATTTTTCTCATTGTACACCAATATCTAATACAGCTCTCTGTGGGCTCACAGACTGAATCTTTTTTATTGTCTCCTTTCAAAGTAACATAATTAGAAATATAAAACACTGAGTTAAATTGATTCTGTGACATTTAAAGACACTGTCTGTATTTCTCTTTATTTCAAACAAAATTCAATATTGCTACGTAAATGAAGCAATTAATTGATAAATAACTTATTTCCAGCCCTTATTGAAACTAAAGGTCACCACTAGCTGTAAGCGAACTTTAGGTTTGCTGAAGACAAGCCAGTAAATGTCGGTTAGATAACACGGCCGTAATGTGTGTTTTATGTGACTGTGTGCCACAGGAGAGTTCGGAGAGGTGTGTCGAGGACGGCTGAAGATCCCAGGGAAAAAAGAAAACTATGTGGCGATTAAGACTCTAAAGGGAGGCTACACTGAAAAGCAGAGACGCGACTTCCTGTCTGAAGCGTCCATCATGGGCCAGTTCCAGCATCCCAACATCATCCACCTAGAGGGGATCATCACAGCCAGCTGTCCAGTCATGATCCTCACGGAGTTTATGGAGAACGGAGCCCTGGACTCTTTTCTACGGGTAAGTGGGACACAGACCACACTGAAACACACTGTTGCTTCTCTCATTCGCCAACGGGAACTATTTCTCTCCGCTGTAGTTGAATGACAGCCAGTTCACGCCCATCCAGCTGGTGGGTATGCTGCGTGGCATCGCCTCCGGCATGAAGTACCTGGCAGAGATGAGCTACGTCCACCGAGACCTAGCTGCTCGTAACATCCTAATCAACAGCAACCTAGTGTGCAAGGTGTCAGACTTTGGCTTGTCACGCTTCCTGCAGGAGAACTCCTCTGACCCGACCTACACCAGCTCTCTGGTGAGATGACAATTCTCTTCAAATAATGAGTCAGAAACGTTTTCATTAAGGTCACATTATATCCGAATGTCAGATGGTACATTTCTGTATAGACCCTTAGTCAAAAATCAACCAAAACCTTCACTTGATATGTCGAGCCCTGTGTGACCGTGTGTTTATGAAGTTTTGCAGAGTTCACTGATTTCTTTTCTGTGCAGGGAGGTAAGATCCCAATCCGCTGGACAGCACCAGAGGCAATAGCCTTCAGAAAGTTTACCTCAGCCTCAGATGTGTGGAGCTATGGCATTGTCATGTGGGAAGTCATGTCTTTTGGAGAGAGACCGTACTGGGACATGAGCAACCAGGATGTAAGTTTAAACCAAACAAACATGACGATGATTTTTAAGGTTTTGTCAGGCACAGTACAAAGCTGAGCTTCTCCTAAACTCATATTGGATTTAAATACCATTAAGGTAATGCATTGATATGAATGATAATTGTCCTTCCTATCAGGTAATCAATGCCATAGAGCAGGACTACCGTCTGCCTCCACCCCCTGACTGTCCCACCCATCTGCACCAGCTCATGCTGGACTGCTGGCAGAAGGACCGCTCGGCGCGCCCTCGCTTCACGGACCTCGTCAGTGCTCTGGACAAGCTGATCCGCAACCCTGCATCCTTGAAAATAGTGGCTCAAGAAGGAGCAGGGTGAGAGTGTGGATGTGTTTGGGTGATTGACAGAATACTTTCCCAATTCGGTCACAATGGCAGTGAATATACAGCTTGAGAATAAAAAGAAAGACAGAGGCATGTCTGTCTTCGTAAATTCTCTTTCTTAGTGTCCATTTAGATTTGTAACCGTCACAGCTCAGATATTAGCCTCCTACTGCCCCATCTTATGTACCAACTTCATGTCCTGCTGTGACCTGTCAGCCTCTTGCTGTTCCCATTTCCCTTCCTCCGCATTCTGCCTGTCAGATGGTCACATACAGGAGCGGGTGCTCCACCCCTAACAAATGCCATTGTTTGTCCCTGTCAGTCACTTAGCCTCAGATTATACCTCTACTTGTCAACTGGAATGTTGCTGCAGGATATATGTAAGTGCCTTACTGTTGTTTTCATGACAGTGTGTGTAAATTATTCCTTTGTCTCCCCACTCTGCCCCCCAGGCTGTCCTACCCCCTGCTGGACCAGCGTGCACCTTTAGCCCTCTCCTTGTGTGCTTCAGTGGGGGAATGGCTGAGGGCCATCAAGATGGAGCGCTACGAAGACAGTTTCCTGCAGGCTGGCTTCAACTCAGTGGACCAACTGGCCCCGATCACCACACAGTCAGTTCCTATCTCCAGTCTCATCTAAACTGATTCTTATCTCTGGAGTAACATTTTCACTTGTCAGTTCACACTCTCTTCCTCCAAGGTCAGGGAGCTAGCCTCGTAGCCTTTAGCATTTTCATACAGACTGAATAAAGAACTCCAAGAGAAGTTTAGAGCAAATTTTATTTTAATTTAAGTATGCAAGACTGGAAACCAGGAGACCAAATATTTGATAACTGAAATATTATTTTAATTTCCATCAAATCTATATTTATCTCTTCTTCTTGTCTAATTGGTATTTTTTTCCGTCCATATTTCAGGGATCTGCTACACATGGGAGTGACTTTGGCCGGCCATCAGAGGAAAATTCTTTCCAGCATTCAGACAATGACCTTTCGGAACAACAGCACTGCCACTGTGACCTTCTAGCTCACCTGTCTCTCTCTACCTGGAATCGAACACCAGCTTATAGGTGGTGCCATGTAGTGAGAGCAGTCTGGATTCTCTCCTGTGACCCACTTCAAAGACGGACTCCAAGAGGGATCGACAGAATTTCTTAATGATCAGAAGAAAATAAGAAAAATAATTGACTGAAGATGACTTTCTCGTCAGGAAGAGTCGTCCAGAGACTAGCGTCACCGACAGTGACCACGACACAGAGTTTAAACTGACTCATTTTGTGACAGTTTGTGGTCGGTGTTTTTATATTCACCCAAGGTTAGGACCCTAAAAATGTGCTAAATGAAGAGCAGAGACAGAGTCGTCAGGGTTTACAAAGTTTCTCTAGTATCATGTCGTTTTACATTGACTGGTTTGTTGTCACAGTACAAAGTCACTTCACCAAAGGAGACAAAAAGGAAGACGAGTGCCAATCCAAGGATTTCAGTTTTCATATTGTTGTGTAATTATGAATGAGAACTGCTTTCACCCTGTGTCTTGCATTAAATCCATCTGGATTAGGACACAGACACCTTTCAGATGAAGACTGAACATTTCAGATGTTGGATTTTTTTTTCTCCCATTTGTTATTCATATTACCTCCTCTTTACTCAGGTGTGATGTGTAATGCAGACTTTTAGAGAGCTGTACCCAACCTAATCAGAGTTGTTGCACCTTCCTTCACGCTGGCTCTCCTCTCACCAGCTCCAGTGAGGAGAAGGGAGGCACCATAGAGATATAATCAGCTCTTTTGTCATTTCAGAGTGAATTATAATCTCCAGTAACTCCATCTGTTTCTCTTGGAGTGTGGTTAGTTATTTCTACTGCCTGTGTTTCTGCTGGCAGCTCAGTTTTGTTACTGTCGGACTAAACAAGGACCAAGTTAAGTCAGAGACCAGACAACACTGTATAATTGGTTGTCTTGTAAAAAGGTTTGCTAAGACACTATCTGGTCTTAAAATAGTTTTTCTTGATATAACTGATACGTTTTAAATTCTCTTTTTCTCTATTCTCCATCTTCCGAGGCCATTCAGTTATTCTTGTGGACTCAAATGCCAATTTCATAAAGCTGAAATCTCCAGGCGACTCTCATTTGAATGTAATTGAAGGGTTACTTTGACATTTTGAAATTGAATGAGTGTTTTTCCTTCATCAGATGCTAGTTTTGGAATCTGCAAATTGCTTTTGCATCAAAGCTGCACATATATTGTTTCTTAACATAACAAGGAGCATTGAAAACAATGTACAGCAGCCAGCTAAGCTAGCGGGGTAGCTTGCCACGAGCAGCATCCATTGGTTTCACAGTGGAATGCTAACAACATTGTTGAGATGCTGTTTGATAAGAATAGCACGCCCCTTCACCTTTCAAGTTATTATTTTACTTCATCAGGTGTTGCTTAAGCAGTTGACAAAAATGGTTTGAGGAGGCAAAAAGGATACTGCAGGCTAACCTTTAGCCAGTAGTATCCATAGGTTTCAAGGTAGAATGCTAATAATGTTTGATTAGCAGAGCAGGTCCCTCACAATTTAAGTTCAGTGTTATTTTCTTTCATCGTAACATTTTTGCACAGCAATATTATTATTTTTATTATTATTATTATTATTATTATTATTATTGTAATTGCATTAGCAATATGTTGCTACCAGCTTACAGGCTAGCTGTATCCAAGGTGCTATGTATTTTGTCGCTTCATCAGAAGCTGCTTGTGTAATTAGCAAAATGTTTCTGCTGTTGCCCAAATGCTACACCATTTTTTTCCCCAATCTTTACATTTCCCTTCAACAATCAAACAGGCTAGCTTGTAGCTACTTGTATCCATTGTTTTCAGGGTAGAGTGCTAATAATGCTTTCGAACATTAGTAGCATTTTCCACTATATTATTATTTTTCTTTATCAGATGCCACTTTTGGAGAGTGTAAGTGTTCCTGTTCCTTTCCCTGACCTGAGCTACACAAAATAGTTTCTTAACATGTAGTGGTACCAGCTAGCAGGCTACCTTAAATTATCCATTGTTTTCAGGTTTAAATGCTAATGATGCTTTTGAGCTGCTGTTTAATTAGCAGAGCAGTCCCCTCACATTTTCTATGTACAATACTATTATTTTACTTTATCAGATTCCGTTTTTGGAGTGTGCGAGTGTTTCTATTGCAGTACTTTTGCTACACAAAATGGCTTCTCAACATGTAGCAGCGCCAGCTAACTAAGCTAGCTTATAGTATCCATTGGTTTCAGGGTGGAATGCTAATAATGCTGCCAAGCTGCTGTTTGATCAGCAGAGTACCCACCACACGTTATTACTGGTGCTTGCAGAAGAGGAATAACAGACTGGAGTTCAAAATGTCAAAGTGTTGCTCAAAGACTGTGCTTGAAGGATAATACCAGCCTTTTTGACATTTAGGTCATGCATAATTTTACCCAGGTAGCTTGCAGACCTGCAGTGAATCAGGAAAATGAAGCTTAAACAGCTACTGAAACACTCAAACAACTAAGTTGAGTACAAATTACATAGCATCATAGTATCTTTGTCTAAATGGTTCTACCACTGTGCCATTGTACACTTTTATGAAAGAATTTCTTTTTAATCATTTGGTGTTTTTTCAGTTGACAGTTTCCTATCATGTGTGATAATTTTGTAGGGTTTCAATAAGTTTAAAGTGCACCTTTAATGCATTCTAAATACTTTCAAATGTGACGAGGCTAACATACAGTATATTCAAGCTGCTTAATGTAGTTAAAGTGGTGATAATAGCTGTAAAGTGAGTTCTAATGCTTGTGCTATCACTTGAAAAAGCCCACCTGTTGTTGAGACGTTGGTGATACCATAAAAGTTCTTTTTTCTAATTATTTTTTTCAGGCCTTAATCAAAATCACTGGTATTGTCTTTGGCAAGGATGAGAGATTTCTTTTAAGGATTATGGGAAATGTGGTCTTCATATTGAAGATCCCATAAAGAAGATCAGTAAAATAAAGTTTGAAATCATGAATAGATAAAGTATGTTTTCATTACTGTACTGTGTGTAGGCTAATCTGTATTCAGTATTCATAATAAAGATTCACACCAGTGTTTACCATCATCACTCATTCTTCAGCTTATTATTACGATGGTCTCTGTATATATATTCAGTCTCATCAAAGTCATTCTCACTTCAAATGGAGTATGAAAACTGCACTAATATACAGTATATAAATGTCATTTTATGTATGTCACAGGAAATTCCTATCTTTCCAGAAAGTAAAAAGTCAACATCATTTGTTGAGGTTCGTTCCAGTGACCTCAGTGACATCTGTCCCAAATTCAAAGCAAGTCAGCGCTCGACAAAGCTGCTCTTCCTTTTACTAAAACAAACTGATGTTTCTGGATGTGCTTCAGCTGTTTTATTTCAGTGTTTGCAGATGTGACGTGAATAAACTGTTCTTGGCTCTCTTGTTTTCTGTCTTCGGTTGGATGATGCCCGCCTCGGTTTTCTGTGGTCATAGCATAAATGTGCAAACACAATGTCTAAAGAGGTGTGTATTTCTGTCTTTGTTGCTCTTGTTTCAGACGTGCCTCTCATCTATCCGTTAATAATGAGAGAAACAGGAGGCTGCGAGGGCCAGAATTAAATCTCAACTCCCCAAACATTTCCCAGCTTTGCTTTTCAGCAGCCTTCCCTCCTGCCTTCTGTTCCTCCAGAGCTTTTACCCTTGAGGGCTCGAAGCTTGTCCTCTCCTATGTTTCCCTTCCTGGTCCTCAGCCCTTTTAATCGTGAAGAGATGTTCTTTTCTTCTCCTCTGCCTCAGGCTGAGAGCAGCTTATAGTGCAGCATAAGCTTAAACTCCTCTCACACACAGTTTTTTTTTCTCTCTCTCCTATCTCCAAAGCTACCATACCAGGCAAGGCTGCTCAGGCTTCAAGGAGTGTTTAGGTTCATTGATTAATGTACTTTGATTATCTTTGTGTTAGTGACTCATTCCTCTTGTTCCACTGCTCTCATGTTGCCCACTAAGTACAAACTTCCATGCAGTGTAGATAAATAATGAGTGACTTGTAAACACATTTTTTTTAGCCCTACAGTGTGTTTTGGTGTGAATGAATCTCTGCATCTAAGTAATTCAGTATCTGAAAGAGAGTCAGGCTTTCATCTCTGGTTTCTACTTCTGTCAGTGCTTTGCGTGACCCTTGACCTCACTGTATAGAACACAACTAGCCCCAGCTTTGTCTGTGTGTCTCAATGGCCATTCATTAGGGCTGCTGTTGAGCCGAGAGCGGGACCTGGCCAACAACCAGATTTTAGCATTTGGTGGATTGTGTCATTCCCCTCGCATTCCAGTGTGCATTCAAGTGTGGAGTGTGTGTGGGTGGGTGGATGGTTATGGCGGGTGGAGGTTAACTAGTGGGATAGGTACACGTGTGTTTGCAAGTAAGGGGGCAGGGAGGCAGAAACAGGATAATGTGAAACGGTTTCACCCTGTCTGCAGCAGTAGACGGCACACAGAATCAACATGTGATCCTGCATCAAATGTGCAGCTTAGGGTTGTACTCCAGCAATTTACTGGTGCACTTTCATAAAGTTGGGGGACAGTAAGGAGGCAGTTGAAAGCCTGACATACCCTGAATTTTAGCTTATAGTATGGGCCAAAACTGAACGCGCTGTATACTACAATGAACATAATGCAACTTATCTGGCATTAGGAAGTCCCTTCCCCCTAAATGCCCGCTTCTTTCAAACTCCACAAGTCCAGTGTGTCATGTAGACTTTCTGTTCAGCACTTAATCTGAGTCGTGAGGCTTATCTGACACAACAGATTGATCAATAACCCTCATGACATCATCAGGGTTAACTTTGGACGAGTTCCTGTTAAAGGTCACCGAAGATATAATTTTCACGGACTCAAGGTGTCCGTTAAAAGTCCTTTATCAGATGGTCAATCAGCATCTGGCAACCCCGGCCCCACACACACACACACACACGCACACACTCACACACACATTCCTGACTTTCGAGTTCAGTGGAGGTGCATCTGACATTTTTTCAGCAATTGGCATTGTGTGCCAGAGTTTGAGAGAGAGAGAGAGAGAGAGAGAGAGAGCAGAACTTCTCCCTCAAGCTCTTTTTTCAGTCTCTACACAATGTGCACTATGTGAATACAAATGAGTGTGACACTGTGAAGGACTCCCAGAAAGCATTCACCATTATCCCCATATTTAAATGATCATCAGACCTTGCTTCTGTTGATGTTGCGTCGCTTTTCAGCCTGCATTCGAGTGTGACCGTTTGGAACAACTGAAAACATTCTGCCCTCCGCCGTGGTCGAACAACACATCATGCAAACTAGTTTGTTTTGAGAATACCACACACCTTGATTAGTAAAATTGATGGGATGCCCCTTTAACATTTCAAAGTAGACCATTCGACCTCTGTCATTTTCCATCAGTTTTCTTTTCGGATCTGCAGAATTGCATTGATTCCCCACCAGCAGAGGCTCGAAGATTGAAAGTTTGAGTTTGATTGTGGTGAACGATCGGTGGCACATTGCTCGGCAGAGCGCTTCCACTCTGTTTCGTATTGGATCTGATCACTGGACAGTTGTAGCTCCCCGCTGTTCTACAGCATATCTGTTGATTTTGAAGGAGCTTGTGCCAGGACATTGCTGTAAATGAGAGTTTGTTCTTAGCTGACCCACCTGGTCAAATAAATGTTGTCAGAATTTAATTACACGTCCAGGCTGCAGTGCAGTTTGATGTGGAATTAGCTTTGCACTTTTCATCATACACTTATTCCAGTTAATCAATATAAACCTTTAGATTACAGGCCCCTGCTGTCTCCTCATTGTTATTATTCTTATTTGTTGTCGCTGTGTATTCAAACATTGTTTTATTATCCACCCCCAGGCTGTCACCTTCAGTAACAATTGATTTTGGTGCAATCTCAATTTATTTTAGATTTCTGAATCACTAATTAAAAATAAATTTTGTCCCAGCTTGCTCAAATAAATTGGTTATTCTCAAAGCCAAAAAGGTTTTCAAATGACTCCAAAAGCTTCTCTTTCATCACATTTCAAAGAGCAGATCACGTGTTCGATGGAGGCGTTAGTGGGATGAGGAATGGGAACATGAATGTTGACACCTTCAGGATGAGCAACCAGCCCCTCCAAAGGTTTTCTGCAGGTTCCTGCCCTGTCTCAGCTTTCAGTACACACACAGCAGCCATCCATCTCCCCTGTGGCACCCTTTTGTTTTCCAATGCGCTAAGATGTGCTCATTGCCTTCTGCGAGGAAATAGAAGGAGTGTGACCTTCATTGCTTCTTATCCCCTCTGTGTGAATCTCCCCATATTGTGAAACTCAATCCACATGCGTCAAGGACCACTTTGATGGGCAGGATTAAAAAGTGGGAGAAAAATATCAAATTACTCCAAATTTCAGAAGAAGTGGTGAGTTTTGGTGTGACAAAAAGGACTGAGTATAGAGGCAAGACCATGATCACAAGTGGCAAACATGTCACTTTAAAGATGTTTCTGATCATCTTTATTGTAGTGATAAAGGGATTAATTTTCTTTTTGAAACCCAGATTGGTGAGTTTACTCCTGGGTGTCGTGCTTAACCTCTCACAAAGGCCTCACCTTCATGTCCTAACTCAACCTAACTCATCCACACCTCTCAACCCTGCAAGTATAAATCTTTGCCCTCAGCTGGAAAACATACACCCACCAAAAGCCACCTAGTCGCAAACTCAGAGAGAAACACAATCCTTTGTTATGGTTTGATTTAATTAGCCTGTAGAATCCGTTAAAAACATCGAAGGGTTGCTTTTGTCTTGCAGTAAAAAACCCTGTTTTGTCTGTTTGTTTTATTTTCCATGATTACTGTGAAGTCTTGTCTTTGCTGCATTGAATTATATAGTTTATAACTTGGAGACCAATAGCCTAGATTATGTATTTCCTCAGCAGTAAACACTGAATATCCACATAAACAATCATACACACTAGAGTTGCTGAATTAGGAACATATTTTGCTTAAAAATGTTAAATCTGATCCTAATTCAGTTTTGTGGACTTCCATAGATGCACAAATGTAGACTCAAGCACCTCCTCCTTACCCAGATTCTGTTCCCATGTGGCCCCCCAAACCTTAATGGTCTTTCAACCTGGTTTGGAAGAATGACATCCATCACATCTGTTGATTATACTGTAAAAACATGACCACTCACGTTTATGACTGACCCTGTGAACAAACCATGTTCCCTGGACTCACGTTGTCACAGCCCAGCCGTGTTTGTGCGTGTGGGGGTTTCTCCCGGAGTCCTTGCACCTTTGTTCACTATGTGCAGAACCCACTTCGAAATCTGAGGAAGCAGCATATGGTTACAATTTAACCTGCATCTGGATACAATACAACTAGTTTTACAAAAAGTGAGTATGTGTGCAATATTGAAAGTAATCAGATTACAAAAATGAAGTAATGCTGACCAACCCTGGGTATACTCTCTCTGATCGAACACATTGTGGGCTTATGTGCAGCAACAGTGACCACCACCTCTCCTCAAATACACGATAACAACAATAGAATGATTTGCCCTTAAATAGGCGTTGACATTACTGTATTATGAGCTCCCTCTAGCGTGCAGAAACTAAAGTGTGCATGTGTTTTTTTAATAATGAGGGAAAGTCATATTTGTTTTCTACACGTTTGTCTCGATTCATGCAGAAAAATATAGTTACTGGGAGCCCGACACACATTCGCAGCATGGATGGAGGTTACTGTCTGTGGGGAGACGAGGTAGACTGTTTACAAGTCATGTCAAATTAGGCCTCCACTGTGTTTAGGTGTTTTATCGTTGAGGTTAAAGGATGGGCTTTTCCACAGCATTTTAACAACTGATATCAATTTCTGTCTGCATGTCACATCAGATAACGACTGGCTCAAACTGAGCCGAATGTGGCTTTTAATGATTCCCATCAGACGTGGCACCGCTCATCGGCGCTGCTTTGTCGCCCCCTAGCGGTGAAGATATGACGTCACACCCTGAGGGAAAAGCAAAGTCACGTTTGACTTGGCCGACTGCACAGGTGAATTCATACAAGATGGCTGTATGCACGTTTTAAAAACACGTTGGGAGACCTGGGATAGACACACCCCTCTTAAAATGACGCCGTTCTCCAATATGTTTGGAATTTGTTGCAAGAAATACCGCGGGCCTGTGTGTCTAAATGCATTCTGTGGCTTTTTAGATGCAAATATTATTCTAACCCTGTACAGGGTAAAGAGGTTGGATATATAATCCTCTTACTCTATCGTCCTCCTGATGCCCTTTCTCCCCTAAATTATACAAAATGATTCGTTATGTTTTCGGAATTGAGCCAGTGTGAGTTCTTTTAGCACTTTTGGTCTTATTTTTCATCATTTTTGGCACTGGGTAGAACAATGCCTTTCAAAATGCGCAAAAAAAATGTTCAGCCAATCATCTGACTGTCCTCACAAGAAGAATGATGGCACCAGTCATTTCAGCGACGACCCCAAAAAACAAAGTATGTTTATGTTCAGGTTATGAAATCCTTTAGCGGCTGTCGGGACTATGATGGAAGCAAAAGAGGAAATTGGGTGATGTTGTTGTGATGGAACTCCCTATGGAGGAGGTCATGGTGGATGGATGGGTCAACAAAACATCATCAGACTTGACCACAGGAGACCACTGTTCATTTCCTGTTTCCTATTGGCAGCCAATGATGTTATTCTAACCATGTTGTTTGCTAAAACTAACAAAGCACTCATTTTTAACCTTATTAAACCTGCAGTGTGGAACAAGTTGGACACGATGGTGTTTAAGCCTATCACCACCAGATTAATCTGTATTTCTTTTTATACTGGACTTTTTAAAACGGTAGTAAGTGGCATCTTTCCAGAGTGGGTGCTCAGAGAATGATGCACGTCAACCATCTTAGAATGGTTTGCAAGAATTGAAAGGGGGAGCAAATGTAACAATGGAGTAGGTTAGATCAAATAACAGTATGGCGGAGCCGATGGCATCATAGGCATGTCGGCTGTGTTTGTGCAAATGATTTTCACTGCAGAAGGAGGAAACAGAGTTCTACGCTTCTGCAGGCTTTACCTAATCCTTTTTTTTAAACTAAAGTCTAAAGTGCTAATGGCTGAGAGACACAGACGATGGCCGAGCACTATGAACAGAGGTGAGGTGATTTCTGATTAAAGGCTTGTTTTTTTATGCCACACACTGAACTAAACCTACATCTCTCACAAACATATGAACTTGCTATCCTCTCATCCCTGTACAGAATGTACAATGTGGCAAAAAATAACCTGATTCCATCATAGTTTTGTGCTCTAAATATTGTCAGACTGACTAAATCTATGTTTGCACGGTTATGCAAGCGATTGCTAAAAACAAACTCCACTGTTCTGACACAGATGTCTGACAGTTATACAATGTGCACAGCACACTAATTCAAACATAGGTGATGTTTTTCAAGCACTGCTCCTAATAATTCCACTACTACTGCCAGTGGAGACCACCATGTACCCTCTGTGGCCTGGAAACACATCGGGGTTGACTGTCACACTGAAGATCAAGACAGTTGTTCTCCAGCTTCCTGTGTGACCGTGGCCAATCGAAAAAGAGAGATTATAGCAGCGTAATCCCACATAATCTCTGCTTCTGAAGGCCACTGCAGCAGAGAGTCAGGGAGGAGTGGATCTTAGAGAAAGTGCATCACAGCTGTGAGGCGAAGGAACAGAGAGTGACAGACAGATGCATGAATGGATTCTCAGACACTCAGTGAGCTTGGCGTTTGTGTGCTCATGCACTCTCATTCATCAGTTAAGTCATTGATAGATTTTAATCCTATGCATTCAACCTTAATCCCCATGCGGAGTATGTCGCATGTAATATGAGCAAGCATTTTCTCTAACTTCAACATATGATTCATCTTTTCATGTCCATCATGGGGAATTAATGTAATACCCTGCGGTTGTTTAAGATGGGTGAGAGCAAACTTGTTGTTTTTATGTAAGATAAAAATTCATTTTTGTTTCCACTAATGGTCTTTAAACTGGGATTTAACCGCCAGGCATGTATGAGATTAGAAGGTGGATTTCTTTTCATAATACAGTTGACAAGATGAGTAATCCTCTCCATGCAAACTGCATCCGTTATTATTTTCCTCCTGTCTTTTTTTAAATTTCATTTCACTTTGGCACGCAGATGATAGGTCTTTTCCTTTTTTATGAACTGCACATCAGCGGGCAGAGAAATATTACCTTGCCCTCCAGGGGAAAGAGGTTGACGCGTTCTGTGAACCTTTATTGTTCCATGAAAATCAGACACGAGGGTTTTGGTTTACACATTAAAAACCAGCAGATCCTGTCAACAAACAGCCCTGGCCTGAAGTCAGTGCCAGGCTTTGGGCGGATGTCAATCTGTCTCACTCCGTCTGTTAGTTGTGATGACAATATTCCTGCAGATCAATTAATAATTGTAGTGAAGGTGAAAAAAGCAATGCCACTGAGTGTCTGAAGGAAAGGTCAGGGAGGTAGGTCGCAGTCTCCACCGAGTCAGATTATGTGGTGGCCGCAGAAGTACAGATACTCCATCCGGGTGCTCTCTTAATCTGAACAAATGTAAGCTGGTTGAGGCTTCAACATAAATCCCTCTTTTAAGGGATAAAGAGAGAAGGATGATGATTGCTTTTCCCATCCATTTTTACTCAAAGAGGCACCTCACATCAGTTGGAGTCATTGTTTTTGACTGGGTGTCTCTGCTGACATGTTGGGACTTGCTTTGTTTTATTTTGGATTTGGACTCAACAAAGGTTCAATCAAGACTTTTTGATATTTCACACGTGTTTTAAGTTTGTTTCCTGCAGTTTGATGTCTGACATCCTCAGGCTGTGTGTTTCAAATCTTCACGAATCTCCAACAAAATAGCACTGCCTTGTTGTTTTCTTTCTAAGTCAGACGCAGCTAATGCCCAAAGCAGATGTTGCTGGCAAAACCGGGCAAAAGAGAGAAGTGATTTTCATCAGTTCGCAGCACTTGATTGCAGATAACAATGTTCGCCAGCCGTGGTGGTTCTGGAGGAGGTAAAGGTGGGAAATACTCAGTGGAAGACCTCTATGGCATCAGTAAGAAGCCCAAGGCGTCGTCCTCCTCAGGGAGCATCGTGGCCAAATCTGGAGCCCGGAGCAGCAAGAGCCCAGACCAGAGGACCGAGTCAGAGGCCCTGGCTTCTCAGATCCTCGAGGCAGCGCACAGGCTGGTGGAGCGACGCCGACTGGAGCTCTACCTGAGAGAATGTGGCCTCTCCCTGACCGAGTGTGAGGCTGAGCGCTCTGCAATGCCATACAGGTAAGAAGGCAGAAAGCAGAGGAGGGGGGAACATAGAGGGACAGCAAAACGATAACATTGAACATCAATTTGATTTTTGAGAATAAAAAGATGTGATGACAAATGTACGTTCAATGTACGTCCTCTTCTCTACTTATGAAGTAGCTGCAGATTTAATAGGAATTTAGATTCAGAGAGCCACTGGGAGGATGTCAGACCATCCTGAGCACTCAGCCATCTGTGTATGATGCATTTAAATAACATCATTTATATTTTTCATTTGCGGTTTTTTTGTTGTTTTGTTTTGTTTTTTTTGCAGATGTGACCTAGAAAGAAATATGACACATATGATGAGCTTTTGAAGCACAGCAGTGCTGAACAAATGTGGCTGAACTAGAAACATCAGGCTGCTCAAGATCACTAGTGATAACATCAGATCCAGTAACTTATGAGGGACGAGCATTGTCTAATTTCTACTCCAACGGCTTGACAGGGCCAACATCAGTGGGGCATATGTTTGGGGTTAATGATGCACGATGTGACAGCAGGGGACAGGCAGTTTATTGTAACACTGCTTGTATCTCTCGGTTTAGCTATTTGGGATGAAAAGGCTGGCATGAATCAATATGATACAGACAAGAGGACATGCATTACAGCACAAGAATAGATACACAGCATAGTATTCCTTATTTCATCATTATGGATTTATGTAAAGTCAGTAATTGTGTATTCAGTGTTGTGTATTGTGTATTTGTTAATGTCACTCATAATTTATTAACTTTCAAAATGTATTGGCTGTAAAATGTTTCAATGAAACAGGTCAGTCTTGACACAATATGTATTTTATATGATGCATGACAGACCAAACAGACTAAAACAAGCATTAAACCTCCAGTAAAGTTGCCTCTAGGTGGCAGTGCCATCCTGGTGTCGTGACAAGACAAAAAAAACAGATCCAAGTGAGCATCTTCAAGAGAATAGTTAATCACCACAAATGACAGAGAACAGCTTCTTTTACTCTCAGATCTTTTTATAACATGTTCTAGCGCCATACATTTAATGACTTAATAAATGGATTTCATATCAGGGCTTAGTGCACCTGAACTGATTCCACCACCACTGACAGAGCAGCTCCGTACACCTCTGTGCGTGAGATACGTTAGCCTTGGTTCATTTGTGCGATGATGCATCGCAGATGAACTCCCTCATGTATGAAAGTGATTGCTTGTAATCAACACAACTGCTAACTGTCTGCCTTGGCATTTTCTCTAATTTGCTGGTTTTGCTGGAAACAACACTTTTCCACCTCTGGTGATCTCCTGAGTGCTCAGCAAATTAGGGAACCTGAGACAAGCACTTACATTTTGACAAAAAGAGTCTCATCTTGCCTTTGAATAAAATAAATCGTAAAAAATTGCAATTTGTCAATGGATTCGGAATTTTTGAGATGAACCAAAACCACAAGAAAAATATGTATAAGGGAATACTTCAAAGTCACTGCTTCAGTGAGGATGGATGCGTTCAGTTTTGCTAAACTATATGCAAATTTCATGTAGAGGCACACGTCAAACATTTCCCAGCATTCTTTATGTCTGCCTCAGTCAAAGAAATTCAAAATGAGCTTTTAGCATCTCTGCTATACCACAAAAGTCACAGTGTGTCACCTTTGGAGATGTGTTTCTTCACTCCATCTAGACTTCCTACTGGAAGTCTTTTCAAAATTAACTATATCTCACAAATCTTGCAATGTGTGCAGTTGTTACAGCCAGTAGTAAAGATAAATGAGAACTTCCAGCTGAATGATATTGGACCAGGCCGATGAATCCCACAAATGAATAACACACTTTTATGAAACATACTTAAAACAAGTCAATATTCATCCATCGTTACATTAAATTAATTCAGCAGCCATATTGCATTGAGGTTTATGTTATATGTGATCAGCTCATCAGTCTACATTAATGAATGAACCTACAGTATTATTTGCAGAAAACTTATTTATTGCAGATTGAGATTTATTGCACTTGAAGGGCTGCAGAAAGCATTTTGCCAAAGAGAAGCATTGTGATGTAAATAGGGTTGGGTATTTTATCTCAGATGAGGACTTTGTGGAGAGGAGACATGTTTTGAAATGAGCTTTGGTGCTGAGTCTGGTGGCAGAAGTGTGTCTCATTTGTCTCCTCAAATGTCACACAGCCTTCTTATTTGCAGGGAATTGATGGGCTGCATTTAAAGATGCTCCCATATTTGTCGTCTGTTGATACACTACCTCAGGATAGAGCGGCTGTTGCTCTATGGAGGAAAACTGAAGCTCCCAAGTCATCGATTTTAAGTTCAATACAGTGAACTGCTGTGCAGGATGAGTGTGTGTTTTTTTAATGATGATGCATTTAGAGTGAAGGTGGGACGTGCTGAAGATTTAGTCAAACTGATCATGTAGATTTGTTTCAATTCGTTTATTAAATGAGCTTCTTAGGAGGCTGGAAAACAGAATTAAGGGATTAGTGGAAGACTTGTGGCTGTAACTTCCACTTATGTGTAGGCACTCCCTGAATGGAGATCATTAAACCTTTATCTCCTTTCAAATATGGCAGTGGGTGGTATCCACATTTTCTTTGTGCCCATACAGTGGAAACATCCCTGTCCCAGCTTGCACTGAATAATTCTTTATTTAAAAAAGACATTGCTAAAGTTTTAAAGATTTAATTAGACATGATTACTGGGAGCAAATTGACAGAAATGATGAATGTCTTATTTGCACAAGGCAGGATTTGTGCCCTTCCAGCAGCTGAATAAACCTCTACAACCTTCCCTAGACTTAGCCTCACTCTCATCATTACCTGTCCACCGAATGACACATCAGTTTTAATATGATGTGATGTGATGCAGTGTGATATGATATGCTATGCTACATTATGCTAGGATGTGATGTGACGTAGAAGTCAAATACAAAAACAGATTGTAAGGAGAAAGTGGAATACAGAGGTAGTTTGTTAGCTATTTGACTTCTTTGTTGTCAATATTGCAATTTTTGTGAACCAAGGCAATTTAAAAAACAATTAAATTGCCAATTTGTTTACAGTTAATGGATTGTCTACTGGCTTCTCACTTTCCAGTACACCATGTTCTATATATGCCACATAGTGCTGTATAATGTTTAATATTCAAATGCAATGTAACACCAAAACATTGTAAGATTAAAAAACCATAAAAGGGTACAAACATGCCAGGCTGACATATACAACAAATATCATGGGTGTGTTAGATCAACAGTGTGCAAATGATCAAGCATTGACAATAATCAATAGTATTGGTGGTGGAGGGGCCCCCCTAATCAAATTCTGCTAAGGGGCCCCATAAAGGCTAAGGCCGGCTCTGTTGGCCGAATAGAAGAAAGAAGATGGAAACATGGGTTTGATAGAAAGACAAGACAAGACAGATCCCCGCATGTGTGAAAACGAGGAGCTTGGGCTATAAGTGGAAATTAAATTGATATATTGCTGTATATTATTTGTAGGCATGTAGTTGTGCAAATATCTATATAAAATATTCTGGTGCATGCACATTTCAAAACTTAACAGTGTGTTTTTAAGCTCCACTAACATCATGTGACGAAGTGATGAGATGTGTATACACCAGTGTGATGAAAAAAATGTAGAGATCCCACCCGAGAGAGAGAGAGAGAGAGAGGGAGAGAGAGAGAGAGAGAGAGAGAGAGAGAGAGAGCGTTTTGAAAACCTCCACATTGCTTGTGTGTCGTGAACACTTTTGGAGCCTCTGGAAAAACGAAAGAAAAAAAAGATGTCGGACTGATCTAACAACAAATGATGCGTTGAGGGAGAGGTGTCATTTTCAAATGACTGCTGCAGCTGATTTGGGGGCCCGTGTGCCGGCATTTTTTTCAAATCCGCGCACCGTGAGATTTTGTCGAATAACGGGAGACCTGCACAGTTGTTGCTGCTGCTGCCGGTATGTGAACGACTTCTGAAGGTAATAAAAAACCGGCTGGGTGTTTTCTCTTGAACTGGTTTCTCCATCCCTCTCTCTCTCCCTCACTCTCTCTCTCTCTCACTCTCTCTCTCTCTCTCTCTCTCTTTCTCTTGCATCAATTTGATGCTGCGTGCTGGGCGATGATGCATCGGTGGGTTTGACTGTGAATTCGCATCCTATCAAGTCTGTTTGCCCTGCTCGGACCGCGATGTAAATTCTAGCAATCAAGCCCGTTTTTGCGCTGACCCACATTGAGACAGAAAGAAAGAAAAGAAAACCTCATTCCGATGCGAGGTGCGAGGATGCCTGTGGCTGTGATTGTGTGTTTGCTGCGGCACACTCCGGAGCGCCTCGGCTCGAGGCAGACACATCTAACCTCAGCTGAAGAGGAGATGGCAGGCTATCAAGTGCTTTGCCACCCAATGTAAGCCATAGGAGCGCGCGGCATGCATGTGGGGGGAAAAGCCTGACATCCCAAGGGAGGCTTCTATTGCACTGAGGTTTCCCCCAAGAACTGAACACATCCCTGAACACGTCTGAGGACTGCTGTGAGCTTACAAGCCTGCAAATGATTTCTGGAGAGCAGCCCTGATGCATCTTGAGAGTGTGAAAACTCAAAGATCCCTTTGCCAGCTTTGCATCACCAGACAGAGACAGAGCAGACGGTAACTCTGTGTGTGTCATGTCAGAGGCTGGACTTTTGCCTACTCCCTCAACTCTCAGCCAAAATTTCCGCCCTGCCCTGTCTGAGCCCCTCTGAATGAGCACCACTGCTTAGCCATAACTGCACAACAGGGTCAAACAGCACCTACAGTTTACAGACATTAAAGCTCGTCTAAAAAAGCTTCCCCCCCCTCCTCCCGCCCTCCTCACCCTCTCAAAATAAGAGACACCGGGAACCAGGGTCAGGATGCAGGTGTCTTTCGCCTGCACCGAGCACAATCTCAAGAGTCGCAGTGAGGACCGACTTTGTGGCCTTCGCACCGCTCCACCTCCTGGAGGAAGCAGTGGAGGTGTAGGGGGAGGTGGTGGAGGAGGCGGTAGCGGTGGTAGTGGAGGAGGAGGCGGAGGAGGTGGTGGACAAGGGAGCAACAGTAACTACATCTCCCAATGCTCTGTTAAGACCAGGGAGGGGTCCGGGACCCGTCAGGCCCCTCACGGCCATGCCCACATGAAGGAGGCCATCGGGCGCCACACCAGTATGAAGTACAGGTGAGTATGGAGTTCAGGAGGTGGAGTTTCATGGGGGTGGAGGGATAATTCCAACCAGAGGGATTTGTTTTCATTTCATTTTGATGACTACAGCCAGATGATCTCACAGGTAGAACATTATCATAACCAGTGCACAGGTGATGTCATCGGCCCTCCTCTCGCCATGAAGCGCCACGCCACTGGCTTTCCTTTATTTCCACTTCTGTCAGTCTGTTTTGTTGAGATGCAAGGTGAACCTAAGTTTAGTTTGAAATGCCACCAACATGCATTCAGTAGCACACTGTGCAGGCTGCCTACATATCCATTAGCGATAATGACAAGTGCCTCAGTGAGTGTGCAGACAGCGGGGAATGTACTGACGTTACAAAAGTACTCTAAAACGCTTACACTCATGGATGTAAAAATGCTTAAATAATCCATACCAAACAGCCATAATGTTATCACAGCATGACAGACAGTAAGCATATAGGAGCATCTGCCTATAGGTTAAAGTGTTTTATGCAGATTCCAGCCAGGCCTTTGCTCTTCATCAAGGATTAATAAAAAGCCTCTGATAAGAGCTTACCTAAAATCACCTCAGGACACCCCAGTTTTTATTGGATTTTTTAAAAGCATCTATTTTCTGTAATAAAACAGTGCGACAGAGTATTTTGTGCACATAAAAGCATGGCTGCACCAAGCAGGTCTGAATCATAACATAAAAACAGACCAGATAAACAGCGAGAGAAGAATGCCGTTTGTCTCTTTTAGTCACTTCGGAATCAAAATCAGTTCAGCTTGATGGATTAGACCTTCAACTTGACAAGGACAGCTGCTCATGCTACCCCCGCTCACAGAGGGGTCCTCAGAGCATTGGAAAATAATGCACATTTATGTATGTATGCATATGAGGGCACACATCATCCATAATCTATAAGACTATAACTTCACCGCCCGTTTCCCCTCATTGAGACTTTAAAGTACAATAACCAGGAGGAGACGTTTAATGACCTGTTTTCCAGGTAATCAGGTTGATTGAATTGCCGCCAATTAAGTTTTCCTTTAATAGGATGTTTAAAAAGGGAATGACTTGCGAGATGAAACCTGGATATCTCCACTGCTCTTTTTTCATCCTTGAGAATTTACCTCTATTTGATGTGGATTATTCTGGTTGGTCTGCTGCCTCAGGAAACGTGTCACTAATAAGGAGCGCAGCAGCACAAGTCTATACAGCATATGGACAGCTGTATTTGCCAGGGGCAACACCCCAGGCATTGCCTTTAGTTTTTGTCCATCTTGTTTCCTAATCAGCCAGCACTAGCGACGGAGCCCACAGACCAGAGTGTTTGTGGAAGCACAGTGTTTGCACATGCTCCATTTTACACTGCAGTCACAATCAGACAGTCAGAAAGAAACAGGAATGTACATAAAACATGTCTGCATGCTGAGTGAATGAGCCTGTGTATCGGTGCAGGCTGTAAATGTTTTTTATCATGACACTGATTGAGGCCAAATGAATAAAACAATGAAGGAGAAGTGGGAAGGATCTCATCCAGTGTAGTTTTTCCTACTGTTATTTGCCCTGTGTGACCGCATGTTTTATAATCCCTCCAGCTGTCCCATTAACCTGAGCATTCATCACTCACCGGCAGGTCGCAGACAATGGCACCTGTGCCAGCTATGACCCCGATGGACCTCCTGTGCTCACTCCCAGCTCTCTGTCTGTTTGATTCTCCCTTTATCTCCTTGTTTTGATGAACGTTTTTCATTTTTAACTTCCTAAAAACATCGCAGGGCACTGCAGCCTTGAAATATTTGTGCACATTTGCGATTGTGTGTGGTCTCTTAAGGATAAGGGGGATTAAAAATGACAAATGTGCAAACTATCCAAACAACAGAGGAAGGGCGAGTCAAAGTCAAAGGTGTTGTATATTTACCGTTGTTTATGTTGTGATAAAAACTTGATATATCAATATCAAACATTATTTTTCATGTTTAACATAAAAAAATCATCACAGAATTGTATCGATCATGACGTGATTATTATTATTATTATTTGAGTAAAGTAACGTCATCATGGTGACATCACATCACCATAGATTGAGCTATGGTACAACCATACAACAATTGGCTTGTAACAAAGGCGTTGGTGGAGGCGCAGTCTCTGAGTGCTTTCTACTTTGGGTCTACAAATCACACAGGCAAAGTTATGTCACTCAGCAAAATTGGATGTTTCTATGGCAACCAGGCCCCTCTCTTTTCACCAATACCAGGTCAGGTGTGCAATGTTGTGTTTCCAGCTCAGATTAATCTGCCCCTGTTGGACATTTCTCATGGAGGTTTGTCAACTAATGACTGTGGGACACATTGTGCGTCAGTTGCAGTCAGCTGGATGCAACTATGAGACAATGAGAATGGCAGAAAAAGAGTGCATGCCTCCACCAAGGTCAAATAGTCCGCTTTATTTCAATCAAGCCTTATCCAAAATCAAACAACTAGCACTGTCGAAAAATGCCCTATTTCGCCACGTTAAAGAAAGTGGGGGGGGAAATATCGTAGCCTATTCCCTTTATCCAGATTCACACCAACATTTTAAGGGATCTGTTCTGACCCAAGACCAATTCCCACCAAGTTTCATGCAAAGCCTTTTTGTGTAAACCTGCTGACATCAAACCAACCAACCAACAAACAAACAAGTGGACGCGGTTGAAAACGTTACCTCCCTGGCAGAGGTAATAAAGCATTAAACAATGTGGCACATAGAAAAAGAGCCAGACATTAAAAAAAAAAAAAATCAGTGGCACCAGAAGACACAGGAGATGACTCATTAATGCATTTCTACTGTTTCTAAACCAACACCGTGGTTCTGAGGAGTGAACGTCAGCTCATAACTTCAAAGAAATAGCCAAACATTTTGGGGAATACAGTCATTGGTTTTGTGAGACACCAATAAATATGATGCTATAGCCTGTTAGCTCAGTACAGACTGGGAACATTTTGCTACTGGCAGACAGGCCGAGGCCAATTGGTTTGAGTCTATGCTAAAAGGCTGTTTGCGGTAGCTACATATTTAATGAGGAGACGTGAGAGTCTTTACAATCATCTCCTCTAACTCTAATGTTGTGGTATTATTCTCGATCTCTTCCAGTCTTGCCATAGAAGTCCCTTCACAGAAAAACCACCATTCTTGTAACAACATTTCCAGCACATGGAGTCTCCTCTGTTGCTGTGGGAAAAGTTTGTCAGGGCACTAAGTTTGTCAAAATAACATTTCCAAGATAAACATTCAGGACTTGATGCTCCTGCGTCTATCAGGCTGAGGTCCAATTTACATTTGGATGCCCTAAGACATTTGTCACAACAGACACGAATACACTAAACCAAATAACAAAGATAATTGCCCAGTGAGTTGTGGAATACCACAAGACGAATGACTCTAATATGATGAAATAATAATACCCATTATTCAGTCGCTTGTTAAGCTGGGGGTGAAGGCTTTTGTGTGTTTGAGTTTGTGCCAGGGCTTGAAGCGTCCTGACATTTACCTTTAGTGTTTGAAAGCTTGAACTCAGCAGCTGTGTGTGAGATGATGGTGTCACTGGTGCTCATTTATTGCTTTGAGACAGCGATCCTGCCCCAGTCTTATAACTGTTACAGTATGCCATTGGCCCAGCTACCCTTTCAGACACACTAAAGGCACAACGACCACATAGCCTCAGCTTGTTAATTTGACCCCAGACTATTTACTGCATGATAAAAAAATGATAAATGTTTTAGAGTTGCCTCATATGTAAAACTCTGTGGAAAAATCAGCGAGCAGACTATTCTCACTTTGACAAAACACACTGGACACCACATGTATTTAACTTGTTATGAATCCCAAAGCAGTCATTAAATATGGAGTGGAGTCATGATGAATAATAATTAAGCGATAATTAGGCAATTTGGCCTCGCAGTGCTATCGTGATGAATAATCGGTGGAGACAAATGGTTTGTGTGGCAGGAAGGAGAAGGAGAAGGAGAAGACCGTATCCTGCAGCAATCTTGACCTTCAACTCTCCTCTCTTTGGAGTTTTGTGTTCCCAGGTGACAGAAGAAATTAGTGACATAAGCTGAAGTCATGCTGTATCTTCACCAAAGTATATCCAAACTATGATCTGTTTCTGGACGACAATTCATCTGCACCCACTAATATATATGGCAATGTAATCGTAGAATAGTACAGCACTTTCATTTTATTTAATTTATTTTGATACCTTTATTAGTCCCACAGGGGGAAATTCTTCCTCTGCATTTGACCCATCCCTGAGGAGCAGTGGGCTGCCACTACACTAATATATATGGAAATGTAATCGTAGAATAGCACAGTACTTTTAATAAGCATTATTTGTTCATCTGCATGTTGAGATTTTAAAACCTGTGCATATTAGAGAGTATATATAGACAACTTAATCTTCTCCAATGTGAAGTGACTGCTGGGTCAGAGCTGTTTAATGAGGCTTACATTTGTCAATATTTGTCTGGGGATAAAAGCGATGACGTGGAGGCTTGCTCTGAACTCATCATAATCAGATCCAGAAATTCCACGTCGCATCCTCTGAGTAGGCCGTCTAGTTAAAGTCAGAGTCTGATATTGTCCAATGGCAGAGACAAAGTAATCATTGCATGTCATTACGTAGTAATAACACAGCCTGATGGAAAATAATCTCCACAGACTGGGAAAAAAAGTATTAAATATATTATCTAAATTGAAGATCTGTATGGGTTTTTTTTATGTCTTGAAGTTACTGGAGAAACTGTAAAAGTAATTCCAGTATCTCCACAAACTTCACTATGTCATTTTTTTTTAGATAATAAAGAAACTAGGACATTCAGTGACATTTGATATTTTAGTTTCCCTCCAAAACATTATCAGTGGAATCTGGCATTCATGTCTGAATAGAAATGAATTGTGTGAGTTAGTGTGTCTGTGTGAGTCTGTCTTTGTACTTTTTTCACACCATGTGTTTTTTTATAATTAGGACAAGCCTAGCTATAATATAACTGAATAAAAAAAACATAACATGACGTGAATCGTCTGATGTTTAGCCTAATTCATTAATAATAGCTGAAGCAAGAATTAGAACACTATCAGTCACAATGGGCTCTCGTCTCTAGAGTCGCTTGACACAATGTGTTTTCTCTTTTATGGTGGTGACAAGCAATGCAGATAGACAGGACACCCTAGTTTGCCTTTATTTGTCCATATATACTGTATATGTATATCGTCTGTCCATGAGAAGGGGCATGGTCTATCCACATCTCCTCAAAAACCAATGGACATGATTAAATTAAATTTCACACATGCTTTGTAGGGACCCTAAAGGTGTGCATCTCATAATTGGTTTCTACATATTGTTTATTTATTTATTTGACATTTTTAGGCACATTTAAAGCTGCTGGCGACACCTGAGTTCAATTGTGCACGTGCAATAATTAAGTCTAAATGCAAGAGGTGGCAACGTTTATTCTGCCGAATACCAAAAGAAGAAGAGCACAACCAATCTTTGGTGCTGGATTCATGCAGGGATCATTTACACCTGCGTAATGTCAATCATCTCAAGACACTGCAAAGCAATAGCAACACAAATTCAGTGTTATCTCGGTTACATTACGGTCTATCATCAGCATAAAGAGTTTTTCCAGTAGCGGGGGCATCTTTGTCCTTGGACGCAAATTTTCTGAATGGATTTTGTAAATGCTGTGATCACCAAAAGTAAAAATCCATACGCCCCTATTGTGTTGAGGTAGAGGCAGAAATCTCTGCATGAGCGACAAAATAACGTGCTTTGTATCTTTGGGTGAACTGACCCTTTAAAACCCTGAAACGGTGAATACAGCATTATTGCACGAGAGCAGAGCGTCCACCATCCTCCCACAGTTTGTGCGCAGAAAAATGTGATTAAGCACATACACACACCACACACACACACATACACAAAGACTGACGTGAGTGTTATTAATATCTAGGTGCACTTCCCCCTGGAGAAAAGCCTGCTCAGCATGTGTGTGGCATTTTTTGACAACTACAGGAGAAAAAACTCCATCATTTGCACCTAACCATCTGTATATAGTGTCTTCCTCCTGTCTCAGGTGAAAACTAACTGTAAATGTCAGCGCGGGTTAAAATGCTGACTACACCATGACAGAGCACCTGTGAGCCTCCTCTCTGTCCTCCATTAATAATGTTTGGAGCAGCCAATTCAAGTATAATTACCTTGTTCGGAGATCATGATTTATGACGAGAGAAAGAGATAAACAAGAAAACAGCCCTGCTTATAAAGGCTACAGAGGAGCATCTGCGTTTCTGTGAGCTCACAAGTGCATTCATGCATGACTATATGTAGATTTATGCCTGTGCTGGAGTGTAACTCCCGTCAAGCGTGAATATGCACGTGAAAGCATCAAACGGCCACACCGACGCTCGCACAACGCAGACTGCACTGTTTTTGCATATTTGGCAAATCAAACCAAATGGAATATAGGCCGAGTGTCTGCGTTCGTATGGGTGAGAGAAAGTGGGAGAGAGTGTTATGAAGGAGATAGTCAGAGGAAAGAGAGAGCATGTGTTTCTCCAGACTCACTGATTGTAATTTACCAGACTGCAGCACTGCAGAGTGGTGGAGCTGAGAGCAGGGTGGGGGCAGCCAGTCACACGCAGAAACACTACCCTCAGGTTCCCAGAAACTAAATATATTGTATTTTATCTGCCAACGCAATGAGTTCGCCCACCAATGCATGCTGTTGTTACGACGTGCTCATACATGGTGTCATCCGAACATGCTGGTCTATCGGCTACATGCTCCTATTTTCCTTTTTCAACAAGCATTGTGAATGCATTGATACAGACAGAGTGTACTTGCGCACGAGTTGCGGATGCTAATGGATGCTTGACATTCTTCTAATGCTGACTCATGTTTCGTTGTTGCACTTTTATGCCCCGGGCATATAATGTGGGAGGGTGTAGCGATCAGCATGCCAGTCCCTCCGTCGCTCATGTACTGAAGAGGTACCTATAGATGTTCTGGGACTTTATAGAATCTTATTGTTTTTAAAAATCAAACTTAGTCTGAAATGAGGATGGTGTTCGTTCTTGGAGCTTATCTCAAAACCGTCCAATATTGTTTCTTGAGACCTTGCACATGTATCAGTGATGTGCCTTTTCACATATTGTAATTGGTAAAAACAGTTTGAACTTAGTCTTCAGATGAGGGTGTTGTCAGTCAAATCTTTGTTTGCAAAGCAGAACTGTTCAACTGTTCAAAAAAAGTTCAAAACACGATAATAAGCATCTTTTCTCTTCTTTGAGACTAATGTACATGGTCCCCTGATTAAAAAAAACAACTTAATAAACTAAAAAAACTCCAACTTAATATTTCAATCAAACTTTATTATACACCCATGTACTGAAGAGGTGCCTCTTGATATTTTAGCAATTAAAAAAATATGTTTTTCCCACATTTTACAAAATAAATTGACGTGATCTGAAATAAAAAAAAAGGTTTACTTTCTGAAGCATAAATCAGATCATAAATCACATAACACTGAAGCCTTTTGCTATTTAGAATTCTTGTTATATTGTTTTATTTTCATGTATTGATGCTGACATTGTGTCCTGCTCAGACTTTTATGACATATGTATTTATAAATTATAATGCACAGTATCATGGGAGGAAAGCAGCTACTATGACTGTTCCTTGTATGACTTTGTGGGGCCTAGGAGGATATGCCATCTTCTGATACTTACAGCTTCTTTATTTGTCAGTATAGCACATTTTAATAACTGTTGAAAGAATGTGTGACAAAAGTGTTGATTTTTAGCTTCATTAATGCAAGAAATTTATATGTATTAGTTGTGCAACTTAGCCTCAGCCTAATAATAGGCTTTTCACACACAAGGCTGAGAATGTAAAACGGAAAATGTTGGTGATATAATCAAAATAACCCCACAAAACATCCAGTCTGCTGAATATATTGATAGTTCAACTTAATATAGCATTCATCTTCATAAAAAACGTCTTCACATTAAAATGTCACCTTGTCATTTCTATGCTCTCATCGTTCAGATACAGTATTTATCTTGCAGCTGATATTGAGATCTAAATGCTGCTATTTTTGATGAATTTCTTTTTTTTCTTTCTTTTTGCTTTGAAGCTGTTTCAACGAGCAAGGAATATTTTTGGGATGCTGTAATTGGTCCAAACTTGTCAAACATTGTTAGACAAAAAAAATCCTTTAACTCCCCCTGACTGAAGTCAAGGCAAAAAGGTTTAATGTGATGGATGTCACAAAACATGCCAGTAAGGGAGAACAAAACAAATGAAAAAAAAATATTTATTTGAAAAAAGACTTCAGAAAACGCCTCTGAAGTGTGTTTTCTCCCATGTGCCTCATTTTTATTTCTCATTTCTACTCCCAGTGTTCAAAGTGACTGTCAGTATGTGAGAATGCAGGGCTGTCATTGGTTGGCAAACAGTGAACCAGAGCCAGATTAACATACAAGAAATCGTCAACATCAAACCCCACTGACACTTTTTCTCTCTGTGACATATTCCTGACCTTCCACCTGTGTGTGGGTTTTTTTTTTTTTTTTTTGTTTTAAATAAATGACACCAATAATATGTGATTCCCACCCACACGAAGGTTCACACAGTAGTACAGACACAAATGCTTACACATGCAGGAATCTAAAACTAGCTTTAGGTCAGGCATTAAAAATAGGCCGGGAAAAATAATAGCAGGATTCGCTCCACTGAGTCTAAATGCTCTGACAGTCTGTCTTTCTACATTTGGCTATTTGTGTCGGACGCAGGCAGGCAGGCAGAGAGAGGGGAGAGGCACTGGAGATGAAAAGACGACGAGCAGCGAGTTGCACTGCAGTTCTGCTGCCTCTCCAGCTGGCTCCCCGGCTAATTAGAATGGGGGAGATCACGCACGTGGGAGGAGAGCAAGCATAAAGCCCACACCATTTTCAGCTGTACATGCTCCTGTGATCAGAAATGCAGCTCTCTGCTTCTCAGCGCTCGCCCTTCAAAATTCAGCTGACCGGATAATCAAACGTGGCATGTGGGCTGATTGATTCCCCTTTAGCTTATGGAACATTTTGGGCCATTTATCCTGCAGAGCAGAGGAGCTTTAGCCTGGACTCTGTATCTGAGATGAGTTGAGCTCCGTTTCCTCAGGATGTTTTACTGACCCGGTACACTGAACCGTTAACACAGCAGGGATAAAAGGTCAATTGTTTAGACACGGAGTAATTGAGCTACTTTCAACTCCAACCCAGTTCACACTTCATTAGGAATGTTCACACCCAGGAACGCTGTTGATGGAAAGAAGTTCACATTCATTCACCCCTCAGTTTTATACACCTGGCTGCATCCTGTTTACTTCATCATAATTCATTTGATTATTTGTCTACACGTTGTGTATGTTCATGTTAATGTTGAAAAAACTGAATCAAGTTTTTTCTTTCCCGTAAGTTTACTTTTGCGTGCAGAGAACAAAAACAACCCAGAGTCCTCCTCCAAAGCAGCAACACTAATTTAATACTACTGTACCAATGTATTATCAGCAGAAGGTACTATATGTTATATAAGTATGTCATATAAATGTGGTAGAGAGGGAACAATATCTGGCTGTAATGAAGTAGAAAATTGCGTGAAAAAGAAAATAGCCTTAAAGGGAAGAGATTATTCTGCTCTTAGCATGTCAGGCACACCCAGCAGTTTACTGTTAGATGGGCTCTTACCTGGGACTGAGTGTACAAATGTGTCCCCAAGTACCCACACATCATATTATCTTTCCCCGTGGCGTATCTCTGAGCTTCACAGACTATTTTACCTTTCTTTTTTCCACAGGAACCTAGGGAAGTCGGGCCTACGTGTTTCCTGCCTTGGGTTAGGTGAGTTGGTGTGGAGACAGGAAAATAATCATGTCTGTTTCGACCGCTCAAACAAAACAAACGTCTCTCCTCTCGTTCAGGCACCTGGGTGACATTTGGATCACAGATCTCTGATGAGGTGAGGATTCTGCTGCCTCTCTCCGTTTGTACGGAAAGTTGATTCCTGAGAATGTTCACTTCCATTTCCTCTGTGGAAAACACTCGGCGGTGTGAGCACAGCTCTCAGTGTTTTCAATGATAGACATGTTTCAAAATCCCATAGACATGATACCTGGAAACTATAGCAGCATGAAGAGATATTAGATATATTTACTATTTCATCCACCCTGCATGGTTCATTTTATAGACGGCATTAGTTATTTGGAATTTATCCCTCTCTCAGTTTCAATTTTTGTCTTCCCCAGATGGCTGAGAACCTGATGTCTATAGCTTATGAGAATGGAGTTAACCTATTTGACACGGCAGAGGTTTATGCCTCTGGAAGGTGAGATATCAGTTTTTCCTCCAAGCATCGCTTTTCAGCTTTTTTCCCCCTTGCATAATGTTTTTTCTTCATATCCTCCGTGAAGAACTGTGTTGCACGAAGTGCTCAGTTTTCTATATGAAATATTTGCATATCTCCTATATGATTTATATTATTGTGCAGTGAGCTGAAATTAGTATCAACTCATCACAGTAAATGATGTCTTTCTCCACAGAGCGGAAATCACTCTCGGGAACATTGTCAAGAAGAAAGGATGGAGGTGATATGATTTATTATATGAACTCATGATAATCCCTAATAATGCCTTGCTGTTCTGAAATGCACTTCATTTCTACATGTTTTATTAGTGTTGGAGCAAACGCTCAATTAGATTATCTCAAGGGAAATTCATGCTTTTTAGACAGAGGAGGAGCTTTAGCTTCAGAAAGACTATAAAGCATGATGTGAAAAAACGCGCCAAGGTCACAAAACATGGGACTTCTGGAGCTATTTTTAATATGAAGGAAAATCTTTATTTTAATAGATAAAAGCCAAAGAAAAGAGAAGAAAAATATATAATACTGGCCCAAATCTGTATTTTTAATGTAGAAACAGGCTGTTATACTTACCTACAGTAAAAAAAATATTGGAAGGAGATCTTAGAAAATGAAATGTTCTGCTCCTAACCCTGTTTTATTTTTGTCAGGCGTTCAAGTTTTGTCATCACAACAAAGATTTACTGGGGAGGCCAGTAAGTACAACACTAAGACTATTTTCCCATTTAAAGTGCTTGTTTTCATTTATCAGTCAAAAGAACATCAGTAACATAAATTTGAATCACTCCACAGAGCAGAGACAGAGAGAGGACTCTCTAGAAAGCACATCATTGAAGGTGGAGTACAACCCTTTTTTTTAAGTACTTGAAATTCATTTATAAAGAAGGGTCAGTTCAGAGTTGTGTATTACTACTCAACTGGTATTTTGTTGCTGAACTAAATAAGCATTACAGTTGTGCATGAGCAAATATCTTTAACATGTAATGACCATATATTTACAAATAGTGAATTATGCTCGAAGGCAGTATCTGTTCCTGTGCAGATTAGTGATCTTTGTATTGTGGTTATAGAATCAAATTCCTAAGGATGGGCTTAAACTATTGTATCAGGGGTCATACAAAATGTGTTGTGACAATGATTCTTTTAGGGACATAGAAAATGTTGAGTGGAATCAAGTGTTGGCATTAAATGAGGTGGAAAAAGTCCTCAAGTTATTAAGTGAACTGTTTCTCTCTGTGGCTGATCAACATGTCCAATGAAGACAATCATGGATCGATGAAGAGCTGAGGGCATGTATACGTAAAAGAGATGAGTTGAAAAAAAAATAGATGGTAGGCAATAGGCAATAGATGGTAAAGGAACTGAAAAGTGGCAAATGCTCTGAATGCGAAATAAAGTTACAAAGCTAAACAGAAATAAGTAAAGGGCATACTATCAAAACAGAATTAAGGAGAGGAGGAACGACGGTAATAAACCTTGAATGAAGTAATGGGTTGCCCCAAGAGTAAAGCACCCTCTCTGTCTCTGAGGATAACGAACTTCTCTTAACTAAAGCAAATGACATTGCAAACCATTTCAACAATCATTTGGCAGACAACAAACATTTATAAGATAAGAAAGGAGACTGGTTTCAGAAGAGGAGAGGCAGCATGTTGTCTCGAATAAATAGCTAATTCTATCTTGAAAAACAAACAATGTGTTTTTGAGTTTCGACCAATAGAAATTCAAAAGATGGAAAAAAACTACTTGCCGAGCAAAATAATGATAAATCAATTTGGATGGATGGTTACTTTAATTTGTTTTGAACACAAGATCATCTCCAATATGTTATATTTTCAATTGAAGTCTTAAGGAGGGGTTGTTCCGATACAGATCTGGAAGTCTGCCCAGGTTGTACCTCTTCAGACAACCTATTAGTATTCTTCCAGTGTTGACCAAACTAATGGAAAAGTTGTACTTGAACAGATAATACACTATTTTTACTTAATGAACTGGATTTTTATGTGCACATGCACATTAATTCTATTCACAATAAATGATGACTAGAACTTCATCTCAGCATTTGATATCAGAGACCACAGGTTATTGCTAAGAGGACTCTGCATATGGCTTTAGTGAAACAGCAATCAATAGATAATCATCCAATAGGATGCAGTCTGTGTTTTTAATGCTCATAGTCAGGGGTGCCCCAGGGGAGCTGCTTCGGGCTTTTACTCTTCTCAATACTTATCAATGATATGCCTTATGCTTTGGATAAGTGCAGCGCCACTCTATTTGCAGATGATACAACTATACATTTTGCATCAAATAACACAACCGAATGAAGAAATACTTTTCAATCTGAACTACAACTACTATTAGACTAGATCTGTGAGAACAGGCTTGTCTTGCATGTTGCAAAAACCAAAAATATTTTTATTCAGGGCCAGAAATTTCACTAATAATGTTGATCAGCTTTGAACATCACTGAAAGTCTCGGATATTGAACAGGTTAACTCTTTATATTAAGAGAATAGGTAAGGGAATATCATGCATTAGGGGGTGTTCCTCTTTTTCTACCCCTGCCTCAGGGTGCTAGTGACACAGGCATTAGTTTTATCTCACCTTGATTACTGCTCAGCAGTCTGGTCGAGTCCCGCTAAAAAAGATCGGTCTTACATCCAAATAGATCAGAATAAAGCTGCGAGGCTCACACTGCCCCATCCATCAGGTGTGAGGCGGAGCACAGAGAGAATGCATACCAATCTGTCATGGCTCAGAGTGGAGGACAGGTTGGCGGTTTCTTCAGGAGTATTTGTTATAATACATCAAGCTCATCAGACGCTCACCTGTAAGACTTGGATTGAAAAGATTTTCCCAAAAAAACGTAAGAAAAAAGTAACACATGCAGAGAAGTTTGAATTAAACCCGTCCCATAAGAAATCTGTTGAACTTCCGTTGGGACTTTGAAATGCAGAAAATCCGCAAGACTTATGGGCGTTACTTAAGGGTTGACATGTATGTGTTTCATCAAACAAACAAAGTGTGCGCTCTCACAAACAAATTAGTGATTAATTCAAGTGAAAATGTCTTTTATTGTACATAGAATAATTCCTATAGTGCATTCCTCAAACCCCTAAACAGACAACGAGCTATAATGAATCATTTGATGACCTTTTATTCGTCGTCTGGCTCAGGTCACAGTAAATATTTCAACATTCCGTAAAATCCAATAAATTACTCCATTTCGTAACAGCGACAGAAACAAAGATATAGGTGGTGAGGTGAGGGTGTTAATGCAAAGAGGAGGTTGGATGTTTTGGAACAGCTGACTGGAACATGTCTTGTGTCTGGGACAAAGTAAGACAGAAGTAAAGGAGGTCAGATGAGGGAAAGTATAGATGAAGCTTCAGTGCAAATAACACATCAGCCTCATCGTTTTTCCGGCTACTAATTCAGCTCCTCCTCCAAAAAAGAATCCTAAAGAAAGCCAAGAGGCTAATGGCCTTGTGTCTGGTCATCTTCTTTGTTTTGTAAGTAGTTCGGCCTTGAGCTGAATGGCTGTTTGACTGTCATGGTTGTGAGGCCTTTGGTTTGAGGCCATTGTGTAATGAGAGAACAGCATGCAGGGACAGTAGCAGTTATATTTGGACTTCATATTTCACTTTCTTTGTTAACCTGGAGGGCAGGAGATACTGACCTAACATGTTTGAAAAGTAGGAAATCTAGCATAAAAAATTCAAGAATAGTGTCCTCAACATTTTCTTATTTTCTCATCTACTGCCATCACCAGGTCAAAATTTCAACGTGTCCTTATGTGTATTGGTGTATGACCAAATACCTGCAACATATTCATATCAGCATTCATATCAGCTTTAACTGTATTGTGTGTTTAGTCCTAATTAAATAAGTTAACTCCCTAAAATATTATACATGCTAACCACCATTGTGAGCATGTTAGCATTCAAAGCACAGCCGTTACAGCTGCTGTATGGCTTTAGTTTCTCAGTCTTGCTGCAAGGTACCGGAAATCCACAATCTGATGATGACGATGATAATTGATCATTGACCGTTGTTTGACAGGTTTAAGAGGATCCTTATCAAGATTGCAACTAGATTATGTGGACATCGTCTTTGCCAACAGAAATGACGTCAACAGTCCAATGGAAGGTCTGTTAAAGATGTTTGATGTGCTAATCCTATTTGTGCTCATATAGGTTTTAAAAATCTGTTGCATGAAAAAGCTGCAATCAATTGCCTTCGAGTGATAAATACATGTGAATATGATTTTATTCACCGTGCTTTGCAGAGATTGTACGGGCCATGACGTTTGTAATAAACCAGGGGATGGCGATGTACTGGGGAACATCGCGCTGGAGTGCCATGGAAATCATGGTGAATGCTGACCTCCCATTCAAAAAGGCTCACTCTTGACAAATGAAATGCTGCCACATCATGACAAAAATGCTGATTGGTAACCATGGCATTTTGTTTGGCACTAGGAGGCGTACTCTGTGGCACGTCAGTTCAACCTGATACCACCTGTGTGTGAACAGGCAGAGTATCACTATTTCCAGAGGGATAAAGTCGAAGTGCAGCTTCCTGATCTCTACCACAAGATCGGTCAGGCATTCTCAGTCTTGCAGTGATGTTTATCTTTATTTTTCTATTTTGTTTGATTCCATTGTCAATTCTTATTCCATTCTTCCAGGTGTTGGAGCAATGACCTGGTCTCCACTTGCTTGTGGATTAATCACAGGGAAGTACAGTGATGGTGTGCCAGAGTGCTCCAGAGCAGCAATGAAGGTCAGTTTGATTGGAGTGGCCCTCCTCTAGGATTTCTGTCACTAAAAATCAGCCTCAAGTTAATTCTCTGCCCAATCTGTGGGGAGCTGCAGGGTGAATCCTGTACTGAATCAATGCTTTTCTCCATTTTGCTGCTGGTGAAGGGATACCAGTGGTTAAAGGAGCGAGTGAACAGCGAGGAGGGCCGCAGGCAGCTCGCTAAAATCAAGGAGCTCCATCTACTGGCAGACAGACTGGGCTGCACCGCTGCACAGCTAGCCATAGGTACAGTATGACCCAGGCAAAAAAAAAAAACATGGCTGCACACACAGACTTGTTTGTTTTATTGATATGTGACTAGTGGTTAACACTGAACTGTCTTTGAACTGTCTGAATTTGCATTTTTGCAAAATGAACATTTTGTAGCGGAGTCATAAAACTATTGATTCAAAATATTCTTTTTCACTTATTTCTCACATGAGATAAAAGCAGTTAGGTTGATGGTGCAAATCTGAGTGTCTGCTTGGTGCTCATTAGCCTATGTGTAATGACTTCACTCCTGATCAATGACCGTATTCATTATTTAATCGATATTACATGACTTTTTACATCTTTTTGTTGGATGACTATTGTTTATTTTTAAATGTACTGATTCGGTTCGTTCAACTGATCTTTAGTGAGAATTACTGCTCAACTATTATTGGTGTAGATGTTTAATTAGGCAATTAGACACTGCAAAATTTAAAATATTGGCATGTGATCTGATTTCTGTATAAATAAATAAATAAACTAAAAAGTCTAGTTTTGTCTCTTGCCTTTGGTTATCACTGATACACACAGTCTCGCTGGTTTTCTCTCTTTTTCATAGCCTGGTGTCTTCGCAGTGACGGAGTCAGCTCAGTTCTTCTGGGTGTTTCCACTGTAGACCAGCTGCTTGAGAACCTGGGCGCCCTTCGGGTACATCAGACATACTGAGTCACAGTTGTTCGAACTAATATACACGCTCCCTTGGGCACCATACGATGTGTCAAAAGTGACATTTAAAACTAATTGCCGTCTTTCCTTCCTTTTTGTAGATTTTATCCCAAATCACTCCTCAAACCTTTACTGAGATTGACGCCCTGCTGGGAAATAAGCCTCACTCAAAGAAAGAGTTGCGTGCTTGAAGATGCAAATCTGAGCGGCAGATGAGGTTTCAAGAGGAGGAAAACGACAATGACATTGGGAAACATCGCTTTTTGCTCTGCTGTATACTCAACAACCTGCATGTCCTCAGCAGCATTATGCTTCCAGTATGTGCGCATATCCATTTTGCGCAGTACATTGTATCATGTATGAAAAACAGATCTCTCAATCGTGAAAAAACCCCAAAACACAGGTCATATATTGCTCACTGCTGATTGTTCACAGAATAACTATATCTACAGGAGGTTGTTTAAAGCTGATTGGAGTGACAGGTTTCTGTCCAACACAGACAAAGAGAGGCTGAATTATACTCAGCTGCTGTCAAAGCAGATTTGATTCTTGTTAATCAAATGTGGGGGAAAAACCACACTTTACTGCATGTACGGTGCTTTTACTGAACATCTGAGTCCCCTCCCCTCGCAGATGCCTGTTATTCTCTACGATGTTTAGCAGTCAGAGAGCCAAAGGTCAGCACTCATGTGTCTAGCCTAACATTTCCCATAATATGCATGTGACTGGTTTGCCACACTCACTGCTTCACAGGTTGGGAACAATGGATTACTTGTGGAGTTGTTAAAGTGAACTGACTGTAAAAAAAAAAGAAGAAAAAAAAGAAAATCCAGACTGGTCTAATTTTAAAAAAAACAACAGAAAGCATGCTTTTGAAAAACCGATGAATTGATTCACTGACACGTTTTTATGCATACTGAAACAATGATTGATTAGGGCACAAATTGCTTGATCTAAATTAAAATGAATGGATCATATTGTAACTTTGTAACATGGATTTTAAATGAACGTGCATTATGTTAGTTATGGCAATGTAAAAGTGATAATCAGGGTAGGAATCAGTAGTGGGTAAGGTTTTGAAATGAACTTCCCCAACCCTGCTTCTCTCTCTCTCTCTCTCTCTCTCTCTCTCTCTCTCTCTCTCTCAGCAGTCTCTTTGCCTCCCCTGTTTGTAAACTGTGCGCATGTCCCTTTAAGAGAGAATAGCCCTAACAGGGTTGTAGATGTGGCATGGCTTTTATGGCTTATGTAGATTTGCAGAGCCCTTGTAAGCCATTTTTTACTCTAAATGGTCTGGCAGTCTGATCCAGGGCCCATGCTGGTGGGCACTCTCGCTTTAAAGACTCTGCAGTCTGAAGACACGGCTGTATGTCCATCTGACCTGTAATTGTATTGTCCTAAACTGTATCAAAAGATGTTGGCATCACGTCCAACGATGCTGTTCTTGTGATGAGCATCCCTGAATCAGAGGTTTTGAGGCAGTTGGACAATATGGACAGGTTACTGAGTAGTTTATCAAATGTGATATTACTCTTGCCACAGGTCGCTTGGGTAAGTATTAGCAAATGTAACTTTTTTTTTGTGGAAGCGTAAAAATATAGCTTCTCTGTTCATTTATCTGGGAGTATCATTTGTCCCCTTGAATCTTGCACAAATGTACAACTCATTTTATACAGTGCGTTCCATCTCTGTTCCCTTTAGTTTTGTATTGATTTCAATACTTTGTCAAGTGAAGGGGGTTTGCTCCTTTTGTGATTTCCCATGAAAACAGCACTAATCTCCAGAGAGGGGGTGTGTTTCGATACATGAAGTTATTTTAGCTGGTACAAGGTTACATTGTGCTGTAAATAGGCTTAGCTGTCTGGCAGTGAGATAACGAGATAAAAGGTTAAATATGTGAATCATGAAAGAATTCCTGAAGGAGCAGCTGAGAGCGTTGCTCCCCTCTGTGACTCTGTGATGCTGTACAGTTTGACTGCGTGTAGCTTCCAGTGTATATAGATGCTTCAATCAAACCTTGAAAATGTAACTTTGCCTGCATAACTTATATTTTATTGTCTTGCAACAAAGAGAAACCAAAAGAGACTATTCACAATGAATGTATCATGTCTGTTGCTCAAATCTATCTGACCTAGAGGGACCAAGCACATGACATGTTTTAAATTTCGTTTCTTTTTGTGTTTGAACCTGTTAAAAACACAAACCTGCAGAGCTGTGGCGCAAACGTTTACATTGGGATTCGGACAAAAGGAGCTTCATGCACACACACCATTCTGAGTCAAAATGTGCTTATATAGGAAGCCAGATCAGATTTTGTGTTTACTATTCACAACCTGAACTTGTAGGCTCATCATACAGTAGCTGTTATGTTGAATGTTAATGTTAGCAGACCTTCCGTGTTAATATTTGGAATAAAGTGTTTATGTGTTCAGGGATCGTAATACAGAATGAGCTGCATATGAACAAAAAGACTTTTAACTGGTATATTGGCTATTACCCACAATGCAGTAATTTCTAGGATTCTAATCTGAACCTCCATTCTAACACGCCATATGCTCCCATGATGCTTTACTGCGTCCTTGTGCACACTTTTCTGAACGACATACTGATGATGGAGCTGCACACACCTGTAATTACACAACTAGGGTTTTTCATTCAACATTTCAGGAGCATTTTTGCAGAAAGTAAAACAGCAGTTCCTTGAAGTACAGCGTTTCTCATTGTGGTTGAACCGTTCCAAATGTACATTTTAGCATGTTACAGTAGGATATAGTTTAAGGTTTGGTACATGATTAACTGATTTATTTAATCAGAGCTTGATAGATTATGTGCAATGGAAAAAATGGCCATTTTACAAGGAATAAATGTGACAGCCGTGTGTCCAGATCTGTTGGTGCAGAGCCTGCTGGGACGACACGCTTTGCTCACCACAAACAGAAAAACATCTGTGATGCTAACCTGCCTGTTACTGGACTCCCAAAATGTCAATCAGAGTGAGACATGAGACATTTGTATGTGTATTGCAACAAGCCACTCTCTAATAAAGATGATCATATGCGCTGGGAAACATTGGATGTGTCACCCCCAACGCCCTCGGGGGGGGAAAACAGGTTTCGCCACATGATTCGTCCTGCCTGTGAAGAAGATGGTTGAACAAGATGATCACAAAGACAAACTAAGGAAGTAGACGCGCAGAAGATGTGCACATTTGAGATTCACAAGCGCCCACATATAATAAAGTATACTAAATATTTTGCCTCATTGTTGCTTTTGTATCAGGTCAGTGATTATACTACAGATCAGGGAGAGCACTGGAGCCCCAAGTAGCCCAGAGCTGTTTCAGTGAACCCAAGGACACAGATGTAAGCTGAAATCCCCCTAGAATTGTAAAAATGAAATGCAACACTGCAGTCCATGTCAGTATGGATTGAATTCTTGTATCTGCATCTTTATTCTGACATTTACAAATATACTTTAATATACACTTTGCAAAGAATTTGGGGATTTCATCGTCTACAGTACACAATATTATTAAAAGAATCTTATGATTTAATATACAACATTATTAAGAGATTCAGAGAATCTGAAGAAATCTCTCTACGCAAGGGACAAGGCCGAAATCCAATACTGGATGCATGTATTCGATATGGATGGTGACATTGCAGAAACAAATCACGTTAAGCACCTTATTCCTCTAAGTTAGTTAACAAACCACAACTTCCTGAGCTCGGTTGCCCAGCTTGCTCAAACCCAGAAGATTTCCTGCATGTGTAAATAGAACTCTTTGAGAGGCTTACAGAGAATCATTATCTTACCTAACATCAAATGTAAAACACAATGCAATGCAAATACTTGTCAGGCAAGACAATGATTATATGTTGATTAAGCAAGGATGAAAAAAAGCCAATATAGGAAATCATATCAAAGTATAAATGAATTTACTATTTTGATGAATTTGCCAACTCATGGTCTCAGCCCTAAATCTATGAAGTGCTAAAAGGTCAGAGGTCACTCTTATATAGTATGTCAGAACATGGAAGTCATCCTATCTATGGGTCACAAACATCCTGAGTTGAGAACACAGACCACACCAATGTGTTCAGTTTTATACGGTGGCTAGGCAGGATGAATGGGAGAGCTGAGGGTTCACTCCCCCCACCCTCTGACCTGTACTGCAATGCAAAGAGGAAACTGTATACAAACCAGATCCAGAAACGCCGCCGCCGCCTTCACTGGGCCTGAGCTCATTTGAGATGGACTGAGGTGAAGTGGGAAACTGTCCTGTTGGTCTGACGAGTCAAAATGTGAAATTCTTTTAGGAAGTCATGGACGCCTCGTCCTCCAGGTTAAAGAGGAGAGGGACCATCCGGCTTGTTATCAGCTCACAGTTCAAAAGCCAGCATCTGTGATGGTATGGGGGTGCATTAGTGCGCCCTGTCCCAACTTCTTTGAAATGTGTTGGTGGCATCAAATTCTAAATGAGGATATAATTTTCAAAAACAATTCAATTTTTGTTTCAACATTTGAGATGTTGTCTTTGTGCTATTTTCAATTACATATGGGGTTTTTGCATACTGTTTTTATTTGTTTTACACAGCTTCCCAACTTTTTTGGAAATGTGTTTATATCTATATATATATCTATATATATATATATATATAGATATATATATATATCTATATATATATATATATACACACACACACACACAGTCAGTGAAGTTGTGATCAAAAGAAATCCTCAGTTAACATAAGCTTAACACATCAGTGAGCCAGTGAGTGTCACGTTCGTCCATTAACGCGACCACAACAGTCCTGCTGCTGCAAATACACACCAGCACAGCAGATACCTATTCATTTAATCCCCAGCTGAAACTAGTCCCCCAATGCTGCATTTATTCCTGTTTAGTGACTGCATTCCAGAGAAACTACAGTGACCGGGTATTTTAGAAATTTACAAAGCCTTTTTTTTTGTATTGTATGTATTTATGACCTGTTTTTGAAAGTGGAAGATAGACTTACAAACTGCTGGTTTGGTATTTTGCATTGAGAACTGAATAACATTGAGCTTTTACTGAGGATGCGGCATTATCGCAAAGGTGTATGTTTGCATTGGTAAATAGTTTTTATATGGTTGTACTTTCATTTGTCTGGATACTCATAACGTCATAATATTTAGAAAACCAGAAAAATACAGAATATCTGAATTCCATCCTCAACTAAAAGGCTCCTCTGTCCCAAATTCATCTCTGCTGCCTGCACGTCTGCTGAATCACACTCAACTCCCCACAGGTCCCTAAACAACAGCCTTTCACAACATTTTGCCCAAAGCCCCCATCAGCTGCTGAGGGAATGAGTAATTCCCCACAGCCGATGAAGTTTTTTTTTTTTAATAGCTGCTTTTAAAACCAAACCTATGCCCCATCTACTCTTTTATCCCTTACCCCTCCTTAGCACATGATTATTGTTTAACTTGTCTTGTTAAATCATTTATCAGAAGTCAGTGAGCTGCAATAATTACTGCAATTACATTCTACTGAGGAAAAACTGTGCAATATTAAACAAGGCATGAGTCAGGTGATCACAGGTTGCTTTTATTTTCTACTAAAATACATGTTTCATGCAGGTGTTGTCACTTCACAACAGTCAACAAAAACACAATGAAACTAGTATTTCACCAGGAGGCCTCACAACATTGGACAAGGAGACATGTCAAGGTCACTCAGTACAAGATTTTATATCTGCAAATCTCTAGTGGCTTTATAGACGATGAGTGCCGTTACATGCTGATACGTGATTTAATTTGACAACTGCCAGCCAACCAATCATATCTGGTCATAATGCTGCACCAAATAATATATTCAATTAAATAATGTAAACAGTGTGCTATTGCTTTAGAAAGTAATTTTTAAAAAATGAATGTACAGTACATCTCTATCATCAACCTGGTTGGAAACTGAATGACTGTCGTACAGTTCGGTTGGTCACTTACTTTGTTCATGGGAGTGGCAAGTAAAAGGAAAATGTTCATCTTTTCTGCCCAGTCTTGTTGTCAACTTTGTTTGCGACCACATGTCACCTACAGAAAAGGTTGTGCATTGACAGGCTGTGGCGCAGCATAAGTTCAAACAGTGCAGAAGAAGGCATATGTGAATCAGAGCATACTAAATGTAAAGATAGGACTGGGCATGGAGGAAAACTCTTCACTCGACTGGCCTATGACCTTCATATGAAAATAAAACGAGGTAGGCACATTGTTTCTACTGCTCAGATATACGGACAGCTTTATAAGATGCAGAAATCAGTATGGAGTACTTGTCAAACATGCTACACCCAAAGCCTGTTTTATTTAAAGATGACAGTCCAGCACAGCATGCTTGAAATCCGCCACCACACCTTTTAAATAGGGATGCATGATATTAATCGGACCAATGAAATCACTTGCCCGATAATCGTAAATCTATATTGCCTGCCACAGGCTGATAATGAAATGATAGCTGATAAATACTGCCACGACGAAGACCCTTCTATGAGCCGCCTTTGTTTATTTACACTAAACCAACCAACAGCAGCATAAAGTCGCTCCAGTGTGATTTTAAATAGCGAGCCGGTGCTCCGAAGCAAAGAGGCGTGACGTATAAGTCAGCATCAGCATCTAGTGTGATGTTTTACAGACACGATTTGTAAATACATTAAAAAAAAATTGCAAAAGCAGTCATTTTATTTACCATCCGTCACTGATGGCTGATCACCTCATTTGATCCAAGGGTTAGGAGGAGACCCGGGACCTTGCGCTTTTTCCCCTGACTTGAAGACATTTTGATTTTCTTTTTCTTTTGAGTTAGCTGCTAACTGCTACTAGCTGCTTATTCAATCTCCCACTTGTGGCGCACACTCAAAATAAATCTGCGAAACATCCCACCCGCATCCTGTCATACTGCCTTGCGCCTTTTACAGAGACGTCGATTCGGCGCCGTTAATACTGCTGCTGCCAGCTCAGACGCAGGACAATGGACCCCTCCTCGCGTCATTTGGAATGTTTATACAGAACGGTGAGGCTCAATTACAGGGCAACAGAATGTGTAAAAGCAGCCAACAAGCACAGCATCTACACACTTTAACTGAGTAGCGGTATGCACCTCTATATTTCATTTGCAATTCGCAAATACATATGAACTACTATTACAAAACTAAAGTATGAAATTGTCGCTCGTCTTGTCAGTAGCCATGAGGAGCACGTAATTATTGGTTCAAAATATTGGTAAAATAAAAATACATATCATGCCTCCCTACTTTTAAAGATAGTTTCCTTCCTTATACAGCTGTTTGCATATTGGTACTATTGAGACTGAAATTACTTTTTTATGTATACAAGTAGACAAGGAAACACACGACTCATGCATACATTATCATCTCCAGAATGAAGAACAGTAAACACAGACAAATGTTACCGCACAGCATATTCAGTGGCTTTTGCTTAGACTTTTAGGTTGCAGGATAATGTTAGAGAGAACACAGAAATAAAGCCACCGCAATTCAGTGCATCTTCTTTTCTTTCTTATTTTCCGTCTGCATGACATCATTAAGAGTAAATGACATGAACGCAATCTGCTCAAGTTCACTTTCCTTCCCACACTCCATCAAGCATGAAAACTGATCTTTGTCTCCGTTGTAAGCCAGGTCTGAGTAGCCACTGGGTCCCCTGTGGATGATCCTGGGCCTGTCCCATCCTGATGAGTGCAGGGGGGATCGGTTCAAGTACACACCCATGTCCCTTCTTCTGGACTTGTTAGTTGGGTGGATGAAGAGGAGCCACGTCTGTGTGTCTGGAGACAGGAGCGATGTGCCACAGGCTTTGCTTTCAGCGTCGTCATTTGGGACAAATTCGGGAGCCGGGAAGCCGATGACGCTTCCTTGACAGCCTGACCGTGGTTCAACGAGCTCTGGAGCAATGTGGGGTTTGTCAAAATACACGCCGCTGTTTTCACTCAGGGCTTCACATCTGTGGCCTCCAGCGTTACGAGCGTTGCAGTAAAGATGACTCCTACCCTCGTGATCTATGATCTCTGCCATTTCACATTCACATGACTGCTTTCGAAGCATCTTACCAATACGCCACGTCTGGCCAAAGTCCTCGCTATATACTGATAGTGCACGTGGGTAGACCGTAAAGGGAATGGGGAAGGAGCAGCACCTGTAAGGAACATAATAGGCGTATGCCGGGATGATCAATCTGCCATTCTCCAGTTGAACACCATGGCCTGGACCCACAGCAAATGTGGCCCACTTATGGATAGTTTCGCCAATCACGCTTTCGGTTAAGTCTTTCACCGGACTCCAGGTTTGCCCATCATCGCTGCTGCTTACACAGCAAAGACGGGCCTTGTTCTTACCTGTGATGATCTGCCTGCTCTCTGTGGTGTTTCTCCAGATACAGATAAAAAATAAAAACAGCGTTTTGCTGTTTTTTTCATACACAGGGCAAGGATTCATAGTACGGTGGTCTGGTAGACACGCTGTTGACAGCTCCTGACTGGACGCCCACTGGAAAAACATGACAAAAGACATACACACGCACAGTTAATGTTGACAGATATCAGTATTAAAGCAAAAGCTCATCCGCTGGTTGTTGTGCGAGAATAACAACCTGAACAGATCCATCGTCTTTCAACGTTCCTCTTCTCATAACAAGAATTTTGGCATCCTGGTCAGAAGGCGAGGATCTTTTCTCTGCAAAGGCGAGGAAGGTGTGGCTGTGCCTCAGATAAATTAGAGCAGGAATCCTGTAGGTTAGCCCACTTGGCTCCTTTTCAAACAAAGTTGTTTTGACCGGCTCCTCTCCACTGCCACTCTTTGATGATGTGTTTCCCATGTTGGATTAGAGTCCCTGTGAATACAAAATGTCCCAAATATTTGACAAACCGTAGCTTGTTTTGTTGTCTGGTTTTAACAACCTTTAGAGCACAGACAAACAGGAAGAGTTCACACTCCAGCAGTTCCTCAGAGACACACACATGAATGCATTGTTACGAATAACGTCTGACGTGTTCTGTGCATGCAGAGCAAAGACCTTACCTTCACTTGTCACTCTTTACATCTGTCACCCTTGATCGTTGCGTGAACGACATTTTCCGTCTAATTTCACGCCACACCAGAAACCTCTGATGTTCACGACACTGATGCTTTAGGTACCTCGGAAAAGATGACGGCACCACAGCGAGCTTTAATTCGCACTGACTTCCGCCTTCGTTTAGACGCGTTCACATTAAATTCGACGATGGAGTTGACAACAATGTCGGCGAGAGCTCCAAAAAAATCCCGTTGGTTAGCACTTCTAATTTTGTTCTGCTAGGGCAATAGCTAAATGACGACCAATGTGGCTGTAAACTTATGGAACCTACTGTTAGGGCGCAGAAGTCATCAGAAACATCAACAAAGTCACGCATGCGCAGTATGGTTTATTACGAGCCCTAGCTAAACATTAAAACGGACACGGGTCGAATCATAAATATAAGTGATATACTGCAATCTTCTGCACCATATATGTTTATCGTGTTACTGTTGGCGGACCGTATCTTATCACTTAATTCAATCATTGACCAGCAAAGCTCTCCGCTTTCTTCCGCTTTCGCTCGCAAAGAAAACATCTATGTTTACGTATTAGCGCCTCCTGCTGGACGGGAGGAACAGCCTCTCGTCATTCTGTTGCTAGGACACAGAACTAGGACTTAAGATCAAATGTACTGCAGCAAGTAGCAGGGCAAGTTCACTTCGTGAAAAGCGTAGTAAACACGGATAAAAGCCTGTTCCGCGATAAATGGATCACACAAGCAAACAAGATGAGTGCAGCATCATTTAAAGTTGATGACGGACACAGATATCCCGGCAAATGTTTTCCGGTCCGATCTTTACCCCATCGAGGAAAAGAAGGTGGGTTAAGTTTAATTAGTGTATTGCATCATTTAGTTATGCTACAATGTTACTGACATCGACAACAAAGGGGCTGAAATTAGCTGTCATATTCTCTAACATTTAGTCTGTCATTTATTTGAAATTTAGTAGTATTAATGAATTAATTTCATGTCAGTTTAACAAAACTTGGAATGTACTGGAAGAATCATTTGGCCTAAGTCAGACAAAGTTCAGGGTAAATTCAAATATTGCTTTTATTACGGTTGATGGGGATATGTGTCTGCAGAATCTGCACAAGACGAGTATTTTGTCTGCATGTTTGAATGTAATTAAATTAACAAATATCAAATCAGGCAGGGATTGGCAGAAAAAGTAATAAAATGTGCGGTCAGTAAGATGTGAAAGTGCACAAACAGCCATCAGTACGTTTTAACATTCAAACATGACCCTCAGATGATAAATGAGTTTGAGGCCAAAAGACTCAGAAATGTTTTAGCAGTTTTGGTGCAGATCCAGTCTAAAGGGCAGATCTAGGATTTTTTTTTCTCACTTTCTTTAACTCTGCAAGACAATTTCTGTAATTTCTCAGTGAATAATGCATGGATCGTGATGAAGTAAATCAGGCATATTTAGGATGCTGGTATCTATGAGTGTGTGCAATTTTATGCAGATCCAAGTTAAAACCTAGATCCAGCAGATTTAAATGTTTTCATGGGGAGGAGTCTGCCCTCTAAATCACAGGGCTAAGAGTTTGATTTTGGATTAGATTTGATTGAATTAAAATGGACTGTTAGGCCTTGGCAGAGGTTTGCACTGTGTCATCTAGTTAAATATGAGTTTCCTTGTAGGTGCTCGTCATTGGCTGGTGTCTTACAGAAAGACAGAAGAGGAGAAGTACAGAAATTTGCATCGAAGAATAAAAGAGACTCAGAGGAAATATGAGATCCACAGTGGGGCTGATACTCCTCATGGTAAAACATTAGATGGACCTTTCCTGGTAAGGCACTGAAATCTTTTTTTTATTTTAGAGGAGGTTTATTTGACAAAAGATGTGCAAACAATTTCAACTTTCATCTCTCTGTCGTAGCTCCAATTACATCGTGTTGAGAAGCCCTCTGAGCTCTGCTCGGTTGACATCAGTGAGCAGAGACTGACCTCTGTAAGAATCACTTTTCATGTTTGTTGAAATGATCAGGTAGTGTGAGGATAAAAAAAAAAGATTATTTTTTTTCTTTGCTATATGTTCAGGTCATACCAGAAGACCTGAAAGTCTTTGACAATGTTGCTTTCATCGATGCATCTATCAACTCCCTCTCTTTAGGTGACTATTCTTAAATGCAATTAAGATTTACCCTCAATAGCATTTTGTGCCTCTTGCAACAAGTTGTCAGGAAATGTTTTAATGTTTTTATACAGAGTCTTTCGGCAGTTTTGTGTCTTTAAGAGAACTCAATCTGTCTTTAAATGGGCTGCGCAACATGACGTTTCATGCTGCTGACTTCCCTCACCTCGAGGTAAGATGGCTGACATCCTTATTAGATTGACTTGTGTGATTATTTATTTTTAATTTGGATTATTTACACATCACAAGAACATTAAACAACATGTTGTGACTTCTTTTTGATTTTGGTGACAAGCAAAGAAACCATTCACTCCCAGTATAAGTTGTGTATCTCTACTGATGATGCATTTAAAAAAAAAAATTTTTTAATCTTCTGTATGATGTTAAAGCTGCCAAAATCTAGAGAATGTACGTGTAACATTTATATTTCAAATTGCTATATCTCATTCTTGCACGTTGCTAATGGGTCTTTGTAGCATTTCTTCTTCTCCTTTCTCTGTTTAGTCGGTTTGATTTGATTATCTGAACAATTCATTTAAATCTTCACAGGTTTTGGATTTGTCCTACAACACTGTACCAGCTGATGATATCGTGTCCATCGGTCAACTTCCACATCTAAAGGTCCTTCGTCTGACTGGAAATCAGCTTCATCATCTTCCTCCCAATCTGGGTTCTTCCAACCATGATGCCACCCAACAGTTAGTACCTCATGACAACATAAGAGTTTGTAATAGATGTTTATTTTATTTAAAGCACTCTTGCTACTAATTTAAACCCACAATCAGACAACTTGCCAGGTCAAATCAGACGATAAAATACTATATTTAAATAATTATTCATAGTCTTTTGTCCGTCCAGTGTGATATAGATTTTTGAAAAATCAACTTGTCTTTATATTTGCTAATTTGTTCTGGGAAAAATGACAATAACACAAGTAGATAATTGATTAAATTAACAAGTGTGGTCTTGAATTTCAATCCCAACCCCACACAGCTCGGTCAAGCAGTTCTTTGTGTAACGGCTGTTTTCCCAGTGAGATGGTGGGAGAAATCCAACTTTCCATTTGAAGTTATTATTAAAAATAAAAAAAGCTTCGATAAAGTTGGCAGATTGAGAGACAATTAATCTGTTCTCTAACTCTAGTCTGACGCTGCCTCCAGTCTGCTTCTCACAATAATTACTGCAGAAAATATTTTGACAATGAATGTTTCTGCTAATCCAAGAGGGTTTGGATACATATTTTTTATCTTAAGAAAAAAAAAACAGAAATCCAAAATCCCAATCTGGAGATCCATTATTTACACTGTGCAGAAAAGGTTTGAAAGATTTCAAACTGAAAATTAAGTAGTAACTTAATTTGTCTAACAAATGTAATGGAGCAAAATGAACCATTTTCCCATTGAGATGAAGAGAGTAAGAAGTATAAAAGTCGCATGAGATTAAAAAAAAAATACTCAATTGAAGTACAAGTGGCTCAATCCTCTACTTCAGTGCAGTACTTCATTCCTTCACTGAACATAACAACTTGTGCAAACAGCTGCAGAGAAGGGTCACAAGCTCGAGGAGCAGTTTTTAAACTGACCAAAAGGGGCGCTCATGTTCCAAATCCACACTTTATTCTGGTGAGGCAGCTATAATGACATTAAACATGCCTGCTGCAAGACAGCCAGGTATGTTAAGTACAACAGAACACAGTTTTACACACATACTGTATGGATTTAACTGTATTATGAAGTACATTCAGTATTTCGTTGTGTGCATTTTATCACCTTGACTGTACTGGCTTTCTTTTTTTTCTGTCTAGGCCGGCTAAAGGAGAAGATGCGCGGTTTAAAGCTCTCGAAGTTCTGGTGCTTGACGAAAACAAACTGTCCTCTGGAGTCTTCAACAGCCTTACAAACCTAAAGAGGTCTTGATGTGGTTTGAAGTTTACCATAGAAAATAAAGTGTTATTGAAGGCAAAAGTTGCAGTGCATAACAAAATCTGCAGAAATGTTCTTTAAGCATTTTTCATTTTCAATTTCAGGCTGAAGTATTTAAACCTACAGCAGAACCGTATATCTGAAATACCGTATTTGCAGACTTCTATTGGAGAGCAATCTGATGAAGAGGGACTTGGTAAATACTTTTTAACTAACTTAGCAATGGTTCTGCATTTTAGAGGTCGTTCAGCATTCTCAGAAGAATAATTTTATCAATTTTATCAATTATCCCTTCAATCCAGCCTCCCCTGAGCCAAATGCTAGCACTGATGAACATGTCATGAGAAAGGTAATTCATTCTACAGTTGGTGTTGGAGGTGACATCACTATGTGCACCTATATGCTTATGTATAAATCTGCATTGGATTAATATCAGTCAACCGAAATCTTTTACAAGAAAAACTGTCAGGAGACCTGCAAAGGATCCAGTTTGCCACTACCAGAGCTTCAGTTCCTCAATCTAGCTGAAAACAAGGTGTGTTGAATAGTTTGTACCCCTCTTGAAAAAAAACGAGCTGACGTATCTCATCGGTGTTTTCTCATCAGATTGCTGAGGAGGAAGCTGTGATGGCTGCTGCTCTTTTCCCAAGGCTTCGAGGGATTGATATTTGCTCCAACCCTCTGACCACGCAGAGAAGTGGTAACCCTTCTTCTCTTCTCCTTTATGAGGCCGTTTTCAAACTTTCAAAGTTTTAAATGCTGAAATCACTCTCACGTATTTGAATGCAGGAGACCCTCCCTTTCTGACCCATTACCTCCAAGAGAGACGTGGGATAACAATTAAGCGTAAGAAGACACAGGAAGTGGTGAAGCTCCCGCTGAAGGTGTCTAACGATCCAAAATGGAAGGTTGGACGTGTTCTGATTCATCCTCCAGATTTTGCTCTTAGAAAGTCAAAGAGTTCCATTTTTTTAATGTTTGCATCGCAGTTGGAGGAAAGGATCCCGAAGGCGCCAAAGAAGTCGTTGCTGATGGATAAAGGCAAGAATAGAGGAGACGACATCCTCCGAGAAAATTCAGAGAGCTTCTTTGTCACTCAGGTATATGAACATGTTTGTGTGATGTTGCTTTTCCATAAACTCTATAACCTTCTGTACTTTAGAAAAGATGTATAAATGCTTTTCAAAACATTCAAAGTTGATTAGTCCCTACCAGAAGTGAAAGAAGAATTCAGATCCCTGATTTAAGTAATAGTACTATTTAGTAGTACTAATACCACACTATTCTATTCTATTCTATTATAATCTATTCTATTCTATTCAGTTAAAGTACTCAAAACAGAAATGAGGCCCCTGTGACTGATTAACTATTCATTATTATAACTAATTACTTTATTTGTAATTGGGCATTAATGTATGTAATTTTATTTTTATATTGATTTTGGTCAACATTATTTTTTTTCTGTTTTGTACAGCACTGTCATTAATGATTATTAGTATTACCTTATCCACCAGCGTCTGTCGGCAGGCTCTTGGCAAGATTGCACAAAACCTACGCGACAAATATTCCTGAAACTTGGTCAGGATGGGAGGATGTGCCAAAGAAGGAACAATTGAATATTGGAGTAGATCTGGATAAAGAGAAAGAGACACCCTTACAATACTTTGTTTTGTCCAATCAATCCAACCCTGAGAATTATTTAAAATGAATTATTAAAATGATTAAAAAAAAAGTAAAAACAGCAAATCCTCACATTTAAGAAATTTGAACCATGAAAGTTTTGGTATTTCTCCATAAGAAATGATTTGAGCTATTGTGAAAAGAGTTGCTCATTAATTTATCTGTAAATAAATGATTGATCAGTTAAGCATTACAGTTGCACCTCTATATGCGTCAAAATTTATAAGCCTCTCATATTTTGTATGCAACCACTAAATAAAACTATGGAGGGATTGTCTTGGAGTAAAAACGTACCTGGAGTTGTCTGCCTGAACTAGCTTGCAGGCTTCGCTTCATTTAAAGGTAGACTTTACAGGATGAAGGTGTATTTATCTGCAGCCTCCTTACCCTCTGCCTGTATTTTCCTTTGGGCAGTGGATGTTTAGCCCACGGCTAACTGCAGTGTCTAGGGTGTGAGGTGAGGACTCTATAAAATGTATAGTGACCAGGTCACATGGCAGTCTTCTCTCTCCTCTCTGCTCTCTGTCTGTCGCGGATATAGAAAGAGCTACTTCTCTCCATTCACTGTCTTTCTTTTTTACTCACTCGACCACTGGTTCCTTCATAGCCTACTGTACTGATTATTGTTTCATGATCAGACAACAGATGTTCCAGGAGGCGAATTTGATCTTCAAGCTGACCAAGAAACATCTGCAGAGAATAAGGAGAAAAACAAAGACAACACCATTCCTGCAAAATTCACAAGTTACGAAATGCAGATGGAAGCGAAATCAAACCCTGATTTGGTGGAGCCCATTGGTAAGGATTATATATGAGCTTTTATTTTCTTCAAAACCTTTTTAAAAAAAAAATCACCCAGCTTTGAAGAGGGAATATGATGTTTATTGTCTTTCAACAGGAATTCAGACAGCTGTTCAGATGCTGGAACACACACTGAGGAATCTTAATGTTTACAGAGACTCCAAACCACAACTTGATTGTGTCCAGACACCATATAGAGCAAGAGAGAAACGGGTTAGTTTGTGTTTTTTTAAACACAGCATTGATTTGTTCTCACAGTCAATATAAATGTCAAATTAAAATACATATGATAGAGCTGTAACAAAAACCTGTTCTGTTCATAGACCAAAGAACTTCCACCTTTGAAACCGGTGAAGCAGCCAGCTGAAAGAGTCGATGAAATGATGGAAGAAATCAAAGGGAGAGCAACGATTAGGGAATTCCCCTTAAGTAAGCGCATTTCTGATCCAATGAATGAGTCAATGAACAACCTTGTGTTTCCCTACATACCATTTTGTATCCTGTACAGGCAGTGCTATTCACAGCACAGGTGTTAACAAGCAAGAAGCTCTACTGCTGCTGAAGGAGATGAAGACAAAGTACCAGATGGTCCACAGGAAAGCAATGGAACAAGCACACAGTATTGAGTCCATAGAGACATGAACCTAAGAGCTCAAACTTCACCTGAGCAGATGCTCTAATTCATATTCAAGTGCTCAGCTACACTCTGATGTCTTCTTTTCTTGAATAACCACTTGTTGGGGTTTAAATACAATTAATTAAAGTGGAATTAATGACTCAGTCAACACATCAAAAATTTAAGTGGCGTGTACATTTTTTCAAGTCAGTTGATTTCTCATAGCCAACATGAGGCTTCCTGCAGAAACAAACTTTATTTTAAAGTTAACCAACAGGAAACCCACAGCCTGTTGTTTGCAGGAAATAGATGATTATGCTGTGGGATATGGAAGCTTCTGCCCCTGTAATATAGTCTTTGTGAGGTTAAGTCAGCTGCTCCCTGCATGGGGAAGAGCTGGAGTTCATTAGAATGAATTTCTGTAGTTGTGACTGGATGGCATCTGCTGAAATGACTCTGTCTGTTCCTGTTAGTCTGTCTGATTAATACTGTGTGACAATTATAGTGATGGATTTGAGCAGCTATACACCACCAGAGATGTGACCAGAATTAAATCCAGCATGCAGGCACATGTACGAAATATTGGCCAAGAGACAATTTAAAGCCGACAGTCCTCCCTGGGGAAATGCAATTTCAGCTGTTGGGCATCCTACTTGGGATGATGCAGACAAATGGATAATTGATCACTGATCTGTGGGGAAGGTAACAGTTTTCTTATTTCCCAATATTTCATGCTTCCAAACTACCTTCAGTATTTATTAATCAGCTGGCTCAACCTGTGACATGAACCCAAATGGATTTTACATCCACTTTGGGTTCATTCTCACGTTTTGAATTTAAAAATACAACTCTTGTTTTTACGTCATTAATCTATACCTGTTTCACATTTAAATAGGCGAACCAATCAAACCAGTCCGGGTGGATGCTATTCAATGAAATGAGGCTTCATAAGCTCCTGTTCGTTTATGATTTATGAGATAATTTCTGTGAAAGTAGGCACAGACTTAAAAATAACATTGATTTGAATTAGTGACTGAAGCTCACAATGAAGCAAGTAAGAACTTCACACTGTGTTTGGCCTCACAGCAGTTTGACAGCAGGGAGGGTACCCGTTTCACAATTTCACAACACTCTTCTCAAACAGTGAGTAAATCAGATTTTGGGAAGAAGGGAAAAGCAGCCTCATTCCCACAACACTTGTTGCCAGTTTCTCAATGCACTTAGCTAAATCTGGGGCCGTCTGATGCAATAGTCCTGCATAAAAATCCTTCATTCATGAAGGTTATTTGGGATGTGTTGATAAGACTTTATTTTGCAAGTTATATGGTTTGTTTTCGACTGTGTCCTCTCAGAATTATGCCGTGCAGCTCAACATTATCAGTCTTAAATTCCATTTGCTCACACATGTTCTCATAAAACTTTAATGTACAGTATTCTAATGTTTCTAAGTGCTGAGGAAAAAGGGAAAAAGACAAATTTCATCTATTCCTGTCAGTAATTGATAAATTGCAAAACTCATCAGTGTTCTTTAGAGTGTTAATCAACACCTTAAAATCAGGTCCATATATTTATATCAAGAAGAAGAATTTTATAAGTATTAAAGTCTCATTTTAAACAGTTAAAGTTTATGTCTTTTGCTCACTGGCACATTTACAGTTCATTGCATGTGAATGTGAATTGTAAAAAAAAATGAATGAATAACAAATGACCTGTTACTGGAAAGTGACAGGTGTTAGTTAATTTACCAAATATCCACTAGATGGCAGTAATACCACGTACCATTTAAACTGTACTGTAGTTTTATGTAAAGCAGAAGGTGAGGAACCTGATTTGTAATTAGTGAGGTGGTATTAATTTTCTGTTTGCGTACAATTATAACTAACAAATCACTTGTAATTCATTAAAAACTAAGTCAGACTGTCTTAATTTCATTGATTTATGACTTTAACTTGAGATGACTTTTTGCCGTAGACCTGACTTTACTACTGTGATAGTTCAAGACAAAAAACAGTCAAATTTTAACCTGCTGAAAAAATGTAACAAATAAGGCGTTGTTTGCTTTTTATAAAAAAAAATTTAACAATCTCTCACAAAACAGAAACAGCAGACAAATTATTGTGAACATTTCTATTCTCCAAACACATAAGTTATTCCTCAACCTAAAAGTCTCTTTGTCTTCCAACATTAGAAATTAAAACATGATGTTTGAAAACATGAATAAAGCTTAGATCTAGATTTTTGTCTGACTTTCTGCAGCACAGCTATGTTAGAATGAATTGACAGTCTCATCTTATATTTTTCCTTCTCATAGTTCCTGTATAATACAATGGTTAGATATCTCTACACTGTAAAACATGAACATTGATTCTGCTTTATTTCATTTTTTCCCCACATGGATCAACAGCTGGTGAGGATGTTAACTCTGCCTGAAACATGCTGCATTTTCCAATTCATGAAATTAACATTAGCCTTAGCAGGAAAAATTATTCAGTGGCTAGAAATGAGAAGCTGCTCTACCTTTTTCAATTTCAAATGATATATCTGATGCAGGTATTGTTATAAACTGCATATGTGCCATCTTGAGCTGGGTATTACTACTAGATACCTTGAAGGTATTATGGTAAATAAGTACCAAGCAGTATTTAAACTTCTCCATCAAATACCTGCATTTGATTCTTTTACCAAGATCAAAAAAACAACTATTTGTCTGGTTTTGCTCACAGACAATCAGGATCATGGATCTCATCCTAGTTTTTTTGGTTCCTTTTATTATTGTAAGGTTTATGTCATTATTTTTGTACCTCTGTTTCCTGTTTTATTTTGTTGTTTACTTTCATGCCTTGTGTTTTTGCTTTACACTTCCTGTTGCCTTTCCTTGTGGCCTGTTTTGACCTTTTGTTTCCCCTGTCTTGTTTTTAGTCTTCTGTTTTTAGTTCTGGTTTGTTCCCTCTCCCTCTGTGCTTTTGTAGCCCTGTCTCTTGTGAGGTTTTCTTTGTGTCCTTCTTGTGTGTTCCCCTCTAATTTATTTACCCTCCAGTGTGTGATTGTCTGATTGTCTCAACCTGTTGTTGATTGCCTCTTCCTCTCTGTGCCACCTGTTGGCCATTCCCTCATTATCCCAGTGTATTTAGTCTTTGTTTTAATGCCAGGGACTGTAAGACAGGATTTAAAACAATGGTTAGAATTGGGCTACTATTTCTCTTCAGACAGGATCTGAAATTAAAGATCTGTGAGTAGAGACATGATGTGAACTCATCAGAAACATTTCAGATGTATTTTTAAATGAAGCACAAGCCATTATGAAAAGGTCAACATTGGCAGTAAATCACTGGCAAGGATGGAAAGATATTGACAGATTCATACTTCGTGGATCAATAGCTCATTAGTGAAATTTGTCAAAATGGTCTAAAGTTAGACAACCACCTACAAAACACAGAAACTCGTGTACCTACTACTTTAAAGGAGACATACACACATTTAGTGGATGCACAAACTAATTGTTCAGCTCTGCCTAATAAAAATTTACAAATAATGAGGAAATGTTATTAACTATAAACCCCTTTATAAACCATACAGTGCACCGACAACCCAAAACCCAGTGTGTGGCAGCATCTCCAAAAAAAAAAAACTTAGTTAGATGACGAGTGTTATTTGCTATTTGCAAAAACATACACAAGAAAATTAAGGTATCAACGGCACACAAGTTATACGAAATCAGCAAGATTATGTTGCCAGATCTCGAATGAGAAACAAGCAACCAGGTCTATGGAAACAAACCCAAATGAGGACATATGTGCAAAGGTTGGTGAAGCTAGAATGTAGGCCTATATTATGACAAACGGACGGACATACCGATGACTGCAGTGTGTGGAGTTTGCATGTTCTCCCACAGTCATGTAGCATCACTTAGATAGCCCGTAGGTGTGAATGGTTGTCTTAAACTGACATGAACTTGACCCTGCCCAGTGTCAGCTGCGGTGGGCTCCAGCCTGCCCTTGGATGAATCATAGAATATATGATCACCAGGGGGGAGGAATGTGCAAAGATCTGCCTTAAAATACTCAAATGTGAATTAATCTTTCAGGGGGGAGTAAACACGTCTAACTTAATGTTTCAAAAGATGAACTAACATAAGCAAAAGCCCTGAAAGATTATGTGAGCTGAAAATCATGTAGAACTCATTACCACAGAGTGAGTCACTGTGTGTTATGAAGTCAGAGGTGAGGCGTTTATTACTCTCATATGCTCCACTTAGTCACCACCATGACGCAATGTGTTGATATGAAAAAGTCGTGATGCAGCATTTGTAAGACTATATTATTGATATTAAAGCTCAACACACAGGCACATAATGTGATCGTTTTTTTTGTAATTTTTATTTTACTAAAACAAAGGGGGGGAAAAGATCATATTAACATTGAGCCTCAATATTACAGTATGTTGAAATTTCCTTAAAAAATCCTTTACATTTATTTGAATCTAATTTTAAAAAGATCAAACAGTACCCATCCTGCAGTGCTTACAGAATTTCAAGACATGCCTCAGGCTCCAGTCATGTCACAGACTACACCCTCTCTCTCTTTACAAAGTGATCTGAAATTACCTGGCAGACCACCTCGGGATCTTTTTCAGTACAGCTTACCAACCGTGGAAATAGGGACTGAGAAAACAAACTTTAAAAAACAGACTCCTTTGAGTCACCCATATGCACCCCTGCCTCCTCCACCAAACACATGCACAAAGCCATACAAGGTGTTTTTTGGTGGTGTTGTTGCTGTTGTTGTCTTTTAATATTTTTCAAATGGAGCCTAGATGAAAGAAATAACATCTTGGATAATGAAGGGTAAATGAATGTTTAAGGCCCAGTGTCCACTGTCTTTAACCCTTGTGATTAATATACTGTATGTAGTGTATGATTTCTTGATACTTGATCGTGATGATCTCATGAAAATACATTTGTAAGAAACTTCGTAACTTTTGCCTTGAATCTTATTGTGACCTTTTTTCTCCCCCCGACTCCCCAGATGCACCAGGGTCCAGCTAAATAATAGCAATGTGAAGGAGGATTCTTCTTTATCTTGGCACAGATTCATTGAACATTAGTGGTATGTTTTTAATTGACTTATTAAACACTTTACAGATAGGATTCTGAATTAAATGATAGTGTAATGTTTGTCCACATATACCAGAACTATAAGAGCCCACAGGGGTCAGGAGAATATTGTGGGAAAAGATATAAAACTGAATTGGAAAATTGAAGCTAAAATGTTTCCAACCCCTCTGAAATTGAAACCGTGTGAATCTAGTCAATGCATCAATTTATTTAATATTTCTTCAGTATGTTTTCATCCATCCATCAATTTTCTTCCACTTATCCAGGGTTGGGTTGTGGTGGCAGCAGGCCAAGCAGGGTGTTCCAGACATCTCTCTCCCCAGCAGCTCCTCCTGGGGGATCCTGAGGCATTCCAAGACCAGATGAGATATGCATCTCCAGCTCGTTCTGGGTCTACCCCGGGGTCTCATCCCAATCAGACGTGCCCGGAAAACCTCCAAAGGGAGAACCACCTGAACTGGCTCCTTTTGACACAAAGGAGCAGCAGCTCTACTTTGAGTTCTGTCTGCATGTCCGAGCTCCTCACCTTATCTCCAGGGCTGAGCCCAGGCACCATATGAAGGAAGCTTTTTTCAGCTGCTGTAATCCACAATCTCATTCTTCCTGTTGCTTCACATAGTATGAGGATATTATACGGTAATGTTAAATATTGTGTTAAGATTTTACATCTATAGGTTTTTTAACATTGTGTCTTTCAAAATAAAACTGTTATGTTACCATCTTGAACATGTGTCGACACTTTATCAAAGGAGTTTGATTGTAATCGTTTATTAAAATCTGTGAAATAAAAAAAAGTTTCTTTCCTTAACTTATAGCGTTGTCAGTTTCATACAATTTTCATTTTCATTCTGTGTCCTTGGACACAAATTACTATTGATTTCATGGTCTTGTTCTTCATAAGATTCCAGTTATTTTTCCTCAGAGAAGTTGCAGATGTGGAATGTTCATTCAACCCAGGTGGAATAAATCAATATGAGCTCTGGAGATATTACATGGTATTGTACATTATTACCTTCATGTGTGGATGTTTCTTGTACCTTTTCCATGACATTTTAAATTAATTTTATTTTTAAATATTATTCACTATGTTCATTTATTATCCAAATATTTTGATCTATGATATTTATTTCAACATTGCTGCAAAGCCTTCTTAATTTCTAATCTAGATTACCATATCTCACTGAAATTCCCTTCACTATAATAAACACCAACATTAACCAAATATTAAAACCAATCATAAAATTATTTGTTTAGAATTTTTTTTTTAAAAACAACAACAAATTTTAAACAACTGGCTCAGCTTTTAATGAGGATTTTATTGGGATCACCGTTAGCTCTGCAGAACATCAGCTTCTTAAATGACACAAGCACACTTAAAAACAGCAACTATATAGTCATGCAAAATCTGACATTAAGATGCCCATAGGAAATAATTACCCTGGACACTTTTGACACTATGATGTGTGTGTGATTTGAAGTCGCAAAAATATCAAATATTAGAAATCTAAAGTTACAACACCAGTAGTAGTTTGTACATATGCTGTATCTGTGTGTTTTGATTCATGTGATGAGTGTAAGGGTCTGGTTGGCCTCTTTTCATCTTAAACGGTACATTTGTTGGTAATGAGGAGGCTGTGCCAAATGGCAGAGATTTAAAATGCTGCAAAAATACTATTCTCCAGTCTATTGAAGCAGAGCTCGTCTGTTCTGCAGAGATATCTCCCAGTATTGGACACCGCAGCTGCTAAAATCTGATGCTCAGTATGAAGGAATGATACATAAACTGTGAAAAATATTTCTTCAGACTCTTTATTCCTGTTTTTTTCCATAATACTTTGAGCGAATGCCCTCTGATGGTATGTTGTTGCCTCCCGTGATATGATGGAGTTTGTTCTTCAACCAGTGGGTCCTGGCATTCATTTAAATTGCCTGACAGAATGTTGTTACAAAGTCATTATGAAGTGATAATGATGAGTGCTATGGTTGCTTGAGGGCTTTGCCTTTCGTGCTGGAACTCTTTGAAAAACAAAATGTACTAATTTGCTGCAGGTTGCTATACACATCAGCATTCCTCAGTGTTGTGCTATGATCAGTTGCAGTGAGGGCTGTTATATTCCGGGCACAGAATAAGATGACCTCATCATAGACAAAACTCTCAAAAGTAAAATATCAGAAAGTACTTTTTCATACTTGTGCATGTCCATAATCTGGTGAATAATCATATTGTTGTGTTCAGATTATTACCTTTCAGGGTTTGTTACCAGTTAATTTGTGATGAATACCACTCCTGTGCTTGCCCTCACCACAACCTTTCTAAAAAAAAAAGTTAGCATCAAGAAAAATACTCCCTTTTGAATTATTTTGAACACGGCATCTAAATGTTATCAGTACATTTAAATGTCATCATGGGTTACATTCACACTGTTATTTTGTAGTGTAATGCACTTTCACTTGGGCGAATCACAAGAGACATTTGACAAAATATGTCGAAATTGAAGCATCGAGGATATCCTGACGTTTAGTTCCCATGGTTGAAGGTCCAAAAGCCCTGGGTCCTACACTTCCCATAATGCAACTGAATCACATCTATCAGAGGCTGCCTGTCAGATAAATGCCCACATTGCATTCAAAATCCACACCCAAAGTGAGTAACGTAGGCTTTTCTGCCACATTTCTCTACAATCCAAACTGAGATTACCTTAATGACATCCCGATGACATCATCAGGGTTATTTTCTGAGACCCAGAGACACGCAAGACATTATAGCTACAAATACAGCTTAGTGAACATTGCATGCTCTCTAATTCACCATCATTTTCCTGTTATTTTTAAGCTTCACTTGTTCACTCTCCTCGACGTTCTCCTTCAGCCAATCACTTGTAAGACGTCAACATTTAAATGTGCTCTTTCTTGCTCTATGCTGTAATTTGAAGATTTGCAAACCCACTCCACCTCTTCGCTGCTTCAATCATGGACGCCGGACCACCTCCAATCAAATCATCCAATCAGAGGTGTCTCTTTCATGAAGTCATCCCAACATAGAGCTCCGTTCCTCACTACCACCAAGCCACTAAGCCCTGGGGGAGTCTCCTTCATATTGGAAGCACATAATTCATCAGACAACTTTAGATGGTGATCTGTTGGGGTCTAGGATCCAAAGTCTACTTCTTCTAAAATAAAAAAAGTGATTATGATCTACTAATGTGGCAAATCACTTCAAGACTGAAGGTAATTACACATATCACATCTGTCTGCAGCTGATTTCCTACAGAAACATGTAGTTATCCCAGAGGATTACTTCTAATAACAACATTCTTTTTACTTCACACTGTTGAGTGGAGCTGATTTAAAATGGATGTTTTTATTTTAATCGGCCTCTTCCTCACATTCACGTCGACACAAAATAAAAGCGGGGGCACAGTAAAGCTTTTCCTCTTTAAAATATTTTGTTCTTACCATGAAAAAGTGATGTGGTGGGTTATTAACTGAAAACACATTTTCATCCATGGACTTGGTGATATAACAGGATCTGGCAGGAGAGCATGTTACTCTGTCCAAACACAAAAACAACAAAAGGCATGGTGGAGAAAGGCATGATGGCCTGTGTCTTAAGCAAGACAGATCTTTGTACATCTACGGAACATGTTTTTTTATCTGTATATGTCAACACAATACATTTTCACATCTGGAGCAATCATCAGTGCAATTAAGGCTGAGAAATGTTTGGGTAAGCTTTGTTTGACTCTCAAACCAAGGGCCAACAGTTAAACTCTGAAAGTAACCCTGTGGAGATTCAGACACCATATTTGGCTCAGGAAGAATAGACTTGTATACCTCATCAACAGTCCTCATTATTCAAGTGCCTAATGAGTTCACTTCAAACTGGACCTATTCATTATTAGTCCTTTAGATGGACAATTAAACTGCAACACACTTCTCATGTAATCCTGGAAAGGCTTCAGATACTCTGGCTGACATCTGAAAATAGGCCATCAATTACAGATCACAACTGTGAAGTTGTTGTTGGTCTTCATCATTTGTGAAACAAAAGACCTCACTGTGGTCTGTCATTATTAGTTTAAGTTATTACAAACATGTGTTTAAAATTTCAACCTTGAAACCGAATCACTCGGGATAAGAGATGAAGACCAGAGTTCGTGACATGTATCCCAGTATTGTCCATGTTTTCTTGGCTGGACTCTGAACATCAGCTAAAATGATCAGGGCCAACTTAATTAATGAGAGGAAAAGAGTGTAAAAAACAGGGACCGCGATAGATTTCGGAAGTATTTTGATGAAGTATAAACACAAGGGTTCTGCAGGGCACCTTAATCAGTGATGAAAGCAAACACATCTATCAGACTTAATTAACTTAACACAATTTGGCTCCCTTTGAATCAAAAGACAGCCTGATTGATTTGCAAAGCTTCAGTTTCTCACAAACACTGTGTGCTTCAACAAGGAACTACTTGCTTGCAGCACATGAGGAATTGTTTTATTTAATCTTTTGAAATCAGCTCAACTAAGCTACCTTCCTTCACAAGGATGCCTGGTTGTTGCAGAGCTAAAAAAAAAATTTAAAAGAAATGTAAATCCTGCATGGACTTCTTGTGACATGATGTTCTCTGACTGCCCCACAAGTCACAAATGACGTATAAAACAAAATCTCCATAGGATTTGTTAATAACAATGATGGCTCAGAGTCATTTGAAGAGTGATCCTGAGTCTCACATTTTCTGCACTTGAATCTGGGTTCAGATGTGCTGCAGGATAGAGCACACATACACAGAGAGCTTACTAACTGTATGATTTATACGTACTGACTGCCCCCAGCTGTTACAATTGTCAGGGCCTGGGCTAAGCATGCATAGCTGAAAGGGCCTGTGAGACAAATCCGCACACATCCACAAGATGAGGATTGATAGGCTTTCCATCAAAAACTGTGGACAGATTGAAACATGCAGTTTCAGCAAGTCGTAAATAAAACTTGATCTAAGCATGCACAGCATTCGTCAGTTAGAGACCTGCATGGCAAATGGCAATAGAATTGGTAATTCAACTTTTCAACAAAACAAAACGACACCCCGTTCTCACACATTTGACTGGGACAGCTTCTTTGGCCAGCTAAGTGTGAGACTTGTAAACTGTCGGATTCAGCACTTCGCTCAAAAATATGACCGCCTCCTTGAGAGCCTAATGAAGGCATGCAAGGGAAGTGTGTCTGTTTCAAAATATTGTTTCATGCCTTTAGTTAGAGACAAGGCTGTCTGGTGCAAAGTGTGAAGGAGACACAATGACTCATTGTGGAAAGGGAGGGGACACAGAGAGAACATTGGGAGTTCACAGAGAAGGGAAGCAATATTATTCTGAAGCCCCCACTCAGCCGACCCAATCTCTGGCTGCACATTGACTGAGTCATGGGAACCACAGTGATCATTTGACACCTGTTGATCAAACAGACCTGCAGACAGACTGCACACAGCGCAGCTGAGTGAAAAGACTACTTTCACAGATCATGCTTACATGGGTTGTAGAGAGGTTGTTACCTCTGTGACATTGTTTATAGCAGTGTTATTCCAAAATGTGGATTCGCTTTAATGGCACTTATCTAATTATTAAGAATGACCTGTTTCCTTTATTATACGCTTTGGAAACACATCCTACCACTGACAAGAGTGAAATCTTCGCTACAGAAATTTGAACAGACAGAGAAAACTCAAGACAGATACATGCAGCCATGCCAGATTATATTTTGTGTTGTCAGCTATTACATTTTTGGCCATTTGCAGACAATAGAGGCAGGCTGTGAACACAAGGCTAACAGTATTATCACCATTTGCGTTGGGATAACGAACATTATCTACCATCTCATATTGGCTACTATAAACCTTTTAATTTTTAGGAAAATTCCAATGATTACACAGGTAAAAAAAAAACAAAGACAACCATTCATCAGACTCTTGGTGTGATCGAGGTACGATAAGAAATAAGTGATTTTTATGATGATTCCATTTACACAGCTTTTTCAAAAGGGGACTGGCGCGCCCTTTTTCCACCCCGACATTCTGTATCAACACAATGGTGTAATCTGTGTAAACCTGAGGTCGAAACGCAGGACGGGGCTGTGACGTTTTGATGACCCATTATGTGTTCGGCCAAAAACAGAAGACTTAAACAGCATCGTTTGGGAGCTCCTTATCCTCCCATTAGAGGACGAGACCAACCGTCATGTAACAGGGAAGGAAGCAAAGCGCTGCTCGTTGCATGCAGTGTTGTTCCGCCATTGTGTTGTTTGGTGTAATGTGTTGTTTGGTGTAAACAAACAAAAGGCATTGAAGAGAAGAGCCTTCTTTGTGGCGCAATCTCTGTTTAGAAAAGTCTAGAGAAAGAAAGAGTTTGGAGAGGTGAAGGGAGTTTGAACTTCTGCCTCTAATTTTCATGCCTCTGCCTATAATGCTTTAAATGATTGTATTTACAATAAATATGTTGATGGCCATATAACATGCTTATTTCTTTTTAAATTAGATATTTGAATAGGTCATAGTCTAAAACACAATTTTTGTTATTTTCACATGATTAAATACTGATCCCAAAATGTCCTTGATCATTCAATAGAGCTTGCAATTAAATCCACTTAAATGTTTGCATCATGACAGTAGTAGTAGTAATAGTAGTAGTAGTAGAACTAGTAGTGGTAGTAGTAGTAGTAGTGGTAGTATTTTAGTTTATTCAGTCATCATAAATGATACAATAACTGTAATCAAAATTTACAGTATAAACAAAATCCACAGAAGCAAAATGCTTATATATGCCCAGCCTACAGCCCCCACAAATAAAAATCAATCTCACGTGTAACCCTCAAAAACAGCTTCGTAAATCATTCTTTTGAAAGCCAAAAGGGAATCAGACATTTTTAAGTTCATGTTGGCATTGTTCTGTAGTTTTACTCCAACAATAGAAATGCATCTGCTTCTGATCCCTTTTTTAGGTTTTTGTAAACTTACAAATATCTCCCAAATCATTTTGACTCTAATGTATTGAAAAAAAACCTCTTGTACACAGTTTGGGAGAGACATTGATTTTGCTCTAAACAGTGCATTATTTTATAATAATATGACACATGAGACTTTAGAAACAGTGATCATAAAAACCAGCCTTGTTAGTAACATTAGTAACATCATTTTTGTTAAAGAACTATTTAATTTGATGTTGTTTTAAAGGTCAATCCCCAAATCTCCACACAGTAAGATATGTAAGGATTTATAAGCGAGAAATAAATTATATACAATGCCTTGTGATTTAATAAATCCCTACATTTATACAGGATTGTTATTGACTTTTTTTCCCCTTTAACATAATCAATATGTTGTTTCCATATTAATGTGAGGTCCATAACAACCCCTAAAGGTTTTGTTTCAAAAACTCTTTCAATTTCAACATCAAAGATGTTTAATTCAATATTCCTGTCAATTTCTTTTCGATTTTCAAACATCATAAATTTTGTTTTCTTAATATTGAGAGAGAATTTATGAACATCCAGCTGAGTTTTGAGTATTTCCTGCTTTTCCCAGAACAAAATACATTTGTACCATCTGCAAAAATGCCACATTTTAACTCATCAGTAACATTACAAATATCATTAATGTAAAGTATAAAGAGTTTTGGACCAAGCACGGAGCCCTGGGGTACTCCACAGGTAACCTTCATTCATTCTTATAGTATCATTAATTTGCACATATTGCTACATTGCTGTCTATTTTCCAGCGAGGAAGAACTATCTGCCATGACAGTTTTGAAAATTTACAAATTAGAATATGTGATGAGTTAAACATAATGAACAACATTATCAATCAATAACAAATATTATAAAGGAGAAATTACACTTGTATTATATGAAGGATACTGGACCTCAAAGTGCAACATGTATAACTACAGTAGATACTGTATTTTAACTATGTAGTAATTGGAAATAAAAAGAGTGTAAAAGAAGTAAAAACCATTAGGGTGGACATCTGTCTTCTATTTGCTTGGGATTTATGAAAGTCATCATCTCCCGAATGCCGTCTTCACAAATTGTGGTCTGAGAAGCTTTGCTCAGGTTTTCTCCCTCCTCTTTAAATTTTCTCCAAGTCTCTGAAAAATAAATTTGATTTAATATATAAATGTCACCAAAATTGTCACATTAAAATAAATCAAGAGGATTTCACAAGAAGAGACCGTGTTACAAACCTTCATCAAGTGTTGTAAGTAATGTGTAATTCTTTGGATGATCCATTATATCTTTTCTTTGAACGTCACCAATTTCCATTAATTGTAAAACATCTGTATAGATAAAGAACTCGGATGAGAGTCATACATTTATGCCGCAACGCTGTATGTTTGTCTTGAAGGAAAAGTTTGACATATTTGGGAAATACGCTTATTCACTTTCTTGTGAACATGTAGCTACAGGTGTCGCTCAAACCTGTCCGCGTTTCTTTTAAGACAGAATTAGGCCTCAGTGGAGATAAACTAACCCTTCGAGTTAGAGGGGAGGAGCAGGTCACAGAGGCTTATAGAAGAGGAGTGAAAACAACTGACTACAGTGATGTTGTCTATTGGAATGCATCAAAATCTAACTTTGTTCCACTTAAAACAGCAAATTTGGTATTGGATGTCCATTTCTCACTCATCACTGTACACTTTTCGATGCACTTATATGGTCATCTCTAAATGTAAGAAGACACGTGCATTGGTTGCTACTTTAAATGCATTCATTTCAATTATCCTCCTTATTTAAAACAGTATCTTATACCTTTCAAGTGAAATTATCGAGAGGAACTCCATTTTTATTTTTATTTCTCTTTCCCTCATGCCAAGAAATTAGTTGGCAAAAGAGCTTTTATGTTAAAAGCAAATTGGAATAATAATAATAATAATAAGACATTACATCTCTTGGTATGTTTTAGCACTCCAGCCTCAAAGTTGCTCCCCGGTCAGTGTGAAGTTATCAGGCACACCAAAGTGTCATTGACCAGGTGCTGACCGAAAGTCTCAGACCACTTAGTTCATAGTTCATGGCCAGGAAGACATAGCAGTTACCTTGGTATGTCTATGCCCACACACTCCACTAGGGACCACACTTCCTACTGTAGGGATCCGTATAATCATTGGGTCAGTTCCTTCTGGGGAGTGCAGGAGTCACACCAATGAATGTAGAGCTCTATGTCTTGGTGAGAATCCGGTCAGTACTACTCCAAAGGCTCCCAAGTGGCCTGCCCCCTCCTAGCCATGGACACACTGGTGCACCATGCAGCTTAGCTGGTGAGGCACCAGAGGCACCAGGAAAATGTCAAAGTGGCCCCTGGGAGTCTGCCAGCAGTGAAAGAGGAGGCCAGAGTGGATGGTGAGGCTGGACCACTGGGTGTAAAGGGCCTTGGTGTCGGGGTCCTGTGCTGATCTTATGGCCATACTGGTTATTGGCCTGACCCCACGCAATCCTGGACACCAAAGAAGACAAAGTCTTGGCTCTGGTCATGTCGAAGCTACTAGGAAGTGACGATTTGTAAGCCGTTGTCGTCAAGTGTTGCTGCCAATGATACCTAAGCGCTGCCATTCCTGCCAAATGGGGGAGGGTTGTCAAACTCTGAGGGGATTCATTGGCATGAAGCTGGCCAGCCCGGTGATGTGTCTCAAAGTCGCAGTTTGAGATTGGTTCCTAAAAGTTAAGGAGCCAAGTGAGGAAGGGTGCACAAGAGGAACATCGGCCCGTCGAGCCAAGGTTAAAAGTGGCTTTCTCTAGGATGACCAGAACACTTTTATATTTAACTCTCAGCCAGAAAGCGATTAAGCGTATTTACCAAATTTTAAACTATTCCTTTAATTTAGTTCCCATCAGTGTTCCAATACCTTCTACAGCCTTCCATACTTGGACTTCAACCTCAGCAGTACTTTGTCTTTCAACAGCAATGATCCTAACTGTGTTGGCTGCGTCAACTTTCAAAGATGAGTCTACTTTATACACCAAAACGCTATTTTTATAGCCGAGATAGCAGTGAGTCTGGTTACTTTCTGCTTTACTTTCTAGAGAGAAAAAACAAATAGGAGTTGTGTGGGTGATGTTTATAGCCAATCAACATCATGTCAATATGAACACATTGCTTGCTTTGTTTGACTACCTGGACAAGTCTTGCAGCACTTTCCCACTGATTTCAGAGGATGCTGGCATGGGTACTGGCTGGGGCATGTGATGCGTTTACATTCCAGGAGGCCATCAGTACAAGTGCACAGGATGCATTCCAGGACCTTCCCCAAAACTGGGTGCCACATGTCTCCATGTGAGTATGTCTTGCCATTGTATAAACACGCTGAGAGAAATGGAAAACACCTGAGTGTTGTGCTACATATGGAAACAATCAGAAAGTTGCAAGGAACGTGTCAATAAAATAAAATACCTATACAAGATCTTTTTGTTTGATGATGTCTCACCTCTTTGGTGTTTCCTCTGCAGCAAAATCTTCACGGTGGTCTTTGAAGCCCCTTTGAGGTTAAGTTTACTGAGGCTCAGGCCTCTAGGAGAAGTCCTGACCCTGGGTGGAGACCGTGTCCTGCTCTGCTCTCCAGAACACTGATCAACTGAATGCCTCTTTTATAAAGAGAGACATAACAAAGCACAGTTATCTTTATTCCCGAGTGATAGCTGAAAGAGAATGAATCACTGCCCACATCTCAGATTTGTTTCAGCAGTTCAAACAGAATGACATTGCAGTTTCATCTTATTATCAGACCAAATGGACCATGGATCTTGAGGGCAAATCTGAAGCCTTTGTCTTTAATGATCGCATAAAAACGACAGTCTCAAAAACAATATGACCAGGAAAGTTGAGGAAATCCCTTTGATCCTGAGTAAAATAATTAATGTGTTTGTTCCCTTGCTCAAAGACGTCAATGGTCAGCATCAGCTACAGAGCAGCTAGCCTGGAGGCTTGGAGTGATCTCACATTCAAGGACATTTATATGCCTGTGAGACCTGAAGCCAAGTCTTGTAAATAAAGCACAGCTGCTGAACTGATGATTTCACTTTGCAGTCGTCCACCACATTTAGGTAAATTTCACTGTCTAAGAAATGTTAATTGTGTGATAAATCAACAAGAACACACAGCGCCTCTGTTTAGTTGCTGGTTTCCGTGCTCAGATGACCCACTGGTGCCATGATCTAAACACAAAGAGGAAAAGACCAAAACCAAGTGTGAAGACAACATAATCAAAAAAGTATTGTATACATTTAGAGCTTAGGGCTTGGCTGTAATTCAAAATTCAATCAACTTTTAGAGGAATTGAATCATAATGATATGATCATATTGATCATATATATCACATGTGTCGAGTGGAACAAATTTAATTGTAAAGAACATATATTTGACTATTTTGAGATGAATTTTCCATCTATTTGCATTTTTATGCAAATAGGAATGAGCTTTCGTTCTAATCAGCCACACATCCTACATGTTAAATTCCTAAAAAAATATGACTGCAGATCAGATTCAATCAAGTTATCTTCTCAGTTTGAAGTTGTTGTTTTTTTTTACCTTTACACACCAGACAGCAGCTATCTGGATGTGAGACTGGAGAGGAGCAGGTGATTGGTTGGCATGTTTTAAGAGCGCAGAAGATGTTTCCATTCTGAGAAAAGAAAGGGAGGCAAAATTTCACACTTAAATTTTCAAGTATGCACTCCACAGGCCAAGGCTTAAGTACTCCAAGGTTTCTGCTGGCCTGTTCAGACCTTTTTCTATATTTATATCACTCAGAATAACAGAGACAAAGTCCAAATCACAGCGGCTTCTAGATCTAATCTTCTTGAAAAATGCCAGCAAAAACATGAGACATCTCAGGACATCTCAAGGCATGTCTTGAAAAATTCAAGATGGCAAAATAAACCATATTAAAAACTGCAGTAAACCAGAATCAGAATCCCTATTTCTTCAGATATATTAAGGAAAAATGTCATAAAAAGCAATGCTATGAGTTCTCCATTAAAATCATGGACTGAACAGACAATGCACTGAGAATGGAACAAGTTACTCTGGGAGATATGCATCAGGATAAACATGACTTTTACTGTTCTAAAAAGTATCCAAGGAATCATCTCAGCTATCAAATGAACACCACATTACAAGTCATCAAACTAACTTATCATATCACATCATGTGGTTCCACTTTCCTCTGATAGCTGCTCTTTGTTCTATCGAAATACAACTTTAATCTGTTCTCTCACATCGATGACAGTCAAGAGTCAACACCCAAAACGAAGAAAGATGGGGTTTTTTACCAGCTACAGGATAAAATTGTATTATTAAACTTGGTGATAGCAGCTGTAAGTTAGAGGGCAGAAAAATGTGCACATGTCAAATCTTAGGGAACGGCCATAAATTTTATAGATTTTCAGCATTTTAAAGTCCCACAGAAATGACTTTAATTTCTTACAGGAAACTATAGTTGCCGTTTAGTCATGTGACTGTGTTACACAGGCTGGTCTTGTGGTTAACATGTTTGACAACCACACAGTTGATCAGAGTTGAAGTCCAATAGGTGATTTATTCGTTTCATAATTTGGTGCATTTTTTTGTTACTTTTAATGGTTAATTAAACTTTTCTGTATGTGATATTTTGGGTTTTTGAGTCAAACCTTGCAGGTGAGCATCTGATGAGGTTGACATATAGTATATGGAAATGCAACAACATTACCTGTAGATACACATAAATGCACATCATGAATATTTACATGAGATGCTTAATCATATGAGTTATTCCTGTATGTCGCAGGAATGTTATTCGTGTGGCCCTTGTGAGTTTTAGTACATATCACATGTAACCTAAACTTACAGATCTGATGTCTTATTGCATTTAGGATCTGATAATCTTTCACCAGATCAAAATAACAGGTCACATACCTCCGCCAACACCACTGACAGAAAAATGTGAACAAATGGAAAATTGTTCTGTCATATAAGGCGAGGCAAATTAGAGCCTTTTTGAAAATGTCTGTCAGCATTTGGGCTTCTAAAAGAAAAGATGAGCATGCTTCTGAGTGCAGTCTATTTTGGGTCAATGTGAGAAGATCATCAATTGCTATACCATTGCGCCCAGGGCAATGGTATAGCAGGGCATTCTTTGGTGATGTCGCCATGATGACATCGTCTTACTTGGATCTGCCTCATGCCAAAGTAAGTACAGTAATAATCTGAATCTGCATTATCTCAGCAACATATTGGTGGCAGTGCCATATCTCTACCCTTCTCTGTTACTGTACTGTGACCCAATACATATTGATCTCCAAACAGATATTTTAATAGTCCGGATTATGAATAAGATGTGGGATTTTGGGTTGTTCATTTATGATTATGATCTGGATCTTAATTCAATTGCAAATAGTGGTGGAACATCAGAAGTTGTCCATTTTGACTGCCCTGTTATTTATTTATTTCTTTTTTCTTCACGATATGAGCAAAATATTTTTAAAAATTCCATATCTTGCAATGATGAGGAGAGTGAAAACGTGATCCAGAATCTGCATCCACACCTGGATTTGCCTAAAAATTTTATCCACTCTTCCCTGGCCATGATCCATCCCTGCACAAACTTTCATCCAAATCTGTTGATCTTGCTGACAAACAAACAGGTTTTTAAAAAAAATACTCGTAACTTAGATGTAACTCACAGAGCATGTGCACATAACACACTGGTTGCTTTGCCTGGATGGGAAGAGGTCGTGCTTAATGAAGGTCTCCCCTGGCTGATAAACGCTTCCATTATACCTGCAGGATTTGACTGAAGCTCTCAGCCCTGCAGGGATCCTGGGCTGATCTGAGGAGGACACATCACACAGGAAGAGGAGCCACAAACAGAATCGTTTCACACGAAATTGTCAAGAGCTGAGAAGGAGGAGAATCTACCTGTGCATCTTGGACAACACTGCCGGGGCTCAGCTACTGGGTTTTCACATGGTACAGCAGGACACTTGATCATGTTGCATTTCACATGGCCTATCTAACAGAGAGCAACATGGTACAGTTTACAAGCATGGGCCAAGCCACTAAGTTACATCTGCAACTCTGTTTTTCACACAGGTATTCGAGAGAAATGTGGTGTTTTATTTCTTAAGATGTTTGCTCTTAAAGTAATGAAGCAGGTAAACTTGAAAAGGCACCTCTGTGCAGACACAGCGCATGCAGAACATGAGTCCGAAGGGCTCCAGATAGGGATGCCAGCTGTCTCCTGGGCTGTATATCTTGTCTTTGAAAGTACATACCACCCCGGGCTCTGGGTGCCAAAAAGGAGGATGAGCTACAGAGAAACTCATATGGCGCAGATGACCCGAGCAGCAAAAGCAAAAGCAGTTTCAATGTGAACTATTATTAAACATTTGTCAAAGACGTTTAGTTAAGGCGTATTCAATCCCAAGTAATGCAAACTAGAGAAAAACATAGGAAATTGCACCTATCTTACAACAGTCCATAATAAGCATTAAGACAAACAGAAGTTTGCGGGCTTCTGTGGCAGAATGTCGCAGAACACCAGCGTATTATTATAGAGCAACAGATGCTGTCAATCTTAAAATATCAGCACAGCGAAGTCCAACAAATATTTCCTTCTTTAGGTCGCATTTCCATGTTTTTCCTCATTATAAGCCCCACACGTTTCGATCCGGACTGTGGAAGCATCAGCAGTTTCTAGTCTTACCTTTCCTGGATTTTAGCTCCGCATCAGCAAACCAAATGATGAAACAGAACAAATACGTTGACTTCATTTTTTTTTTTTACATGTGCGTGGCTGATCCTTCAACGCGCAGTAAATGTGTTTGCGAGACTGAAGCTGCAGGACAGTGTGAAACAAGCGTTTAAAAAAAAAAAAAAAAAAAAAAAAACTTGCAATATTTCCTTGCTTGATTTAGGGCGCCTCCCTCAGGAGACAACAGGTAGCGTCAGTTTAAGAACAGGGATGACAGGAGAGTGAAGGAATGAACCTGAAGTACATCATGGGATTTAAAAACACACCTCTCTTTTTTCGTGTGTGAGAAAAGACTTTATTTTAAAATTGCTGTGCATCTATATGTGGGGCAGGTTTTGTGATAAATCTCAACACACAAGGTTCCGTCACACTTGACTGATTATTGCGATTAGTCTGAAAATACAATTCAAAAAAGAGAAAAAATAGCCATGAGGTCTTTATCAAACTAGCCCTAAATGACAGCTCCCTTCAAACACTAATCCTGGAGGTGGTTCTGGACTAACCACTGACAGAATGGCTGCTTTCATGGTGTTTTATCATTGTTATCAATTCACTGACAAATTCTAATGTTTAATGAGTTCACTAGTTTAAATTTTAACCATATATTATACTTGTTGAATTTATAATTCATCCTTGTAATTAAGTAAGAACAGACATGAATTAGAACATGTACATATACACATGACATGTATTAAAACATGTACATATACACATGACATGTATTAAAACATGTACATATACACATGACATGTATTAAAACATGTACATATACACATGTATTAAAACATACATATACACATGACATGTATTAAAACATGTACATATACACATGACATGTATTAAAACATGTACATATACACATGTATTAAAACGTACATATACACATGACATGTATTAAAACATGTACATATATACATGTATTAAAACTTGTACATATACACATGACATGTATTAAAACGTACATATACACATGTATTAAAACATGTACATATACACATGACATGTATTAAAACATGTACATATACACATGACATGTATTAAAACATGTACATATACACATGACATGTATTAAAACATGTACATATACACATGACATGTATTAAAACATGTACATATACACATGACATGTATTAAAACATGTACATATACACATGTATTAAAACGTATATACACATGACATGTATTAAAACATGTACATATACACATGTATTAAAACGTATATACACATGACATGTATTAAAACATGTACATATACACATGACATGTATTAAAACATGTACATATACACATGACATGTATTAAAACATGTACATATACACATGACATGTATTCAAATGAGTTACTTTGAAATGTACCACTTGAGTACACTTGTTACATCACACCACTGCCAAATATAAACATAAATGCAGACAACTGCCACCTAATATTATATTTGTTGTCCTCATCAAAGAGGTCTGGTTGACATGTAGACACAGAAGCATATGTGATTAATATACTGAACTCTATGGAAGTAGATAAACACTGAGTGCATTTATGAGTCATTGAGCCACCTCCTATTAATTCCAGTGATAGTGACATTATTCCTGCTGATTCACCACAGTTCTAATCTTTGAGCCTACATTTTGTGTTGCTGTATGGGATTTACTGTATGGGATTTAATTGTTGTATACAGTGAAGTGCTCTTGTTATGGAGTTCCCTGCACCCTGTAGAAATAGTCAAAACAGCAAAAATGCTCAGACTAGGTAGCACAGAAATGAGGGCAACATACAGTTCTCTATTTATTAACACACATGGGAGGATAAAACAGTGCAACTTTGTTAAAATAAGACATCAGGATGCCAAAAAGCGTACTTGAGGATATGACAAGCAAAAGAGATGTGACAAATATTCCTATAGTGAGTCTGGTACATCTGCCCTCCCCTAGGATACCTACTGAAAGTTGTCACATGGCTCAATAATAAAAAGATTTATTTTGGAATACAAGTTGAATTCGGGAGCAGACAGCACAGTGGTTAGGGCGCGCGCCCCATGTACCGAGGCTATAGTCCTCAAGCAGTCAGCGCGGGTTCGATTCCGACCCGTGGCCATTTCCTGCTCCCACATTTCCTGTCAGCTCTTCAGCTGTCCTGTAAAATAAAGGCCAAAAATGCCCAAAATTCACAGCGACTATAGATGTATAGAAACAAGAATGAAACCTGATGACAGATTCCTAAAATCGAACTCCTCATCAACAGTATTTCCTAAAATGGGATTCCTCTTATGTAATGGTTTCAACATTCTTAAGTTAAGAAAACGGGCCGAGACAAAAAGAAAAATAACAAACCAAAAGCTCGTCAATAGACAGCCCTGTTTCCCTTTTACAAACTGCCCTGGATGTCTGGAACACTTGTCAGCTTTGCAGTATACTTTGCTTTCAAAACATCATCCTGTCTGGCTAAAGCTCAAAACTGTCAATATTTTACCGTTACAAATGTCAGATCTCTAAATACACATCTGCATGAAGAATGTTAATTACTGCCCAAAAAAAAAAGGTCCTTTAAAAGTCGTGTAATAAGATAGCAGGTGCTTTGAAGAGCCGAGCACCCAATGGACACACTTGTTTTGATCAAATCATTTTTCTCCACCTCAGTCGTCCTCAATCCACCTCATAGATCAGACACACCTGAATCACCTCCACTAAACCAAGACTTTCTGCTCGGCTTGAGAGATTGTGGCATACATCCTATATTCATCGCCTGTCATATGAGTTGTTGAGCATGTCTGGGGAACAGGATATTGCATTATAGACTGTGCACACACATACACACACACACAAACACACACCAGGAGACAGAAAACAAACATGTGGAGACTCATGAACTGCTGCTGTGTGTTCCCCTGTCATCTTCTTGCTTCTGTCGTTTCTTGGCTCTGATTTCATTCATGGCTTCCTCGATGGAGCGAGTGTCCCTCTTATTGGCCACCGGCACTGGGAGAGAAAAAGAATACCAACATAATGAGTAAATATAGAGGAGACGGTTTGTGACGCGAAGCAATACAGTGTGTCTATGAGGCAGATCAGTGCGACAACATTTACTCACCACAGCCATAGGCGCTGTTGGCCTCTAATGTATGTGCTGCATCTTTTGCAGCCGAGGTGCCAATCAGGTGACTGTACTTGTCTCTGTAGTTGGAGTTGGGACATGCCTCCGGCTTCTTTGTTTTACTGGACTCTGTTTCTTCCAATGCTGCCTGTTCCTGTGGTGAGGGAGAAAGAAAAGGTCAGAGATGGACAGGCAAGGAAAAGTCCACATGGCATAGATAGTTCGATATCACCAGGTTGCAATGTGAAAAGCATTCAAGGAGTTACTAGGAAATTGTAAAAAAAAATAAAATAAAACACATTTTCAGGTACATGTTTTTTCTAAAGCTGCCTCATCAGCCTCTTCTTCAGGAAATTAAGATATTTCAACATCCCTCCTTGACTTATAACAGTCAAATGCCATAATGAGATTCACGGATAAAGAAGGCAATTTAAGTGAAGACACTACGGCAAACACACAACATGTCATGTGGCTGCATTCCTTTATGCTCCATTGTAGTGGCTGTCTGAAGAAATGTTTTTGGGGTTTTTTTCATGACCATTTTTCTCTCTGTAGTGTTAAAAGTCTGTATTTAAAAGCCCCTCAGGAGGACAATTTGTCTTCGTTCAGCTACTTATCGAAAGTAACGAGACAAATTCCCCACAGCAGACAAAAGAATACCAGAGTAAATCTAAGTATTTGTATTGTTGTTTTCTAAATGTAACACTTGAAGCAGTTCGGTATATTTTAGGAAGTTGACGTACTTCAATGATTATTGCACATGGTGGGTTGTACTCACATGGCTGAATGTAAATATTGTTAGCAGCTATGGATGAAAGTTTCATCTAAATAAAGTCCAAAGGAAAGGATTCTGTACTTGCAAATATAATGTTATACGATGTGGTCAACCACAGACTAAACAAGTAGGCACCTTGGTATTAGAGTTTTTAGCATGTGTTGAGCTGTTTTCTGACCCGACGAGACTTTTTATGGAAACAGACATCATGCTTGTGTGAACTAGTGAGCGAGAGGGAACAGGGAAAGAGAGAGAGAGAGAGAAAAAAGAAAGAGAAAGATACAGATAGAGATAGATGATATAGAGAGGTAGGTGGCTAGATAGATAGATAGATACGGTAGATAACATAGACAGACAGATGAGTTGCATCACTGATGTAGATGATACTGAGATGTTACAGGTGTGACCTATTAAGATTGCTGTTGTGTCTTTTTTTGTTTTGTTGTAAAAGTGACCAGGGTGTTTATTCAGACACCAGCCTGACATGTCAGTTTTCCGTCACGCTGATGTAAAGGGGTGCGTGTCTGAAAAAGGCTTCAGTGGCATGAAGAGCATCCAGTCTCACTTTAAGTCTACGCCTTTGCTCTGCCAGCTTGGGATCCCACTCCTCTCCTTTGCGGTAAGCTTCCAGCTCCTCGTCTGATGGAGCAAACTCCTGCCAGGGCACAAGGCGGAAAATTAGCCACACTTCTCCTAGTTTATTTAATAAGCAACCTCTATGTATGTCTCCATATAGTTCCAAAACTATTAAAATGATGTCAGAATATGGTTGTGGCTCACTTAAGCATCATTTTGTCAGTGGTGAATTCATTGTGTACTTCTGAACAAGAAATACTTCACATCAACTGCTTAAGGTGAAACAAACATCTTGAACAAGGCAACTTGATATCAAAGCAAGTTGTTATGAAAGACTTTTAACTTGAGTCAAGTTCAAATTTACGTATAGAAACGAAAGTACCAATATAATTTGCTGCATGAATGTGTATTTACGTTTCCATAACCACACCTTAGTTTGATGAAATATCGTTTGGGGCGACTGTAGTGACGCTACAGTTGTACCAGTTCTCCCATGAAAATCCCCTGAGGGCTCCATAATGACTATTGTGGTAATGACTATTTCTACACTTGGCTCTAATTTGTAATTATTAAACATTACGACCATTTACTGAATTTTAAGATGTACCTTGTTTACTCCACCAAATTACCAATCTAGTGATGTTAATGAAAGTGAAAAATAATTTGTGTATTTGTGTAAAAGTTAATGGGTTCTTTCTTAGTCCACGCCACACTTCTCCACTAAGTGTCAGACAGACAAACTGAGCTGAAACATAGCCTCCTTGGCAGATATGATAACATCTAACATTGGATCAAAACAGCAAACAGACCTTCTTGAAAAGCATTACATATCGGCTTTCTTCGTCTTCTCCAAAAGAAAAAGAAGTCAGACCGGCCACTTCTGCAACATCGTGCCTGAGACAGGAGGAAATGAGATGTAGTTGCGATCATGTGATAAAGAAATGTCGTGTTTCTGGAGGGTCTCACTGTAATTACTGTGGTGAAATCGACTTACACTATACTCCTTTCGATCTTCCCCATGGGATTGTATTTGCGTTTCTGTTGTGAGCTGTCTTGAATGAAATCCGACACTTCTTTCTCCATCTAAACGAGACGACATCGGAATCAGAATCAGAATCAGAATCAGGATGATCTTTATTGTCATTATACGCAAGTACAATGAAAGTCCGTATGGCTTCTCTCCAGCAGAGGTAGAACAAGATAAAAATCTGTGCAAAAGTTACAAAATAGATAGATAAGATAAAAAAAATAGAGAGATATAGATAGAGATAGAGATGTAATTTTCACATGTGATAAAACTTCAACAGTGGTGAAAGGAAGTGAGAGGAGCTCTGTGCCAACACTACATTGGTCATTTTATGTGGTACACTTGGACCATATAATGCATTCCACATCTCTCCCAGTCTTATCTTATGATGATGCCTATAAAGTTTGTTTTCTGTTGACCCTGTCATAGAGATGTCACAGTTAGCGGTTGTAGTTGTATTAAAATGTACTACATTGTACAGGTGTACCTAATAAAGAGGCTACCGAGCATACTCTCAATGTGTAATAGATGTGACATTCCCACCTTTTTCCTGAATGCTGCTTTCTTTCTCTTCTCGTCTTCCTCCATTTTCTTGAGTCTTGCTGCTTGCTCTTGAATGACAGAAGATAAATTCAATTCACGGAAAAAACATTTGAAGTTTCCCGTTGTGAACACAAATCACGAAGTCTTACGCCTAAATCTGTCTTTTTCAAGTGTAAGTCAAAAAAAATAGGATAATTGAGAGACACACTTCCTTTTTAATCCCCAAACCACATTTCCAGATCGGTGCTGGTGGACTGACCCAAATCGTATTGTTTGTTGCATGTGTCTACATGCAGATTAGGAGTCATTAAATTTAATTAAATGGATTTGGCTCTTCTTCTTTTTTATCCCTTGTTTATGTCTTCACCACAATTTTTAAGTGGATGCAGTTGTTGAGTTGAAGCAATACTCCACTTCATGCCAGTTATCAAGTCACATCTAGGAACAGGAAATACTATGGTATTTCGAATTTCCCATGTCTCAGAGGAAGCTTTCAGTAAATTAAAAGATTATAGTATTGTTCACAAGAAAATTAGGGACTTAGATTTCTCACTTCTTCATCTATTGCAACTCACCAAAATGCCCATAGTCCGAGCTATTAGCTAATGGTTTCTGAAAATGTGAGATGCTAATTCATTTGCATAGAGAAAAGCTAGCTACAATTGAAATCGAAACAAGATGGGCTTACAGGACATTGATCTCTAGAGGCGTAGAAGAAGTAACTTCTTCCTATCACATATCTTAAGGGGTTTAGCAGAGCAGTATGTATAACAATGATAATTCAACCATGAATAGGGAAAAAAATGCTATTTTACTTTATCAAATGCTTCGAAACAGTGTATTTTCGACACAGCTGTCTCATAATGATTAAGTACTTCCAAAAGCCTCGTTTCCCCTTCAGTCAGTCCAGACTCTGAACTCTGACCTGCGGAAGTTTGCAGGACATGAGGGGCTCCGTGCTCCGTTGAGGCGGTGCTAACAGGGCTAACATTGCTTACTTGAAAGCTCGACTGGCCAATCGGAGCACCTGAAATGTACTCTTCGCCAGTCCTTTTAATTTTTACATCCTATAATTCCCTTATCATATCCATATTGGCAGGTTCAAACTAAAGCAAACTGAGTCGTTCGTTAGGGAATACATCGTGTACCTCGTGCCTTTCGTCGGCTTTCCAGGTCGCCGACTGTTGGAGGCTTCTCCATCGAGTTTAAGATCGAGCCTAGGAGGTCCGCCATCTTGGAATGAATGGGGTAGGTCGCCTAAACTGTTGTTGTTGACTGCAGCTAGAAGGAGAACGCATGCGCAGATTACCAGATATTTTTTTCTTCGCTGTATCAAAAACTGGCATGTAAAATATTTATCGCTACCCTCTGTACCAGAATGTTACATTGCTACGCTGTACATCACTAATGCTGAAGTCACACAATGAAATCAGATGGAGACTTCTTCTTCTTATTTGTAAAAGAGCATGCCTCTTTAGTATTTGTTTGAATCTAACATCTTTTTGATTACTCACATCATTCAGATGCACTGAAAACATTTCTACGGAACAGGATGAGGTCCACAATCAGAATTCAGTGCTAAAATAACTTTTTCACACGTGGCCATGTCTCAGATATTCTTTTGTTTTCAATTGGCCCTAATCCTCTTCTGTTAATGTCAAATCTGATTTTCATGATGTTTTTTGTATTCAATATCATTATTGAGAGTTACTTTATTAAAGATTCAAGTGATGAAAGACAGGTGTACATTTGAATAACATTTATCCAAAGTAATCTTAAATCATCCTATTGGCTATTCATGGACAAGAAAATAATTTAATTTCTCAATTTCTTTGTCATTGATCAAATTTGAGCAGTTTCTAAAAAGGGGGGGGGGGGGGGCAGCCATGGGATTTGAGGTTGGAGACAGCAACTTAATTTGTTTTTGCTCTTTAGTAGAAAACATTATTAAATTTAGGAAATTGCTAACTGTCCTGAATGCTGAACTCAATAATATAGAGAGACTCCTCATGCTCAGTTGTTTTCTGAACTGAGCAACATTTTTAGACTTATTAATCACAGATGGGATGATGATTTGTTCCTTTAATAAGGTGGCATTGAGTGAGAGATTAGACATATTAGACATTAGTTAAGCATCTTAACTAAGCACCAGGGGGCATGCTGTACAAGTACATGTCTGTGTATTCATGCCTTGTGTTGTTACTGCTCTGTTAACAATCCTCCACTGTGTCACAGGAGCAGCGTTTTTTGTGCAGTTTGATTGTAGTTCCACAGCATCAGCAATAACGCATGAACTACTGCCATATTCTGATGTGAGCAGACCAGTGGTCGAACAGAGAGCAGCCCATTAAAAACACAGCAGGACAGAGAGAATTGTACTGTTTACTGTGTCTACTACTAAAAGATGTACCTGTGAATGTATCTTTTGAAGGAGTCCTTTGTGATCTATGTTTGCCTCTCAGTCCAGACATAGGGGTGTATGTAAGTACAATACCAGTGAACTTTCATTTTTCATGTAGATTTCTGTGTCGGTGAACAGCACAGGACATTTACAGGCTGAACAAAAGTTCTGTTTTGCATATTGAGCACAGAAAATAACTATCATTATTTCAACAAAAAAAAATAAAAAATAATATATGTGCATATATATATATATAGCAATCTCATATTCTCAAGAAGCTGCTGCTGTTGACCAAGCTGAACAAGCTGGTAGTCCTGAACCTCAGCCCTCAGACTGCTATCAGTCAGTGATACTTGTTATTGTGATTTGGACAGGGCATGACGGACTCCTCCCCCGTGGTTGAAATGCTGTATAAATGCAGCATCAGCCTGTCCACAACAGTGTCTGAAAGCTCACTGGTACTCAGACATGAAGGGACTGAGCTTGGTTCTCCTTGTGCTTCTCCTGATGCTCGCAGTTGGGGAGGGTAAGCAATGGATATGCACATTTTCTTATGGTGTGAACTCAATTCAACCAAATCATGATGTGGCAAATGCTCAAACTGCACTGTACTCATACTGGACCTGTTTATGTGGCTCTGAGGAGAAGAAAAACGAAGTATGAAATCACATCTTGACCATTTTTTTTCACCATGAAGTACTTTTATCATAATATCAGGAACATGGACCCATATTTTTTATTCTTTTTCTCTACAGGCAATGATCCAGAAATGCAGTACTGGACATGTGGTTATAGAGGACTCTGCAGACGGTTCTGCTATGCCCAGGAGTACATCGTTGGTCATCACGGTTGCCCTCGAAGATACAGGTGGGCCTGCAAACATCATAGAGTAATGTTTTGCATAATCTGTGCTTTTATAAAAAGTTATTTGAGTTTCTGCAGAACGAAAACATGTATTCTAAAGGCAAATGATTGTAAGATGAACTTATGTTGTGTTGTTTTCATTTTCAGGTGCTGTGCTATGCGGTCTTAGCACCTGTCATCTGATGATCTCTTGAGGATGTCACAATATGAGGGCTGACATCTTCAGTACAGGCAGGACCGATGCAGCATTCGTCTGGATGAAAATATCCACTTTCCCCTTAATCAATCTTTCTAGCATGCTGTGGAAGCTGACAATGAGTGCTTTGGAAGGGGACTTCTATATGAGAAGCTAATCGGTGTGCAGATGCAATCCCAGTGCTCACACATTTCTTATTGTTGCCTTAAACCTTGTGTGACTAACCCAGTATCTCATATTTAACAACGTTTCATCTGAAGTCATTTGTGAAATGCTGTGGTGCAAATAAATGCATGAACATTAATTTATCTGTGTTTGGTGTGTTGCTATTTATTTAGTATAAGATAAGATACATACAGGTTTGTACAACTTACACAAGTGGTAAATATGCATCAGCATAAATTAATACATACAAGGGGTGTGCGTAAAAACACTTTGCATAAACAGATGTAATAATTAAATAGAACAAGTCATAAAAATTACAAAGAATTCTGAGATCATAGACCATAATGTGTGGAGCTTGACACAAGAGTCAGGATTGAGTTTAGCAGTGAGATTGAAGTTTGAATAAAGAAACTTAATGTTTAAAACGATTGTTGAACATCTACCTGATCACAATCAGCTTTAAATATACTTTTTCAAATATGATGTAAATTTTCACAATTTGTATCTGGAAAAAAAAACTATCTAAAGGGCCGTGTAAACACTTGTGTAAGCAGCCCATTACTCACTTGGCCTGGCCATAACAGAATGGAACCCAGCCCGAGTTTAGTTTGGTATGCTTTTGCTCAGTGGTGTACTGACAGGGGACAATACTGGTCAAGTGGCTGACCCAAACAGCTGCGATGGAATAGAGCTTCTGTGAATGAACGGCCACGTCTCTTGTCTGTGTTTATATTATTTCGCCATTCTGTCTGTCTGGACAACATTGTCCGGAACAGACGGACAACGTCACAACCCGCCAGTCACCATTGCAAAGCAAATTCATTGTCATATCGGCTGTCTATCTCATATTGTCACAACGTTTTCTTTGTTGGTGCACTTTAGCTCTGTGTTTGTTTGTTTTTTTAGGAAGCAAAACTGTCAGATGGAAGAAAAAAAAATCTCATCTCAGTCTGAGGCTACAAAAAGCCCATCGTAATAAATGATAAATTACTTACATAAAGTAAACAACTAACTGCATGATTCAGACATTTTATCATCCATCTGGTTACAGAATGTTGTACCAGAGTTAACGGAGCCAGGATCTGAAGATGGGTGATGACCAACTAGCCTGGACTAGTAGGTTTTAAAGGCATGGATGCTATTTGTAAACACGAGCCACTGTATTGTGCCCTGCATTGTCATCTGGGTTGAATCTTTGTGCTATTCAGACAGCACAGCGTGACCAAACCACAAAGAGATGAACCCCTACCTGTTTACACGAGGCTGTCTATCTTCACAAAGCTGACAGCAACAGCTTAAAATGAATTTTTCAAACTGTACAAATAGACATATCACATAGACAGATTTTATGACCCATTCTAAACTATGACCTTCAACACTGCAGTCTAAAGAGGACAAGTAATGTTTGTTAGGGGTGCTCTTTTGCACTTCCTCACATCTGAGCGACTTATAAAAATAAAATGGATACTAATGAGAAATTATTCATTAAACTGGAAGCCACAGTGCAGACACTTGATTTTAACAATGCATATTTTCAAGTGGTGTGTTTACTGTTAAGCTTTTGGTAAACTGGATGTAAAACTCATAATACTATAGGCCCAAACTTAATGTTTTGTTCTTTTTTTTATTTTTTTTATTTTAAATGACGTCAGTAACCATTAAAAAACATCAAAGATAGTTTGACAATACCCTTGACTTGACTCCATTATAAATGTTTTATATTAAGTATAAATTTACCTCTATGGGCCCATCATACATGAATGCTTCTTTTTAAATTTAAGTTGTTTTTTTATCATAAGGGAACAAAACAAAATAGCCCCCACCTCCATCACATGACATGGTCTAAGTTTATAGCCTGATCAAAAAAACCTGAAGTTGAGAACCAGAGACCAACATAATCCACCAGAGTGATGGCATTAGGTGATGAGTAATACCCGCGACATCCAAGCATGTTAAAAGGCGTGCTTGACAGAAGCACAAATGACAAAAACCAAAAACAGAGTCTGGCCTCTAGAAAATGCTCCCATGAATATTTACATCCATGTGACGTTTCAGGCCCAGGCCCTTCCTCAGACATGACAAAAGTGCAATGACACGTCTTACACCTTATATAGAAGGGTCACCTGAAAGGTCATGTGACTACAAAAAGAAAAAAGAAACACACCAAACACTATAATAACCAACACTGTGTTGTTATGATTGAAGATGATGTCAATGTTATATCCTCAGCTTGATCTTGTCTTTGTTCTGTGTCTCCACTGCTGTGAAAATGTTTTCATTTCCATTCTACATGACAAGCATCTTTGCTTCTCCACCTTTGATACAGTATGCTGGCTTATGAATACATTTCTGTAGTGACTATTTACCAGGAGTGTGTGCATAGATATACATATATATAATAGCCCTGTTTCAACATCCTTGGTTTTGTAATTACCTCTCCTAAAACATATACCAAACCTTTTTTTCCCCTGATGTATCTTGTTATGGTATGCTTAGATGATTTAGAAAATCTACATACGAATTGTACTTACAGGGTTCATTGCACATATCAATCGAATTTTCTAAGTCCTAGTATTAATGTATTTCCTTTTTTTTTTATTGTTATTGTTACCTGACCTGTCAGATGACCTCCCTGTAAAGGTGCTTTTAAGGTAAGTCTGTACTTTTTTCATGTCTGGAGACGGGCTTGTGCTGAAACCCTCACATGGAGGTAATAAATGTGCTTGGGAGCATTATCCAACATGCTGACATATGTGTTTTGTATTATCCAGGAAATGAACAATACCTGGACTTCATTTGATGCGGGCTTTAATTTGAAGTCATTCTTAACATTCAGTCAAGAGTTGAATTTTGGGGTAACCAAACCAGAGAATCATTTTCTGAATGGTCTTAGGGTGCATTAAGTGCCCGTATATAAACTCTACATAGAGAGTCATTAGACTGCCTGATGGAGCATCACAGAGACAGTTGTCCTTCTAGTAAGTTCTCCTGCAGAGGTTATGTGAAGCTCTGTTAATAGTGTAGCCTTCAGTTTCCTTTCAAATGTTTACACCGTCATTCAGTCGGTTTCTCACTACAGTTGTCTGAACTTATTTCCTGTTGACCTCGTTGCTCGATCACACTCTCAGAAGTTTGAGTTTACTTTAGGACAGTTAATGTAAAGAGAAATCTTACGGATGCAAAGTAAGTCCCGTGAAGTCAATGTCTACTAGAGCCACAGCAAAGGGTCTGAACCCACTTACCTAAATATCTGTACCTACTTCTCCCCCCAAAGATGACATTTGTTAAATATGCTTAGAAGCAAAGACAGAACCATCAAATCTGGAATCATGTTTGAATCACAGAATCAGGTAGAAGTTGTTGTTCAAAGGCATGAAAATGAAAAGCTGCCTCAACAGAGGAGGTATTTTAGTCTAATAGTTTTTTCTAGTTTAATTCCCTTGAGTCGTATCAATGAAGAAGTGAATTTTAGTGCCATTTAAAAAAATCATACACAAATTTATGCAATTATGCTTAAGTGTTTTAGCTATATGGTCTAGAACACTTGTAAACACTTTCATTGCAGAAAACCTCAAAAAATTATGTGAACTGGGTACACAATGGTAAATAAAACCGTTGTCAGAGATTTATAGTGTTGTGAGATTTTCTCAACATTTTATTGATGATGTTGGTGAAATCTTTTAATTAGGTTGCAGCAACAGGTCTGAAAAATGTGTTACTTTTGAAAAATTTTCAGCTGTTAAAAGACTGTGTGAGATTTCCGATGTTAAAATATGAGCAAAGCTGTATGAAGTGCACAACTGTGGGTCTGTTGTATAAAACAGGGTGACTAAAATATTTGCATATTGTTAAATACAATCCAGAACAGCTCTAAAAGTCAGATAATAACAAAATGCTGTGAGACTCAATTAAGCTATTTCTTGGAATGAGTCTCCAATATTCAAGATGTAAGTACAAAACATGTAAATAGATACTTAAGAAGTATTGGGTGTGCTTTCTCTGCAGTTTTTCTTGTCATATTTCTTTTTTTTTTTTTACATGGAAACCTGACCCCTAATCCTTTGAGATTCAAAACCACACACATAACTTCAATACACCCTATAATGTAAAATGTATTCAATGAGATGCTATAGATTTTTGCTGGCTAAAATGGAAGTTGTGCAGCTCAAATATTGCACAAGATAGTGTTATACACAACTACAACAAGAACATGAGATTTGAGCATCATAAACTTGAAGTATTAAGAATATTATTTCTCACTGGATTTCAACCCTTCTGAAACAAGGGGTACTGTTTCTCTTTTGCGACCTATATAGTTTAATTTTATAAAAATGATCACACAGATTTCGCACTGCTTTGTGCAAAACCTCAAAGGGAGTACAAATAGTTTATACAGCAACTGTATATGACAACATGCAATTTCACATCTCAAGCAAAGAAAAGCTTCAGCTTTGATACATTTGGTGGAAATCTGTAAGATGCTGCTGCGGAAACAGTAAGGTGTAAATTTAACATTGGTGGTCGACCACAAATTAACGTTTAACAATTGGTTTCTAAAATAAAATGCTCTTTATGTGACCTGCAAGATGAAAAAAACTTTTGTGATTAGAACACAAAAAGCAAAATGCAGTGGGCCGATCTAAGCCTGAGAATCTGATTGTCTTGTCTTCGGAGGAAGGTGTGATTTGGTGTTGTGTCTGATGGGCCAACTGAGGTTTGCACCAATTCACTTTCAATTCAAAATCTAACCTAAAGCTTCATTTTATAAGCTAATCAGTATTCCCAAGTTTGCTATACAACTTTTCTTTTCTATTTTGAAGAATTCTAAAATGTCTACGACATATCAAATGAAATGAGAGTGCATGGACAACAACACTCCTTTCAAAATGTTTATAAAAAAATAAAGAGCCAATCTACAGTAACAATCCGTGAGCCTGCCAGGACAGAACAAAGAAAACACATCAGAACTGTGCAGCGTACATTTCATTTGTTGTTACAGAGCTGTAATAGCAACACAAACTCTGACCTGTGACTTATTCACAACTTGGCAGCAAACAAAAAAAAAAGAGACAAAAAAAGAATCCACTGGAAAATGACAAAAGCAGTTATGAACTTAATATTGACAACAGTAAAACAAAATTTGCAAACATATTTACATTGATCACTTACTAAAATAGAAACATATCATTGATCACCTTCTAACATAGTATGCTGCAATTGAACCATTCACAAAAAAAGGAAGATTTTGTGTCCCGGCCACTTTGAATGAAAGGTTGTAGATGAGCGGTGCTCAGTGCACTCCAACAAAGATACAATCACAACAAATGACTACCTATAATCGACTGTCCTCGTCAGGCCAAAGATGAAGAGGATGATGGCATATTGTGTGAAATTCATAAGAAAAAGCCCCGTAAAATATTTTGGCAGTGCTTCAATACAAACAGCATTTCAATCTTTAAATTTGGTTTTAAAAAAGATCTATGGATATATCTCAGTACTTTTAGAAACAAATCGTTTTCTACAAATGTAAATGTTTGTTCAGTTTTACTTAGATTACTTTGAGCTAGAAAAGCATCGCAGGTGATTCTGATGCTGTTTGAATTAATGCCTGTCCGTTAGCAATGATCAGACCACACAAAACAATGCATGTTTATACAAGAATTAGTTTAAAAAAAAAAACTTGATCACACCATGCGACAGATTTACCCTTGTAGTGTCTGTGCTAAATTATCTTAAGCTGAGCCAAAAGCTCAGATGTTACCATCACGATGGAGCCTCAAAAAAGTTTCAAGAACCAGGGATTTGTTGCGTCCTAAAGGGCTCAAACATTCAAGCAAATAGCACACACCCGAATTTTTGTAAAGTTCACATTCAAAACAGCCAAATCTCCTTCCTTGAAAATGAAAATGTCACATTTTCCAACTTGCACTTCAGGATTTATTTCTCTCCCCTGTGGTAGTACGCCAGCTTAAACGAAACACTGTCTCCATGAATTACGTGTCTGATGACTACATCATTATTAATTGTGACAGTTTTTAAAGACCTGCTGGTCACTTAAAAAAGAAACAATACCGTACAAACATTTTTGCACTTGTGCGCTGGGTAAGCATGCTTCACCCGTTTGTTTTAGCTGCTTTGGCTGTTTTGATTGTGCACCTCTCACTGTGTCACACTCGACTTCATCTCTTGTACAAGCCACTTCATATGGTCTTAGTTTTGTGAAATTCGGGAGCTTTTCGCGTTGTTCAAAATGCAGCAGCTCTGTAAAACATTTACGTAGCTCTTAGGCCTACTTTGCAAAACTAACGACAAAACAAATTAGGATTGGGAGATGGGACAAACACATTAGCTATTGGCGACAGACTGAATACATGGCTGATGGTATTTGTTTGGCTGTTTTAAAATCCCAATATGTGCACTACCTGATGCAAATATTTAACCAAGAGCTCTGTAAGCCAATGGTTTACTTTAACTTTGTAGATGCAACAATCTGCTGATCACATGGAGTTGTGGTGAATACACCATCAAGATCCAGTGAAAGTGATAATCATGGCCAAGTCTATCTGTCCTAGTGCCCAACCCTACTATGTCTAATGTATGTATGGTGATGTGGTGGCACAGAATAAAAAAGTCATGAAAGTAGAGATAGATGGCCAAAGTTATGGCATCATTAGCACTAAAGACAGTCCAAAGAAATGATCAGATGAGCACCTCTTCTAGAGTCTGGCAAAACTGAGAATTTTGAAGATCCATCTGAGTCACTTCATACCTTTTAAAGAATTTCTAGGCCCAGAGGATTCTGATTAGGTGCCTCTGCTTAACAAATGTCACCGTTATACAATGAATTCAACGTTTGGTCCCATTCTCCTTTTCTGAATTCATCTTGAGCACTGCTGAGTAGTTTGTAAGGATTCAGAGGATTCATCTCGCAGTCGAGGGCAGCTGGCTGGCTTGTACATATGGTGGTGATTTAGACTACTTATATGCAAAGTTCTTCAAGGCAGGAGTGGTTATTTGTGAAATAAGTAGACTGGCCTCTGAAAACCTGTTGTGATGAAAGGAAAAGTTAAAGATGACATCAAGTTAAGTCAAGGTGACATATGGTGCATGAATTTGTTCTGACAAATAAGTGAATTACCTTTTATTGAACACTTGGGGGCCCCAAGGTACTCAAAACTGGTGAAACCCACTTCTGTTGTAAGGTATGATGAGAACTCATCAGGTTTGAGTTGGATGCTGTTATAATTTCGCCTGATATTGTCCTGTCAAGTGAGAGGGAAAACAAACATTTCTTATATTTAAGTCAATCAAACCTAGCTTTAAAAATCACTGGTAGAGCTGGCATATAGCCATAGGTATATTTGCCTTGGTACCAAAGTCATGGTTTGCAACACAACAACCATGTCCTCTAAATTTCTTACCGTCAGCTTCTTCCTCCTCACATAGGACTCCCAGGACTGTGGCTCCAGGATAAACAGGCCTCCAGGACGGAGATGTTTGTAGACTCTCTTGAAGAGCCGCTTGAGACCACTGTCTCCCCAGTTCAGGTGAACCCATTTGGTAACACTCAGGCACAAGATCACGTCGTACTCTGGCCGCTGAGTCAAGAGGAGATTATCGTTGTCCAATACATAATTGGCCTAAAGAAGAGAAGAAGTGTGGTGAGAAAAAAAAAATAGCAACATTGACGGGGCATTTTAAATGTGGTTTACAGGTGAGTGCAGAGTGGTGTGCAGGTTTACCACTCATCTGCAAATAATCAACTGCTTATCAGGAAAGTTTAAGGTCAGAATTAGAGAGCCTATTGTTCATGACCAGTAAGGTAAAGGTTCTTTTTGAGGAACCCTCTGGCCAATAATTTATCGATTCGATAATTTTAGTGTATCCGTATTTGTAAGGATTAAACAAGCAATCTTCCACAGACAAACGTAGGAGATTTTGAGGAGAAATGTCCACAAAATTTTATTCCTCTTATGTGAATTAATTTTTATTACTTACAAAAGGTGCAAAATTGACATGAATGCTTGTGTTCTGGAAGGGATTTGCTGTAGTAATCGATTTATCATTTCAAGTCAATTATCAAGTAAAAAAAATACCAAACTTTGACTGGCTCACACATCTCAACACAGGGACATAGGACGCTTTTCTCTGTTTGGCACTGTTGTAGATGAAATCACAGATGTTCAGTTAAATTAAGAAAAATGAATATGTTATCTCCTTATGTTGTCTTTGGAAACTGTAATTTTTCTTTAACATTTTAAAGGAAAAAAAAACTGAGTAATCAATAATGAAAATGATCATCACTTGCAACCCTAGTGTTTTGAGTGTAACAGCATAATAAAGATTACACCCTATGATCGCTAACATTACAATGGACAGACTATGAAGAATGCAGAGTGCACCCCTGGTTATAATTCATAGGTATTCCTGATTATAATGTTAAGGTTTAATCGTGACAGTCAGGCGTGGGCTGATAAACATAATTGCTGCAGAATGACAAATAGCAAAAGACAGAAAGAGAGTTGAAGATATACTGATAGTGAACTTAATGGAACTTATTCATATTGTCTATACTGTGAAATGTCATAGCTGGGGTTTGGATGCACACACGAAAGAGAGGGTCGAGATCTTCCTGCTTGTTACTGAAACTATTTGCTAATTTTCTTTATTTGGAGAGCTGATGTGAATTTAGCATAAAGGAGATAACAACTTTCATATGAAATCAAATACAGTTCCATTCAATTTTCCACACTCAGACCTGATACAAGGGCGGGTTTATCAAACTAATAATAGACAGCCTGACATCTCTCCCTCAAATCCATCTTGTATTGTGCAGACTGAGGGGATCCTGGTGCTCAACGCAAGCCTTTTCAGTCATTTAACAGTTAAGCCCTGTGTTGCACTACCGTTATTTCAAATTCTCTGGAAGGAGGCAGTTATCGATTTCATTCAGAAACACTTTTTATTTCTGCATCTAACCAATTCATGTTGCTGCCTACACAAAGCCTGTAAGACACAAGGCCAGTGGAGGGAAAACATTTCAGTGGAAATTACAGCACAAACAAGCCTGGCTGAGGAACGCTTCAATTTAAAATCTGGTGTAATAATTGTAAAACTATTAACCGGGGATGACAGCAGGTGGCATAAGAAATGCTGCCAGCTACATCGTAGTATCAATCTGTTGAAAAGGAGAGACTGCTTCTTCTTTGCTGCTTCCATCGTTCAGTTGCCAACATCCCTGGCAGCTTCAGAGAGCCTCTGATTTGAACACCTACTGAGGTGAGCAAACATGAGGGTGGACAAACTACTGGGAATCCCCTCCATCTTCACAGCCTGAGCATGTGGAGATAAACTTGAGATAACTGAAGTGACTCCAGAATAAAACTGGTGCAGATGCCTCCTTGCCGGCCCACATGATTGATTTATATTTGATTTTCATACTTCTGAGATTGGAAGATTCTAGAATTTTTTGACTAAGAGCAGAGTAGGTGTTGTTAAATGAGAAGATATAAATAAGCATGAAATTCTAAGAATCTCCTGCCACAAGTGCATTTCATTGAAGGAACACAGAGAGAAGTTATTGAGGCTGTCCACATTAATTGCAATTCTTGGTAATTGCATATCTTAGAAAATGTTTGATTTTAAACTCAAAACTAACAAATAAATAATTTAATAAAATGATCAGAACTGACACAACTGTCCCAACTTCACATCCAAAGCTTCTATTAATTTTCTTGATAACTACATAATGTGTATTGTACATATAAGCTACATAGTGCAACCTGAATGCTGTAACATAACTGACTGTGCTGTGACAATGTTATAAATGATTTTAAAGGAAAGACAATTTTCATTATCAGTTTCACACAGAATGCCTCTCACCTTCATGAAGGACACATTTGAGGGGAATTCCCCAGGCTGTGTGGTGGATGTTTCTGTAAGTGGAGGAGCTGCGATGGGCCCTCTGGAGATTCGTAGGGACACGGGAAAAGAGCAGCTCACTGAATGATCAGCAGGGGGTGAATCACAATCTTCCTGCCCCATTTCCTCAGTGTTTTTGCCCTGCTTCTGAGTCCCTGACTCAACTGTGTGACAGGAGTCATTGTCATTTACACCCTCTGCAGGGCCACTTTCTCCTTTCAATGGTTTCCCATTTTCATCCCTGCTCTCAGCTTCATTGTGCTTCTTGTCTGTGACTGTGTGACTCCCATTTCCATTGCTCTCCACCTGTTTAGTGCTCTGCGTTGCACGCCTGGCCTCTTGGGTCTGCATTTCAGACAGACAATGTCTGATATTCTTACGAGCTGCGTGTACCAGATCACCGTCAATATCCAGTCCCAATATGTGAGCAGGTCTTAGCATTTTGGCAATGTAGAGTGTTAGGTGGCCTGAGTTGCATCCCAAATCCAAAACATCTTTACCTTCAAACCATTCAGGACGAAGCAGACGTACCCGCGAGTCTTCACTTTTGCTTGGGTTGCGGTAGCCATAATACTTGTTGTAGTTCCCATACTGGAACTTCTTCTTCTGTTGCTCTTTTCCCTGGTTGTGGGGCTGGTGGTGCTGGCGACCTCCTGGCCCTGTTTTGGGCCCACTCCTTGGGGTATGGAAGGACTGAGAATTTTTCGATGCCCCTGCACTACAACTCTTGTCACCGGATCCAAACTTTCCAACTGGTGTAGAATGGGTCACAGGGGGCTCAATTTTGCCCGAATTTCGCCTACGCTTACGTCTGCTTATGTGCTGGTTTGGTCCCCCTGATACGGAGGAGGTGGAATCCTCCATAGACACAGATACTGTCTCCTCCTTGCAGCTGGCAGAGTTGTCAACAGAGTGCCCATGGGAATCCACTGTGACACTGGATAATCTGCTGGACTCTTTAGAGGTATCAAGAGCAGAACATGAGGCTAACACATCTGGAAGCGATGTGGAAGTGCCCATTTTAACCTCACTTTTTCCTGATTCTGGGAGGTTGATGTGTGCCGTTGATATCCCACTACCACCACCAAACACACCCCCACCTCCTCCATGGTGTCTGTTACGATGTCTCTTCCTGCCACCGGTCTTGTAGGGGTACACCAAAAAGCTGCTGTCTGCTATCCCACTGTTCAGGTTCAATGGATCTGTGATGTCTCTGGGGATGAGGATCTCCACAGGATCTCGACTCTTCGCTGGCAACGGGGAGGATTTGGGAGTCTCCGCATTCAGTGCCCTGTTGACATCCTCATCCAGCAGGCTGTTGAGATTAAGTGGGTCAAAAATGTTGCCACCCATGAGAAAGTTGGTAGGCAGAACAGAGTCACTCTCAGAATTTGCCCTTCGTCTCCTCTTGCCAGATGTTGGATGCTTGAAACCAGAGCTTGCGGTGTTGCGGCGCTTTGAAAGTTTCGTTTGTTGCTGCTGTTTGGAATAATGAAAGCTGTTCCTGCGACTGTTATTGTCATTCCCCCTGGCAGCCTGTCCGGCGTTGTCGGAGTAGGTAAGCGTGTCAGTCGTGCTGCTGTGTTTTGGTGAGGCTGCTGTGCCTGGGACAGGACAAGAAGCTACAAAATCAGGGGTAGCAAGAGAACCCTCCACCATCACAGATATACTGCTGTACCCTCCAGCACATTCTGAAAGCTGCAGAGCTGATGTTGAGCTGGCCTGTGGACTGCCAGTTTTTGCAGTATCCTCATCAAAAGACATCTCTTTTGGTTTTCAGGGCAGATGCAGACATGAAAATTCTTCTGGAACTGAAAGTAACAAAATAGCTCATCAGACAAATGAAAATCTTTGACAAATCTTCTGAATAGCAATAATCTTTTTCAACATGGTGAGTGGTTATATAAAATGACGTGCCTCATTATTACAGTAACCAAACACTCAGAACTACAAAGTAAAGTTACTCATACTAAGTACTTAGTTACTATTGACCGACTTAAATCCAGGGACCGGCATTTCTAAGTTGCATCTAAAACAAATTGGGTCAGTTTAAGTTCACGTCGTTGTCAATCACTAGTATTTACAGAAGAGGATTTAACCCTTTACCTCCCACTGCCATTTCCTAACACAGTGTTACTGTAATAACAAAGAGTATCCGTGTTTGATGCAGAGTCTCGAGGACAACACCATTATCAGATTGAATATCTGACATATGAAGCATATCAACTCATGGGTCAATGAGCTGAAAAGTTTTGGAGTCCCTGTGATGGACAGTTATCTAGTTAGCAAGCTAGCTAACCTAGCTTCTCACGCGGGCCAAAGATAAACGTAGACAAAACGTTTACCTTCACTCCGGCCAAAAAGCGTCATTAGACCAACAGTCAAGTACCCACCTCGATGTGCTGCTGTCAAAAACCCCCGAAATCATGAGTCACATTTATGAAAGTGATACTATCTACCAGATGGCCACCTATCCGCGCACAGTCAACAGTGTAGTCACCATCAAAGTAACAGTCTTACCTCACAGTTCTCCCCGCCTCCTGTCGGACTGTCACTGCCGCGCGCTCTCGTCTCGCGCTAATGTTAGCGTAGCTAGCCCGCGATTGTTCCTACACCGATACAACTGTGCTAAGCAACACAAGTTAGCACATCGTAAGTGTTACGTGCTAGTCCGTCCACGTAAAAGGGCCCTCAGCCCTTCGAGCTGTCTTGTCGACTCCTCAGTGAACTCCTAGTCGCCCAGTGTCAGGTAGGTAGGTGAATAAATTATTCCGTCCGCTGTTAAAGTCGGCATGGCGGCGCATCCGGGCTTCCTAGCTGCAGCCGAGGATGACTGGGGCGGAGATTCTGACTGGGAGAAGAACTGTAGGATATTGTACTGAGCCTCACTGGTTAAGGCTGCAACTACACATTGTTTACGAACTAAGCTGCTAATGTAGATCAATTAATTGTTAAAATTAATGAAATTGTCAAAATCTTACAATGATATAGGCGAGAAAAGTTGCAAATCCTAACACAAATATTTTGCATTTTACCTTGATAAATGATTTTGCAATTTTATGTTAATCGATTTATCTACTATTCTTCCAGCCCTAATGTTACATTCAATTTTAGTATTTAGTGGCCTGCTGGTTTACATTTGATGTGTTTTCAACAAATACAAGATACACTTTTTTATTTTTAACTGCTGACAAGCAGAAACATTTTTCCTCAATATTTTATTAAGACACTGCGTGATCTTCATTTAGATCCTTTTGCTGCAAAGTTTGTCTCAAGCCCTTACAAATAAAAACCTTTCATTACATATTTCTATTTGAATGTTCTCAGAATTTCACATGATTCAACAAACAATATTTACTGAGATTTTCTACACCAACAACTTCTAATAAATCCTATGTGCAGAGGAGATGCACATTGGCCTGTAATTGGATTTTTCAGAGAGTTTTGAGCAACCATAATGAAGTATTACAGAGGCTAGTTCCCCAAAACGTGTCTTCATCTATTTTACACTTTGTGTTCTCTCTGCATAGGAATGACTGATGAAATCTGGAGGTACATGATGTGAAGGCAACTTCACCATCATGGTAAGATTGCTCACAAAATCAAAGTCAAAGTTCAGATGTTGAATTTCAGATTCAACTTCAAGGCCACAATCTACAAGGTCGGCTTCTTCAGCCTATCATTGCTCCCCCAGTGTCAAGAGTAAGCCAGAAATTAGCGCTCTGGATGTGAACTAAGAGGAGATTTTGCTGAGGTTGTAGGGCAGCTTCTTGTCACTAGCATCTCCACATATTTGACATTGCAGCTGTTGACAGGGTTTGATAAAGGTCAGTGTTGAAGATACACAGAGGTCCTGGTATGGGGGAGAAAACTGATGAGTGCTGCTAAAGTTAGACAAATTCTTATATATTCTATTTGACCCACTTTGTCTGATTCTAAACCTCCTGGTTGTGAGGAATTCATTTTTTACATGTTACCTCTGCCAATAAGGCTATGTTTTTATCTGCGTTGATTTGTTTATTTGTTTGTTTGCCCATTTGCAGAAGTACTCAAAAAGTTATGAACAGATTTTGATGACATGTTTTGGAAAGGTAGGGTAGGGCCCAAGGAACAGTCCATTAGATTTTGGTGGTGATCTGGATCATCCAGACTTTTAAAAAAAACAGATTCTTTACCATTTTTTGGATAGGGGCAATTACAACATTTTTGCTTCTAACTTCATGGATAATTCCTACAACGCTTGGACAAAAATTGCACAATGACATCCTGGATCCTGGATCCAAGTAATATTCCAGATCTGGTGATCCAGAATGTTTAAACTTATATAGCTCATGAAAGATTCCCTACGATGAGATAAATAATAATGCTAATAATAATGCTTGTAACTAAGATCAAATGTTGTTGAATTTGACGCATCTTCAAATGTTGGTGTAGGGCAGTGGAAGAGAGAAGCAAGGCAATCTAAAAATATGCATAAAGTAATGTTATTCATTACATAGTAATTCAAAGTGATTAATACATGTAAATTGCTTCCCATTACATATTCTCATATTTCTTATTCTCTCTCATTACAAAAATGCCCCCATCCATTCAACCTTAAAATATGAAATGGCATGGCTATACCCCAATTTAAATGAAAGTAACACGTACATTTCTAACTCCACGGTTACGTGCACTTAACGATCCAAGCAAGTCAGGATGGCATTGACAGATGAGTCTTGACCATCAAGACTCTGTGCCAGGACATCTGAATTTACTCGGGCTTCTAGCTGTCCACTAAGCAGCCACTAGAGGGAGACAAACCATGATCTGAACAATAAGCTGTGCACCTTATGTGTACATCTACAGAAATGCACCTTAGCAGTAATTGAAGACTCCCTCTCATTCTTTATCTCTAGTCCCTTATTTATAACCACTGTGAGTTGGTAATCAATATGATTTAATTATTGTATTACTTAAAAGTGGCACTTATTTTGTAGTTCAGCTTTCCAAATATAAGTTGCTCTCTTTTGGAATGAAAGATAAAGGGAGACACTTGTTAGAGAGTAATATTATGGTCTTGAGAAATTCTCACACTGTGGTTGGTATATTGATGAGTCAAAACACCAGCCTCAGTTCACCCAGAAAGAAGTTTCAGCATCTGCAACTGTGGAAACAGGAATGTGTGTTGTTGTTGTTGTGTTGTTTAGGTAAAAGATTACTCCAGTGGAAATAAAGGAAAACAATACCATCCATACAGGAGTTTTGTTTTGAAAAGCTAATGGAGTCTAGAAAAGTTCACTCTTTAATGATGCTGGAATTGTTTGGTTCACCAACTTTCTACAAGTTATCAGGGTTTCACCATGGTGAGAATAACTGTACCATGTCCAGAAACATTCAGATAAATCCATAGTCTTACATTTTAACACCTATTCTCCAAAATACAGTAATAATGAATAAATACTGTTTTTGTTTTAGCTTAATAGTTGCGATAGTCAGCTGCAGAGTTTCTTAGCAACATGAGAACACTGTATGTACAGCCACGTAAATTAGAGATTATGCCAATTAAAAAAAAAACATCCTCCTGATTTACCCACCTGCTGGCATCAAAACTATTATTCAATTTGCATTTCATTTAGAAAAGAACCATACGATATGTACAATCTCTTATTTGCTCAATTATTACAGCAATTGTGCTGACACCTTAAAACACTGTATGAACTTTAGCCACACACACATTAAATTAAATTTATACAGTTGTAATAGAAACTCTAATGTATCGTCTTCACCCATAAGTTTGTAATAAAAGGTTATATTGGGTCAGTTATTCTTGAAAGCTAATATTTGGCACAAGAAAAAAATAAGTTTCCTAAATAAGTGGTGAACTGGAGCGCTTGAAATGGATAAGAAAAATAATTTTGAAATATCACATTTGATGGTGAGTTGACATCATGCTCTTAATTGGGTTTCAGTGCCAAAGACTGTTGGGTAAATGAGTCACCCCCTCTCTTATCACTATAGAAGGGGAAAATAGGAGAGAGGGTACCTGTTCCCCCGCCTCTGTTCCTCTCTTTTCTCATGTTAATGGAGGTGCGGTCCTCGATCCCGGCCACCATCTGCCCATCCTGAGGGTTTGGGCCCCCAAGCACTCCAGACGTGTCCCATTGTTTGAGTGTGTCCAAGCAGAAAGTGGTGAGTAGAAATGGTTCCTGTGGCCCAAAGGCTCCTCCATCAACAGCACGAGCCTGCTGTTCATTAGCCTACATGTGACAGAGGGAGGGGGGGGGGGGGCTGCTCGCGTGCCCTGTATGCCGTAACATCAGGGCCATCCACCGCTTTTTCTGCCATCATTGTCCAGTAACTGTTGGGTGAGGGATGAATCTACAGTTCATGTTCTTTAAAAGTACATCATACCAAACATATTTTGATTTAGATCTTGGATCCGTTGTGCTCTGAAGATAATACACAATTCAGCCAATTTTGTCAAAATCTAATGATAATGACAAACAAATGAACAGATTTTAGTTGGTGATGACGCAAACTCCCCAACCTGCACGAAATAAGTTACCGTCACGTATTTAAAGTTGAATTAAATAGTGCATAACAAAAATAAAATAATAAAAGCACATAAACAATAAAAAGGTTTCTATTAGTGTAATAAGTCAGAGAAGCTCTGTCTAACCTAACCAATATATTTCATTCAGGGTCACAGATGCTATAGTGTATCCTTCACAAACTGAAGTGAAGGGAGTGGATGGGTGCTTTCCATGAGCTAATTAGCATAGCTTTGTTGACACGCATCATCCCCACTGAGCTTAATCAAAATTGTGCGTCTGAGATGTGACAGATGGATGAATGAACTGAAGGATGAAGACCAAACTGTAGTTGCCCTTTCTCAATTTCATTATTGAGGGGGAACAATGAAATTACAGACCAAAATGTCATTTGCAATCGTGGGAAGAAATGTGCAGCGATAACCTTTGGTAGAACTAACTAGATTACAAAGCAAATTATTCTGCAGAAATCGAAAGAAAAGTTGTCAATTGAATCAATGTGGCAAATATTACAAGTTAAATTTAACAAAATTAAGTTACATGTGTGCTCCTGAGGATCTGCGCAGAGCTGTTGGTTGATTAAAACATTGTGGTTTAGAATTTTGAGAACAAAAATGAATGGCTTTAATCCACCAGGACATTTTTGGTGAAAATGTATCCTCGTTAAAAATTCATGAAAATTTGTCTTGAGGACACGGATGCTCGATAGAGAAATATAAAAACTTGCTGCAAAGCAAGCACAAGTTTACTCTCATGCTGTGCAGCCAAGATATGAGCACCGTTTCTGACCTACCTATGAATCCTCATGTGAACTGACAAGGTAACCTCCCATTTACCCAACCCTGCACTGACAAGCAGATCACTTTCCATCGGCCCTGCCCTCCTCATTTTCAAATCTACATGCTGCTGGCTGCATTCAGATTAGTTATTGACCTGCCTAAGCAAAGGGAAACAAGGCTGCTTCAGAGGCACAGCACACAATGAGCCAGCTGTCAGTGGGAGGGGCTTGTTCAGACCAGGGTTGTCATGGATGGGACTTTTTGTGTTGTGTTGCCCTCTGAGAGATGATAGGTGTTGGTGTATGAGGCAGAAATACACTCATTGGTATGAGACAAGGCTTGATTGAGAACAGGCAAGTCAGCAGAGTTACAGATCTATGATTTAATTTGTATTTAACATATCAGCAAAGGTGACATGAGTATGGATACACTGTGTTAATTATCCACGAGGAAAGGCAGTGTGCAAAGTGAGCGGTTGTGCTACTGTGCATATTGAGATGATTATAAACAAGGTTAATAAGAATAAAGCAAACCAGTCTAACCTGATTTTATTCAGAAAATACTGGATAATTTGAGAAATTGTGTTTGGGCAAAAAAAACAACCATTAAATTCTTTTTTTTGTTTGTTCTTATGCTTCCATTACTGGCCAACATATCCTTTTTATAATCCTTCTGTAATAACTAATAATTGACCTTTATAAATGCTCACACAATCTCACTAATCTCCAGAGGCCTTTCTTTTTTCCACCCCCACACCTGTTTTACATTCAAAGGTGTGTGCCTGAGCATCTTAGCAGCATCAGCGCCGATGTCCTTGCAAAACGTTTCCAATTACTCAGCTGTGTGATTTCCCTCTGCTACACTGAATGATGTGCTGTCATGCTGCACTAACTCTGAAATAATATAGAACCAGAGTGGTTTAGTTGTATGATTGAAGGCTGTTCTTCATAACCCTTTATATAGCAATGTCTTGTTTGTCTGACATGCAACAGGAATATTAACACATCCACACAGTTTGTTATTGTCAAATATATATGATATATATATGATATATATATGATATATATATATATGATATATTGTGTTGAATGGGAAATGTTTTATTGTAATGGTCTTAATACTATAGAGGGATGAGATTAATCACTTTTAAAGGAAAACAATATTAAGAGGGAGTTATAGTTGTACAGCGATTATCACTGTATCTCCTGTGTCCTCTTTCATACACATTTCTCCTTGGACAGATATATTTCACTGGGAAATGAACAAGTCCCTTCCACAATGAGATACCACTCTGAGTGAATGAAATTGTTTTGATATCATCATATTTTATCAGCACATATCTCTCATATTGGTTTAGCATCATAGGCCACCGTCTAACAGATTTACAGGGAAACAATACTCGGTTCCCATTAAACCCATCATACCTGCCTCACTGCCATCAGATACACCAGACTGTGATACTGCAAAATGTCCTGCTTCCACACTCACTCACACACACACCAGCCATATGGTGAATAACCACAGATTAACATTGTGTGGATAAAGGGGTCATGTTTTATGGTACAAATTAGCATACGTGTTTCAAAGCACGGTGACGTGAGTTAAAGGAATTGCTTACCTCTCAGCCTCAGCATCCTCTTTGAGTTGAAAAATCGAACATAGCCTAATCTGTAATCTGCAATTACTGCACTCAGCTGTCAGCGCTAATATTACTGTTGAGCATTTCTGACTGTGGAAAAAAAACATAATGAGCTCTTGTAGGAGCATTGGTAACCTATCAATACAATAATCCCCAGGATAGAGGCCTATTAACCTCAATTATATTCCTTTTGGAGTGATCTCTGCTGTGCCAGCACACATAAAAAGTAGTTTTCCTGTTTATGAATGTGTTTTCAGCAGAGACGAGCGTGACTTATTATCGTTTACATGCCAAGTTACCAGTGGAGGGCTTACAGAAGTTAATCTGATGTAGGAAAACCAAGAGCATTTAATACGCTGTCCATACCAGCTCTCCCTTTTCTGTTTTATCCACTGACATCAGGACACTTAGACTACAATGCTGTGCATGCTATTTACTGGCAATTCATTTGTGCAATGCATTGCAAAAAATTATTTTAAAAAAGTCCTGTTTATGTGTCTGCTGAACAAACACTTGAAAAAAAAATAATGCTTGTTTTGTGGATATCACTGTTATTAATATTGCAAAACGTGCACTCTTCAAATGCAAAAATACTACTCAGATTAAATCAGTTGTCGAACCATCAAACCTGTTAAAAGGAAACAGATAAGCTTTTTATTTCCTTCTTGAACTCGGCCAAAGAAGCAAGAGTACTCGAATGTAAGAAACCAGCCAAAAACATGTCATGACAATTGCACTGCCTGATGTCAACATAACTAAAAGAAAATCACACAGTTGATATTACAAGATACATTTCCGGGAATGATGAGAAGTTGTATCGATTTCACTGGTAGAAAGTGAAGTTCAGATCAGGGAGATTCACCTTCACACTTCATCACTTCTCATATATCATCATTTCCTCCGGCCCGAACATCTCTCTGAAACTTCCCTCTGCATCTGCTCCTGAGGCACAGTGAGCTCTACCATAATATGATCATCTAAACCATAATTTGATCTAGTTCATGAAGCAGCGATTGACCAGTGCTGTGATTATTTGATTCTAGACCAAAGAACCTATCATCTCAAATTTCTTCCTTCCTTTTTGCAGAATGAAACATTGTTCTTGGACACGTGGAGGATCTTTTGGACATGCTACATGAGCAGTGATGAAGTTTCATATTCATATTACAACATTCATTATTGTCGATAAATGTGTGATGTCTCTGTTTCTGATGGGATTTAGTTGGCTGAATTGGTAAGACTTGGGGAGCATTTGAAAGACTCAACTATATTACAAAGCTTCACTGATATGAAATGAGGAATAATGTTGAGCACATAGTGCAGCAATGCACAATGTTTTCTGCTCCCCAGAAGTCTAATTTATTTTTAAGAACCAGTAAGAGGTCCACATTGATTCCATTGTACAAAAGACGCAAAGTAATGTACAAATAAGTCTGCGGCCCTGCTAGCAGCTCTATGGAACTATAGCCTATTTAGGCACAATCATATAGTGCTTTGTAATAAATGACAAGGCTAATATGTTAATTTTTGCAGATTAATGTTTACCATGTTCACAATCCAATGTATGTTATATTGTTTGCTACTTAGAGTTAAACTCAAACAGCCAAGGCTGAAGGGAGTATCTACCTTCCATTGCCATTCCATTGCACCGACCTGCCGTTGACACTACAGGATTCATCTTCCAGACACCATATCTGTCCTAAAATTCATGGCAATCCATTTAATAGTTGTGATATTTCAGTCTGGATCAACACACCAAAATTCCCATCCATAAAGCCATGCCTCTTTCATGGTTAGAAAGCCATTTGTAATCACCGATACTAGAGTTTCCCATACTTTATGGAATTCTCATGTTATGATAATAGATGTAAAAAGCACGTTTGTCATTTGCTGTAATGATCTAGATGCCATTACAAAATTACAATAGGGAATTTATCAAATTATGTCACTGATTACGTTATCAATCAGAATATGTTTATGTTAAATTTATATGTAAACGATATAGATTTTATTTTGAAAGCAATCTTCCCAACTCCGAGGATATTTATACTATTTATTCTATACACTTGACTGATATCAGCCTGTGGATATAGTAAATGATGCTTCTCATCACTGCGGCTGCAGGTTGTTTTGTCAGCTCCTGAACTGAAGCTTTAGGTACTGATCTACCTTGAGTTTATGAGTAAATATACATACTGAATTTAGGAGAATGTGGAATGGATAAAATATAGCACCAGTCAATATACAGTTGCTGGTGCCGATAGTCTTCGAAAAACAAGAGCAGGTAAAAGCAGAGGGATACACTGTGAAAATGTGATATTTTGTTCTTCATGTGATTGTCTGTTGTGTTGGTCCTTAATTAAAATATTTTATCAAATCTAATCCATAATGTCTTACAATGTGGAGAGGTGGTGGTTCAGCAATTCTAAAGGACACAACACTATCTGTAAAAAAAACAACAACACACGCACACACACTGGCTGGAGTAGAAAGTCTGTCACCATTCTTATCATTGTTGCAATCCCAGTTTGTTTCCCTTAAGAGTGCTTGTCTTAGTTCTATGTTGGGAGTTGTGTTCAGATTCTAGCCTCATAAGGGCCTCTAGAAGTATTAGGGCCAACCGAACAGATGGGTTACAGCTATTGAACTAGCAGCCCTTTATAATTATGGGGGGAAAAACTCATTATACTAAGACATTCGCTCTGTGGAATATATCATAAACACAGTTGCCAAAAAGCACAAAACTGTTATTGATGTGGTCCAATAAACTAAAAACTTAAATATTTTAGAAAACAAAACACATGAATCGACCAATGGTGTTTACTCTTATGGTGGCTCATTGTGACCCATTAGGATTATTGGATTTTGTATGTTTTTGTGTATGCACTAGTTTCTCTTGAATTCAGATACATTTGAATTGGCCAATATTATTTAAATTAAAAGACTGGTTGCTCTTTGTAATGCAGTGTAGATTAAAAATATACTTTGGGAGCTATTGGAAAATAGACAAAGAAAACACTAGTAAAGGCAATCCAGGCACTCTAAATATAAAAGAATGTATCAAACCAGTCAAAGAATATCAAGCCTTCATTATAGTGGCTGAATTATTAAAGAAGCCAGATCATTAAAAACATAACTAAAAAGTTAACATGTTTCTACCTCTAGGTCTTCATCAGAGGTCAAAACAAGAAATAACTCAGATGTGGCCTCACCAATATAGTAGTAACGACCAATGGAGTCAGTCACATGATGCCTGCAAGACAGGTGAAACTAATTAAAAATAGTAAAACTGCTGAAAGATTTAAATGAATATGTAAAACTAGATACCGACATATTTAAATGTCTCAGCAGGCTGTGAGCCGAGGAGGGAGCAAATACAGAAACCATATTTTTGTGAGCTTTAAAGGCTTTGACGTGTCAGTTGTGTAATTTTGAAACTTTTCTGCATTAACTCCACCACACTGCCTCTGTATCAGTGTACAGTAATATTTTTTGTGCCTGCTGTCAGGAGTCAGAGCAAAACCTCTTCTCTGCCTCCAAATGTTTGTGTTGCACATCTGAACTAAATTCACATTTACATCTCTCTTTCCTGTCTATGTTGTGACTGGAGCCATACAGGAAATTAGACTCAAAAACGTGACTCAAAAAACACAAGACTAGACTTAAAAAATGTGGTCTTTACTCACCAGAAAACAGGTTTAGTACACAGGTGAGCAATATCAGGCAAACAATTCAGAGGAGAAGACAAAGGCAGAGGCAAAAACTGAGCAATCACCTGGAATAAAGGCTGGAACAATGAACTGACACAGAAGGGAAAGAACATGCAGACTAAATACTCTGGAAAGGAGGGATAACAAGACACAGGTGACTCCAAACAGGGCGAGGCAGACAATCACAATGATGGGAGAAAACTCTGGGAGCAGTCTGACGAGAGGACAGGTGAGTGACTAAATAAAACCAGGAACAAGGAACATAGAGTAACTAAAGTAGACGCATGAACCTAAGACGTATCAGTCTATGTTGCCAAGGTTTAATCACGCCTGTGTGCGTCTTACATAAATCATAATTTTTAATTTATTTGAAATCCCCAAGACTTCCAAAAGTGTTATGATTGTGAAACCACAGATTTATTCTTTAATATGAATTATTTCGAAGCTCCATTTTTTTCTTGAGTTTATCAAAAAAAATATGATTGCAATCAGGAAAGCCACATTCTGAGGCTAATTAAGGATTTAAAGGGACATTGTCTTTATGTAATCATCAGGTTCTCCATTGGAGTGAACACTGTCTCAGAACAGCCATACTACTCGACAAGAAATCGACATTACAGGGGTTGTCAGGACAACCAGCCATGATTCACACAGGCTCAGTTAGGCCTCCACCTTGGGCTAGAAGTACTAGCCATGAGACTGAGCAGACACTGTGCCAGTTAGCCAATCACAGGTGAGATAGAGGAAAAAGATGACATCATAGGCAAATTAGGGCAAATGCAGTGAGTTTTTTGGTTGTTGTCTCCGCCTGCTTATGGAACCAGAGTCACTGTACTTAAAAAAAGAAATAAGTGGGTGTTCGACAGAAAAATCGAAGCCTTTAGTGTTGACTTTCAGTATCATTTCCAAATATGGATTATTAATATAATATAATATAGTAGTATAGTAGAAATGATATTGGATTGGCCACCCTGATAAAAATGTTTAAAAACAAAAATTACTACTACAAAACCTGGAGAGTCCTTAAGAAATGTCAGGCCTGTTATAATTAAGAAACTGAATATTCATCCTGAGAAAGATGATAGGAACCAGGATGATTTACTGAAATACTAAAAATGACCACATCTAACTGTCAAAAAAGAAAAGTTTACACCTATAGCTGAATTTAAACACAGTTGCTTATAGTTATTTGGAAGACTAATCATTTGAATCTGCTTTTTTAAAATTACATAACCCCCTTTCCTACACAAAATAAAAGTGTACTAAAGATTTACCACATTTCAAATGAAAGCTCAGGTCGTGATTGTTATAAATTTGAAAAATGCAAAGATTTCGCCTTTTAATTAGTCGTTTTGTACGTAGTACTTTTGTTGCAAATTATTTCATATTCTCTTGCATTCTCCCCATTTACATACTTGTATGCTGCATTTTCTTCCTGCAGTCTAAACATAAAACTGTTTTACGGGAACCGCTGCATCAAACTTCCAAGGTTTTGTCAGTTCAGATTTTGCACATGAAACCCACACTGCGAAGCCTGTTCTCGTTAAATTTATTGTGTCAAGTTATACTAGCCTTCCTGTCAGAACATGGGTAACAAGAAAGATCACTCTCTGCTTTTTCAGCCGGCAAAAGAAAAGCCTTCGACCTGGACATATAGTCCCTCCCTCCTAGCCTTCCCACTCTGCAGGTTTGGTCCGTCAAACAGAAAAGCAACTCTGTCTGCCTGTTGGCTGCCTCCGCCCACAGACCTACTGTCTGCATTAATATTCATCCTCTCAGCCAATGGGCAGAGCAGGGTGGATGACATCATGGGCTAGGGAACAGCGAGCAGCCAGTGAAGCATCCAGCTTGCCGAACAAGCTTGCTTTTAGGGTCAGGAACTGGTCTGACAAGAGAATGGCACTCCTGCCTTAAAACTGTCATTAGGACGGAACGCCTGACGATGAATCTACAAGAGCTCCAGGCTCAAAAGCGGAAAACTGAGCCGGAGAATGTGAAGACATATTTCAGGTAATTCCCTCTGTGTGTATGCAATATGGGATGTGGAGGGGGGGGAAGCAGAGGAGGGAGGAGAGGAGAAGAGGAGGAGGGGTAAGCTGTGTATGGAGGGGTGCTTTGTAGCCTTTTTTCTCCTCTTCCACTCTGCATTCTGGCCTGCTAAGGAGGCAGCTGTTGGATCAGCAGCCTGTCCGTGAGGGTGAGATGGATGTCTGCATCAGATGGGCTGGACATGTTTGTATCATCATACAAAACATCCCCCACCCACCCCCTGCATCACATCATCTCTGTATGGCCTCCCTTGTGCCTCACAAATAGCATCTTTATTGATGGGGAGGTGTTAGAATCAATGGTGGCGTTTGTGCAGGCCTTGTGTGTGTGTGTGTGTGTGTGTGTGTGTGTGTGTCAGTCCTAGCGAGATGCAGCAGCTGCAGTAGCAACACTGGCACAAAAAAGGAGCAATGCTATTTTGGGTCTGTAGATCCAAGGCTGACGGATGCTTGGATATCTTTTGTTATCCTGTGCTGTTCACTTATGGAGGGCTTCATGAAGGAACGGCTTTTCCATTCAATGTCTACACACACACACACACACACACACACACACACAGCAGAGAGGTGCCTCCGTCTCCTCGCTTTAACATGGATGTGTGTACCAGTTTCATGGCGGCTCTAGTGACAGGGAGATATACAACATCTGGTCACCTGACTTCATTGGGGATCGGAGTGGGGGTGGGGGCCGGTCCTGTGAAAGCCGAGCCATTCTGCCTCTTGGATTCCCCCCACAGCCAAGGCTGGTGTAGGGAAAGGGAGGAAGGATTGGTTTACTGCGTCTGTCTCCTCCATCACCTCTCTTCATCTAGATCGTGGTGGCAGAACGATGTGAGGTGCTCCTCTCCCAGGAAGCACAGTCATCCTCCAGTGCGTGAGGAGCGTGGGCCAAAATGGGAGACCTGTTGTCTGGCCGTCGTGGGGAGTACGGATGTTAGGGAGTCATGTCGGTGATCGAGGGATGGTGAGATAATTGTAAAGGGAAACTGGGGGGATGGGATGCCGAATGTGCTGCTCCCTACGAACATTGGCCTTTTATGTTCATGTAGATGTGATACATGCTCTTCCACTTATCTGACCAGAGGTCCAACACCATGGCTGCTCTCCACTCCTCCTTCACTGTGTTCATCCAAGGGTTTGTCTCTATTCACCCGGAAATATGAACTGAAACCGTCATGGCCACTTCTTTGCTCCTTTTTCAGTCCGAAAACATCGTTTGACGATCTAATCCATAATTTTCGAACCTGGGAAGTTTGTCGGTGCGTAAAATAGTTACACAGCCATGGGTTCGACAGAGAGGAGACGAGGCCTGCAGTCGTTACCTGATGCAGTGTCACAATCAGACAGCAGATAGGCAGTGAGTGCGGGATGCAGTACTTACTTCATATCTCTGTGTTTTAGTTTATCCATATACTGTAGGTCTGGGTACAGAGCTGCTTACTACCAGGTTGTCGCTGTGTAGGTTGCACCTCATGAAAATTTTATATTCGCATGGAAAGCTCGCAGACACAAGCCATTGCCAGTAAAACCGTGGAAGTGTGTCAGGTCTGATATACTGTCCCTGTGCAGACTATGCTCTAAAGCACACTGTTTATGGTGTAAATAGAAATGGTGCGGGCAAAATCCAGGCCTGTGGTCGCCTGCATTTTTGTTTTCACAAATGTTTGTTGTAACCTAGCACAAGCAAAACTGTCCTGACTTTTATTTCTATTATGTAGTTTCAGAAGAACACCGCACATTAGGTAGAAATGTCATTTACTAAGTCATCACAGGAGATATATACAAAATTCAGCTTTAGATGATGACTTTTCAAGTATTTTTATGAGCACTCTAATAAATGAGGACGTGACTTTCCCTGCTTCGCCAGTGAAATCGGCCATTTTTCTCGAATAATGAATAATTTTATTCTAGATTAATTTGCCAGGTAGGTATTGAATGCAACACCACTTACAGTGTTGAGGACCTCACCGGGACCTCCCTATTTTGCAGCCACTTGATTAAACAGAAGCAGCTGTTTAATTTTTTTATACACTTTATTTGTGTTTTTTTTATATGAACATCTGCTCCGACCCGTGTGACGAAACTGAAACACTATCTTAATAATCTGCCACAAACATGGCGGCCCTGCTTCGTTTAACACAGCCATACACAATAAATGATAAAAGCAGAACTTAATGTGACGTAACGTGAAAACTTTCTTTTTCCAATACCTCTGCCTGAATGTCTCCGTGTCTTGGTCTGCGGTTCTGGACCTCCTTGTGTTTTTCTGCTGGCCAGTGTAACCCAACACACACCGCTTCTCTTACCTCACCTTAGCTAACAAAAGCAGCAGACACAGAACCTCATGTTGGCTCGTAGCCTGCAAACCGGCCTGCCTGAAATATGATAGTGGGACACACAGCACACACAAATCGGACTCCATCTGGATGAGTTATGCTGCCGTTGTCCCGTGCAGTTATCGGTTAGGACCCGCGCTGAGACGGTTTGTGAATGTGCCGTGGCCTCATGTTGGGTGTTTGTGTGTGTTTAAGGGCATAGCTGTCTAAAGCGGAGCTGTGGTAGGTGTGTCAGGGCTACAGTCTGTGTGTTGTGGATTAGCATGTAGGATTGGAAGCCATCTGGCCATTTTGTCTCGGAGAGGGGAGGGAGAGCAAGCGAGAGAGAGAGAGAGAGAGAGAGAGAGAGATGGATGGATGGAGAGAGACAGTCAGAGAGAGCGTAACAGAGGAAACACTCACACACTGACACATTGACACAGCTCCCTCTGTAATCTCTTTACTTGATGTCTGTCGCTGCTTAGAACAGGGTTGCTTGTCTGTTTTTGTCCCGTGTGTGTGTGTGTGTGTGTGTGTGTGTGTGTGTGTGTGTGTGTGTGTGTGTGTGTGTGTGTGTGTGTGTGTGTGTGTGTGTGTTTACGCGTCTCTCTTGTCTATTTGTGAGAAAAAAAAGATAGTTCTTATGTGACTGACGTATCATATTTTGCAAATTTGACTTCAAGCGAGCCGGAGGAACGTCTGGGGAGAATTCCAGATCCCATAAAGTGAGAGGTTTTAAACCTGCACTGCAAGATGGAGCGGTGGGAGAAGATCGACTGTTAGAGAATGAACCGATGAAATGTTGCAGAGGAGGGATAAGATTCAGGCGGTGCAAATAAGTTTCTCTGAGTAAAGTGTTGGCATGCACAGAGATGCATAAGGGGCATATGGACATGAAGCATGTAAAATATTCAAGGCCGTCGTCTTGAGATGTGAGAACGATAAGACTGCTGCTCACCTTAGATGGGGTTCTCGAGGCGTCTGTTCCGTCCAATAAGAATTGCTCTGATTGCCCTCTTGTGGATTTCCTGGCTGTGTGTCCTGAGGAGAGACCTTCACACATGCTCTATATGAAACAGCTCAAATTCAACTGGGGCGCAAAAGCAGCAAGCTTTATGTTTAGTTCAGATTCGTCAGTGACGTGAAACAATTATAAGTTGAATTGATGCTGAAAAAAATCCAGTCAAAAACGATGGAAAAGCTGTAGTTTTATGTCTTCGCGATCCAGGATTTCTCACTCCAGGTAGAGGGGGAATCACTCATCAGCCATGAGTAAATATTTGAACGGAAGATCATCCCGGACATTGTTGTCATTCTGTCTCTTTGCCACCAGATAAGCTGTGTTGGAATGTAGTTTCTCTCTCAGTTGGTTCACTTGTTGACACATATACGCATCTCAGTAAGATTCTATGCAAAATCAGATTTTGGCTTTACACACTTGACAGGAGAGAGGTTAAATGAAAAAGTAAATGTATGGATACTTGCAGTAATGATACAATAGCTATGCTTTAGTATGTCAGTCAGTGGCGGGAGAAGTATCGGTTAATTGAAGGTGTGCGATCGTAATAATTTGGTAAAAAAAAAGCTGTAAAATTACAGTTTTTCTCTGCAAAACCTTTAGTGAAGATTTCTGTGAATTTATTGCTTTTGCACTTAATTTGAATTTACATGTTTTACTTTAATTTTACAGTCATTTGACAATTTTTTAAGGATTTTTCTTTTTTGTACAGTGCTGTCCTTAAGTCAAAGTATGAATATCTGAAAATAATACTCTGCAGAAAGTACTCATTGTGAAACAAATTGTTCCCTGATAGGGTTTGGGTTAATATTACAGTTACATTAATGTCTATGTTGCACTTTGCTGCTGTAAATGGTTGAGATTGAGCTATTTATAACTGCTTTATATGCTGCTGAGCAGTTTAATCTCCAGCAATGCATCATATTCCGTTAAGCTCCTCTTCTGCTTGTAGCATGGCTGTTCTGTGAGAACCACATATCTCTACTAAGTTATAACCTCAGAACAGCCCTGCATGCAGCTCTGTGACGACCTTTCCATCTCAGCCAGGAGGGTTTTTAAAAAAAATTATTTTATTCATCTTAAGAAGTGGGATAATTCTCTCGACACATACAAGAATACTCCTTCCTTCAGTTCTTCACAAACATTCAATATCAGCACATCTGGAGATACTTATTTTCTTTCACTCCATAGGGGATCAAAAAATTGTAACCTGCTAAGTAACTCGTAAATAAAGCCGTCAAGACAAATGTAATGGAGTAAAAGGTGCAACATTTGCCTCCGAGTTATGGTGGAGTAGAACTAGAAGGTTGTGCAAAATCAAAATACTCAAGTGAAATACAAGTATGTGCATCAAATGTATACTTCAGTACAGTAAATGCACTTCATTGCAACACTGTGTGCAGTTATTGGACATGACACAGAGCCTGGCTATTTAGATACTCAGACACCCACTGGAGACTCACACTTTATTTTGTCCCATGCAACATGTGAAATGACAAACTAGTGCTGGACGAAATACTGTAGAGGGACGGCATGTACACAACAACAAGCTGTTTTCACTCCTCCCATGTTCCCTTTACGAAGAGCCCGTTTTAACCCTTTCAGCTTGACTTGGCGCAGGTGCACCATGAGCTGGCATTGCAGAAGGGACTCTACTCCCCTCTCAGCCTCCAGCCGGCATTCAGATATGCCCACCCATGCCACACTAATGCAAAAAAAACAACAACAACAACAACATGGTGCCTTAAAGCGGACAGTAGCTGTAATAGACATGTCTGACGCTCACGTCTAAGGCACAGACTCATGTCTCCATGCGATGTTTCCAAATTCAAGGTTAAGATGTTCAATTAAATGAATCAATTAGATATTGGGATATAATATTTGAAACTCAGAGACACTTGCACTGAACGTCACACTGATGCACAGTCGAAGCATTGCTGCTTGTCATGTTAAAACCTGACACATTGCATCACACCGCATGGCTTGCTACTTACAGGCGTATTAACTCATTCATATATTCGTGGTTCGCAGACACCAATATTGGCATAACTATGAAGGTCGCTTGTAATGTCAAAATTGTCTGAAGTATTCAAAGTTTTTTGGACGTTCCTGTGGCCTCGCGGTCCAAGATGCGTACTTTATAACTTCTGCCTCTGTTTCCTGTAAGTCTCCACCAACAGAAGCCAACAGAAGCCACAAACCTCTACTTCTTCTTTATTTTGGACCCAGGTGCATGCCCATTCATATTTGCATTTTATTTTCTATCACGGTTAAGAGTAGAGCACGATCCAAAACACCTTCCAAAAATACTGGCTATTTCAGGAAGAATAGAACAGCTATCATAGCATATAAAAGGTCTGTCTGTTGACCAGTTCATGTGATAATCCTGTGATATGTTCATGCTTGTTACTGTATATATATATGTATGCCTGTCACTGGATGACTCTTCTAGCTCCAGGTACTCATTGTCATACATGTGATTGTTTGTTCTATTCACGTAGGAAATGCAGACATGCAGCCACTCCCCATTTAAGATGGCTTCTCTCTGTCACAAACCATTTGCCTTATGATGGTCTTATTACCAAAATGTCACCAATATATGTAATTCTGTGAGTTAGACTGTGTGAGAACTGTTTGTTTTTTTTACAAGAAGGACGATTTCCTCAAAACAGAAAACCAGTAGAGGCACTGAGCCGACAAATAAAGAAGCTTATCTCATCAACTTTTTAATAGATTTTGTCCATTTGACAGAACGGGCTGCAGCGGACTAAAATGCTGTCAGCTGTGACTGTTCAATAGTTCTATTGAATGTTGTTTACGTACTTCTTAAGTGTTTCCTAATAGAGAAATGAAAAGAAACTAACTTGTCGGGTTGAAGACATATAGCCAAAGTGTGTGTGTGTGTGTGTGTGTGTTTGTGTATGTCTGTGCATATATGTGCATGTGTAGAAATGAGAGAGCTGCACTGAGGGGGGAGGAGAGAGTTCACCCAAACTAAATATTAAATGGCACAGCGAGCTCTCAAGCCTCCCAAGGAGGGGAGTTTGGGAAAGGATCATGCCTGGTGAAATGAGAGTCATGGTGGATTGTAGGCTGTGGTGAATAAATGGGTTCTTAATGTTTTTGTTTTGTTTTTAATTTTGAAAAATGAACTTTTTCTTGTTTTCAATGCATCCATGGCGGGGCATCCTGAGTCCTGCATTTCATTCTTGTTTTTATTATCATGCTCTCTGAATCTCATCAGTGTTGTTCCTGATTAGCATTGGGACAAGATCGACGTATGAGTTCTAACAGCCACACTAGAGGTACCTTCTCTTTTAGATGAAATGAGAAATGAATCAGAAAATAATGTGTAATCAGGAGGCGGATTTCTCAACTAGTCCTTCGGAGTTCCGACCTTGTTTTGTCTTTTGTCTTTATGGCCACAATAGAAACCTTTTGTATGACCCAATGTTGCTGCTTTTTATTTTTTGTCTACCCCGAGTTTTCTAAACAGTCAATTAAAAGATGTCACGATCAGACAGACTGGCTGAAGGCTAATAAATCACCGATGATTGCATAATATAGTGACAGCTTGAAGAGGTGTTTGTCATCTTCTGTTTTAGTAGATTTATTCTTTGTACATTTATTTTGGGAGTCCGTTGCATTTGTGAGGGATGAGTCAATGAAAACCAAAACGTCACACATAAATGTAACTCTGCAAGTTAGACGATGTGCAGGAATTCTTATTGCAAATTTTCTGTCAATAGGATAATCTACCCTCTGTGAACTGACAGATTTTCAGATCACTGTGGGATGGGTCAGTGTAAGTGGACATTTAAAGTGGTTCACCTTTTCATATTGTCTTATCATGCTCTAATTAGCATATTACGAACAGGAATAACCCCCTTATACCAACATAACTTGGAGATGTTCATGTTCAACATTTTTATAGCTTTCTCCAAAGACATGCATATCAGCTAAAAATAGAATCTGTAACTTTGATTTGACATATTTATTCACAAAACATGTGATTATTGTGCTGTGAAGCAAATAACACGCAGTGAAAGAAACGATTTCACACTTTCTGAAAAGTGACAACAACTCAATCACTATGAATATGTAATGACGCTGTTATGAAGCTCTTGTTCAAGCATCAATATGTAACTAATTTTATACTAATTTTTACCCTATATTCATATTTGCTGCTGCATTAAAATCTTAAATCAATGACATATGGAACTTTTGTACTTACTCAACAAGATCAGACGAATCTGAGGTAACCAGGACTCGTCTCGTGAACCAAAACATTGGCAGCTGTATGCAAAATAGAGTTACAAAGTGAAGGGTCACCAAAACAAAAAGGTGGAGCCTCCTGACACAAAAGCTAATAAGTGAGAAAATATCGTAGCACAGTCATCAATTATGTGGAATAGTTGGCAGCTGTAGGGGGGGGTAGAGGGATGGGTTTCAGTCCATCAGGTTTCATTTCCAGAGCATAACTCAAAAAGACTTCATTTTTTTTCGTGAAGCTCTCTAAACAAACAGGCGCTGAAGTGGTAACTATTCCTATTTAGGGATTTTTGTCAGTTGTTCTGTTTCTATGGTTACGAGTTGGACTTATTCTGTAAGTGGGACTTCAGTTGAGGCTTTCTGGACCAGTAAGTTCCACTAAACGTTATTGATTGATTGATTTTTGAAATGAAACTTTTGATCAGATATGCAACAAATATTGACAAGGACAACCTAAATGACTTCAGTCTAATTCCCTTTCTTCAGTGAGATGCACCTGTGGTGGGTAACACTGAGTATTTCATGCTTGTTTAGATCCGGACCCAAGACGGCCTCAGGGACAGGTGACTACATGTAGAGGTGACTTCATTTGTTCCCTTGCTGTATGTTAGAAGGCTGGTGATGGCCGACTGCTGGTTGGGGTGATTGGGTGATTGGGTGAGGGCCTCAGCCCAGCGGAGACTTGACTTCTCCGTGAAGTTAGACTGGTGAAGCAGAGCAACTGGTTGGCGAGGAGATCTTGAGCACAAGGAGGTTGCTAATTAAGGAAAGGACTTTCATTTGAAATTAAAGGCTGATGTCATCACATGGCATCTTCACTGTGACTTTGTGTATTTTATTCTGACCTTCAGAGGCCTACCATATGAGAGGGGGAGCATTTGTGCAACAACTTGTCGACCGTTTGTCCTCCAGTCTTGAATGTCTGCTTGGGTTTTCCTTTTTCTTGATGTCTGTTTCTGCGTTGGTTTGCAAACTCACAGTAGGATAGACCAACTTTTCCGATGAAGAGTGTTTCTACAACACTCAGCACCAAGATAAAGGAGATAACGATGCTAAGCTGCGGTTCTGGAGTGCCCCACCTTCCTCCCCATCCTTTAAATGTCCTCTAGCTGTCCATCCCATCCAAGTAATCAGCATCCTTCAAAGAACCACAGCCGAAGCTAAAGCCAAGTCAAACTGAGAGCATGTCCTAATCAGGGGCATGAAGAGCTGGGCTTATGGAGCGCCCCCCCCCACTGCGGGGGCCATTACTGGGCAGCCAATGGCTCAAGATTAGAGCCTCTTCCTGCGTTAGCCATTCAAATTCAGCTTGAATGTTTGAAACAGCAGAGAAAACGCCTGCCCTTCATGGATAGATTAATATTTTATGGCTGGAAGAAATGTGAAAACATCCCCAGAAATATCTGAGTCGAGATGCCGTGTCTGCATTTGTGTTTGTGTTTTTTTTCACATTCAAACGTTGCAGTCAAAACGTCACATACTACCAACGCAAGCCAAGAAGAACAAGGTTTGTCTGTATAAGTTCTGACAAATTAGCATGTTGTGGGTCAGTGTTGCAGCTGCCCTTCTTTTTTTTGTTTGTTTGCTGTTTTACATTTTGACAAAATGTGGTCTCTGAATGATTGTTCAGCCCCATGAAAGACTTTCTTCAGTATCGGGGAAAAAGGCCGACGTGGAGTTGATTTATGATGTTGAGAGACTAGCCTATGTGCGTTTCAGAAATAGGAGCTGTGTGTTTCAGGGACACTACGCTCACTGACTGCGTGCCTTGCTGTCAGCCTGCACAGTAAATAGGTCAGTGTTTTATACGAGCGAAGAATCTGTAATGTCTGCGCTGCCATGAATCTGCCATCTTTTGCCGCCAGACCACTCAGCAGAGCTCTTGTAGCCGCCTGCAGTCAGGTGATTATCCAAATAGCCACACAGTGAGTAAGAGATTTGTGATGATGCTGCTTACCTATATGGTTTCCGCAGATCCCACATCCTACCTGATATAGAAATGACTAAAGTCAGACACTGACATGTTTTTTCAGCTACATAATTCATCCAAGCTGCTCTCAAGTAGCTCTTTTACTGAAATTATCATATTTATGAGCATGTGCTATACCTACACTGCTTTATGTCAGTGTATTTTTATGTCGCATGCACCCGGAGAGGACATGAGTGCAGAAGAAGCAAAAGGCAATTTGGGATTCACCCAATAAACCTTAAGTAGATATCCGTTTTATTTTCATTCATTAAACCCTCCAGACACATGTCACATGGTACTTATTTAATGTTGCAGCCATTGATTTCTGTCTCTGTATTTGCTGACCAGATAGTGGCCTGATTGATTGGATACCAGTTGCTGTTGTCAGAATTTGCGTGTGCGTTTTGCCAGTGAGCCCACTTCTGTGCGCGACTATAAAAGCTGCAGGACATACCGTCGCCTGCAGGAATGTGTTTCAGAAGATGATGTTAATGGATTAACAGGGGCATCAGTCACAGCTGCTTCAGTCGCAAGTGGACGAAAGCACTTGGTCCTGTCGGTAGCAGTCGAACACACGAGTTAGCCTGTCTTATAAAGGCTAATAAAGGGCGATTGTGTACTTGGTGCCGTGCAGTCAGTTTCGTCGATCAACCTCTAACCCTGTCTGTGATCATTCGGCTGCCGGAGAGCTCCATAGCCGGCATTTCTGTGAGCATTTTGTAAGCCATTGTTTGGCAGCATGTTCAATGGTATAACAAGAGCTTCCTCATGTAGTCCTGGAGGTAAACTATTCAGCCAATACGACTGGATTCAGGCTCATGAAGCTACTACCACGTCTTTCTGTGTGACGGCCACGTTGCCGGCGACTCCCAGTTTCTTCAGCATGTTGTGACATTCTCTTGTAAACATCAGCGTTTGTCCTGGTTTTGTTGTTAGTGACACGCCTAACCTCCAACCTTAGGAAAACCTGTTTGCTGTTGTTATCATGACTCACCCAACATTGTAGAAACTGCCGGCAGAGTCTCTCCACCCCACCCCCCACCCCCACCCCCCCCACCCCCACCACCACCATGTGAATCTCATAAGATCCTGGCAAAAAAAAACAGGAACATGATATTAAAATGTACGAGCACATTAAGATCATACAGCGTTTCCTGTTGTTTATGAGTAGTGGGTACCCTGCAGCTATGCGGCATCGACATGTAACTTTCATTTGTACAGTCAACCAACCCGTCAGGAGTAACCTGTTTTGGGAAACTCTTAGTTTCTCATGGATATAATAGATGTAATCTTAGCCTGAAAAAGAGCTGCAAATGTTTTTTTTTCTACACTATTTCCCACCATTTGTTGCAAATAGTCGGTATTAGCGAGCTCTGATATTGAAGGCCAGCAAAAGCATGGGCTGCTATCTGGCAAAACATTTCCTGCAGTGATGAAGCAGTTTGAAAGGATTACAGTAACGTTTCTGTGTGACATTGTCTTCCCAGTGTGAGACTTCTTATTCTCATCACATCACAAGCAAGAGGGCAACAAAAGGCACTGTCCAGTTTAGAGGGAAATATTCAGATCATGTTATGTTAGGCACTTATTTTAGGTCAGAGTTTGATCTTCAAGACTTTTCACATGATTAGTTTTGGTAAATATTAAATATTTCATGGTCAAGTTTACACGTGTAAAACATTAGAATGTGGCCCACGGGAAGAAAAATTGAGATTAGAAATGAGAATTATTTCTGTCTTGTGGAGATAAGATTGAAACATGCTTACCTGATATAGTTGAGTGGGTATTAACTGTATTTATCCAGTAGGTGATATACAGCATACAAACATACAACCTTAAACTACAAAGACAGAGGACTGTAATGAAAATACCAATCAGTTAATAATTGTCTTGTTTTTGTGTTAGGATCAGACATGCTAGAGAGTCGTAAAGACAGTCAAGACTATTGGTGAGATTTTACTGGTTCTGGTTGTCCCGTCCAAACTGCTTTATGAAGAAATGACGCGTCACTGACTAATAGGTAAAACAAGAATGAGCTTTTTCAAGATTTTAGGCAGCAGAAGGGAAACACAGAGGTCTTGTGAAGGCCAATATATATATATATATTGGCCTTCATGTAATTGTACTAGGATACTGTTAAGGCACATGTGTCATTCGTCAGAGGCAATTAGCACGCGTCTAAGAACCGAGGAGCAGCCTTTGTTTCCTAATGTAGGTCTCCACTAAGGGGGCAGCCTGGACGACCCGCTTTCTGGGACGATTGTGCTGCACATCACATGATGGCCTTGGCCTCAGGGTGAGGCAGTGAAGGAGTTTAAGATGGTAGAGAGGGAAGAGGGTAGATGGAAGATGAGGGGATGAGTGATGGAAATGTTTACTCTTGCCAGTTTCTCTCAGAATCAACTTCTGGTTAGCATTTTTCGCAGACCAACAGACACGCTGGACACCAGACTTCACCTCAGCTCCAAATAACCGTCATTCAAACAGGGAAAACGTGACTCACGAAGTGATTTTGTCCACAGTTTCAAGAGTTGTGTCTTCCTTTAAATCTAAATGAACTCGAAATCCACTGTGCACAGCGTCAGATCTATTCACAGAGAATCGGAAATATACTCTTCTCATTTTTTTCGTCCCGCAGCCGGTATTGCTGCAACAAGATTCCTTATGCTGCAATGCTAAAATAAGCCAAAGCTCTGAAAATACAACACTTTAAAATTATGACTAAGGGTCTTCGGTAAGCGTTAGACCTGTCTGGGTGCAATCAAGCGTTGATATTTCGTCACAGAAACCACCCACAGAGTAAATAAATACACCTCACCCACTGCGTCTCCTGTACATCATTAGAGCATTGTGAATAAGGTCAGAGCTTTACCAAATAGCAGACGTTCATTGAATTACAAGCACAAATCATTGTGAGTGCTGTAGAATTAAAGTTCAAATCATGAATTCATCGATGAAATTCAGTCCAATCTGTGTGTATTTAATGTCTTTGGGTTTTTGGAAGCGATCTGACAGCATTATATCGGGGTGTGGCAAAGATTGGTGGGCAGTTTCACACATTTTTTACAGATTATTTCACAGTAATAGAATCTGCATTTCACTAAAGAAAGGTAACTGCATAATGTATGCTTCCTTGCCAAACAGCATCCCATAACATCAGCCACTATTATATTTGAAAATCAGTCAAAACAACCCACATTTCTCAGTTTAGTCCCTTGATATTATTGTGTTTTGCACACTTAAATGCATAAATCTTAGTGAAAATTAAAGATTATTATATGGTGATCCAGAGGTTTTGTAACCCTCCTCACATGCCTCTGATATTTACACACAGTGTCTCTCCTTCTCTGTCTTTCACAGGACATTGTGAGTGCTACTAAAGATGTCTGATAGTGTCGATATTGAAGAGAAACCACCAGCCCCCCCCTTGAGAATGAACAGTAGCTCCCGAGACTCTTCATTGTTGAATCACGCCTCTAAACCACTTCCAATGGCTCCTGAAGAGAAAAACAAGAAAGTCCGCCTGCGCTCCATTTTCCCTGGGGGAGACAAGAGTGAGTACTCTTCTCCACATGTCACTCTCCTACTCAGCACTTTTTTTCTTCTTTTTTTTTTTTTACTAGATTCCTACATATTTGAATATCACAAATAAGCCTTTAATTCATGTTTCTCTGTCTCCTTTAGCGAACAAGAAGAAAGAGAAGGAGCGTCCTGAGATATCCCTCCCCTCTGACTTTGAACACACCATTCATGTTGGATTTGATGCTGTAACAGGAGAATTCACAGTGGGTATCTCTTTCACCTGACAATCAGACGTATTAGCAGGGGCTGATGTGATCTCCTGCTATCTGACGGGCCCAGGCACACATTTCTAAAATGTCCCTGACTTGATGGAGTCAACCGATGTTTTATTTGTCCGCAAAGTTTCAGTTTGCAGTAGATGTTTTGTTCTAACACAAGCCTTGACACAGTTCTGTCTTTCTTCTAGTTTCTCTCTTGAAAGTTTAAAAAACATTTTTTTTACAAATAATCTGATCCGATTTTTACACTTGCTCATATAGAAGCTTTTTTTTTTCATACTTTGTTCCAAACCCCAACATTTACATACTTTAAACACATACATTATAGTATTTTTTGAAGACATACAACCATGTTAACACTTTAGATTCTCCTGTTTGACTTATCAAGTGAGTGATTCAATACAAAGCTAACTAGAAGAACCTCTGCAAAGACCCAGCAGTTCCTTTTTATTAAATTAAATTTCAATTCAAATTCCAACGAAGACAGCACCATCAGAATGGCTGCCCTTAACCCTAATGCCCCTAAAACCCCTCAACCTCGTCATCTTTATTTAGTCCAGAGAGGAATCATTTCTCTCCCAAAGAAAATAACGGATGAAGCCAAGACATCTCGTCATTTCCCTTTAAAGCAACTCTTATACTGTATGTCTTCTGGCCTGTTTGACTTCCAAATGGACTGCATTCAGTCCATGACATCATTAACAAACAGTTCCTTATTCGTTTGATAAGCTGTGTGCCTTTGCCACATGAGACCGTTTTATACCGATCCACTTAGATTTCACTTCTTTCATGGTTATCTGGGAGGATACGGTCGATTACTGTTGATTTGCCTTGATCCCCCTCCAACAGCCATCTTCTTCTGATCCCCTCACACCAACAGAACAGTCGGCTATTCTTTTAATAGACAGATGCTTAAAAATATCCGCAAGTGTAGAAAGATGGCATGAATGAAACCCAGTGTTAAATTACACTCAGCCCTTGTAAAAGACTTAAAATCCGTTAACGGGCATTAAAACTTCTAAAGCACAGGCCAAACAAGTGTGGAAAATAACTAGTTTGACATTTTGATGAATAAATATGTTCACTTTCTTGCCGTTGTTCACATAAAGATATTAGCTACCAAATGAATTTTATTCTAATGACTCGAGATATTAAAAACAATTTCTCAAAATAAGATATTAGCATTCAAAGAGAAGTTGGTTTGCTTGACTTAAGTTTATTTGACCTGTTGACTATTCAGCTGTATTGATGAATATCCATTACCGGGATACTCTACGTTTTACAGCAGTTTCTGGCTGTGATTGAAGGACCATCAACAGCCTATACCTCTGTGTTTGTGTAGGGTATCCCAGAGCAGTGGGCGCGACTCTTACAGACCTCGAACATCACCAAACTGGAGCAGAAGAAGAACCCACAGGCCGTGCTTGATGTCTTAAAGTTCTACGACTCCAAAGAGACTGTGAACAACCAGAAATACATGAGCTTCACCTCGGGAGGTAAGCAGTGGTGGGCAGTGGCGGTGGCTTAGGTGGTAAGAGTGCTTGTCCACTTATCGGAAGGTCGGTGGTTCGATCCCCAGTTCCCCCAGTCTACATGTCGAAGTTACTGAACCCCAAGTTGCTCCCGGGGCATCTTATTAATGCAGCCCGCTGCTCCTCAGGGATGGGTCAAATGCAGGGAAACTATTTCACTACTTTGAACTGTGTATACTGTATAAATGTATGTGACGAAATAAAGGATACAGATCAAAACAAATAACAACCACCAATATGAAAAATATGTCCGATTTTACATGCAAAAGATTTTCAGCATGCTGCTCTATCAATTTAAATGTGTGTGTTCCTTTCTGTTTCAGACAAGTCGGCACATGGGTACATAGCAGCAAACACTCTGGTGAGTTCTTCTGTGTCCAAACTTACTGTGGTTGGTGTGTTTTTCTAAGTCTCAGGATTTCATTTATGACAATTAAGAATATTTGTTAATGGGAAACACCATGAAATGATTATCTGACAAAATACAGTAAATATGTCAGTAAACAATAGCTAAAGGTGTCAGTTTTAAATTAATTCATTAAACGTGGCTCTTTTTGTTAGAGGTTGCTTCGTTTTTTTTATGAAGGATTTGATTTGTTGCCGCACATATTTTGACCTCCTTAGAATATCTGGTAATTATTAAAAAATAATTAAGTAAAATTAAGTACAAACATTACAAGCACATGGTCATATCTTTGGAAAATCACTCAAATTAAAGTAAAATATGGCTGACATATATGGCTAACAGGTAAGTTGCAACATGACGTGGCTCTACTTCATCGTCGTGAACCTCTCCGACTTCACTGCAGTGAATCTTTCTCACTTTACTCTCACTCACTCACTCCATCAGGAAATTTCTGGCATAGACTGCGTTTCTTTCTAGAATGTTTTTTTTGCTTCTAATGGGCAAAAAGTGCGTGCTCCCCTCTAAAGGCTCACTGCCCTCACTCTGCGGCATAATGTCCTGAATCTGCATACATGCCAGTCAGTTTGCAGCTCCTGCACAGAAACAGTGACCGCTGTGGGAGCTGCTGCTGCTGCAGCTCATTGTTTATTTTTCCAATCAACTTAGCCAGATTTTGAAATACCCATAGACAAGCTTTACTGGAGGCTCAAGTGCATCTAGAAGGACTCCTGCTGTGCTGACCTCATTGCTGGCTTTGACCAGAGTAATCTATGCTTTGAATGCCCTGGCCTGCACACGCTCAGCTGGGTGAAAAAGTGGAATCCAAGTCTTTTCAATGGGGTCCGCTGCCCCAGGCAAGCTACAGTACAGCGGTGTCACTTAATGCAGTTATTGCTTCAAAGGGCTCTTCGCCAGTGAAGGCTAAGTGGGTGTGGCAGTGTATTAAAGGTTGTGCAAGCCCACTGAAGGTATTTGTGAGCATCTCAGTGTTGCACTGTCACAGTGGTCTGTGGTCTGCAGAGGTGACTCAGCTATTGGCTACAGAGCCACACATCTCATCCAAGGATTGGGCCGCAGGCAAGCAGCACTACAGGAGAGGTGCCAATATATGGTCTGTAGAAGCAAACCGTCTCTTTTAGAGAGAAACTGTAACGCATCTCTGTCAGCTTATTCTGAACAACACCCTCTATTAATACTATTTGAGAGCCGGTGTGTTGTTTTCCATGAGCGCCGTGCTTTATCTTCTTTCTTATCACACACAGGTCACATCTATCCTGCTGTTTTCTTGTCTTGTTAATAAGGATTAAAGAAGAGGTAGAATTGTTTTTTGTCATAAGGTTTATTCAGATGGAAAAGAGATGGAAAGTGTAAGATCTCGGGTCTTTATTTAGCATCTTTAAGCATCCATTTGAGCCAGTCATTCATGTTTTAGATGATGAAGGGCCTCCTTTTGACCTTACCTCAGTGTACATTTACAGCTATAGATAATGGTGCTATATGTTGGGACACTGTGCTGCATTCTAAACAAAGCTTTGGTCAGACCAGGAAGCTGAGAATTGGTTTAAGTAAGAATATCTAAACGTTAGCAGACAATAGATTCATGCAAGACCTTTTTTTGGCAGGAAAAAACACTTTTTTTGCTTTTATCATTAATAGAAATGAAGATGAAACCAGTGGAAAGGTGGTTAGAAACATTTCATGATAATTGCTAACTTGGTTTTGTGTAACGTGAGGAGTTTCCCCCGTTTTGATCAGTGAGGTCACATCTGTGACCATCTCATACCAGTTCTTCTGCCAACCAGGATATTTTAATGAAGTGTGACATCATACGACTCATTTGTCGAGCAACACAGAAAGCAGGACCACTGTCTGTGTAACTACCCAGCATTCATTTTGTTTATCAGAGAGTGTGAGCTTTACTTCACTACAACAGAAGACAAGTTGATATGCACGTGTTTTCATTACTTGTTCAGTTGTATAATAAGAAACAGCATTTATCCATTTAGATGAATGAGAGCAGCCACTCCTTTTTCATCACAGCATTATAGAGCCAGTCTGTGACCGTTCCCTTTTCTCACCAGTGACACCGTTTTCCTGTCCGAGTAGTAAATATGTTCAAGTATCCAAAACAAGCATAAACGTCACAAACAGCAAATGATCCTCATGTGGAATCGTGCACTAATAAGCACAAAGTTTTGTCTTTACCATCAAAAATGAATAGCATAACATTGATTTCAATTTTTTTCTGCCAGCAAATAGACTAAATGTAACTTTCAAATTTGAACTTGGAGATGTCAAGTTTCAAACAAAAGGTGTGTCAAAAACTGCCTCGCAAAGCATCACAAACAAATACTGGTTGATGATAATTAAAGATGTAAACTCATAGGTTTGGTAAGCTAATGGATTGCATCTTCAAAATGTTAACAATGTAAAATAAAATAAGGCAAAAGAACATGACAAGTTGCATTAACAGAGATGGGGTTAATGTCCATATTGTTGTGTCCAAATAAAAGCTACTTAAAACAGAATTTTACACAAGAAATCTGAAGGGAACCCATGAAGCGTAGAGGAGGATGTCTTCAAGGCCTGGGCAAGGACAGTCCTCAGGCGGTCCTCTCCTCCCTCTGGGTGTCCGGAGGACAATTTACAAACCAAACGTCCATCCCTCTGTAGCGTACCTCTGCCCTCCCCTCCCCTCCCCTGAAGTCCACCTACTCTTAAACATTGTGTGGATTTGTCTTGAGTAAATCCTCCCATTCTCAACCTTCACATTCAGAACCGCCTGCTGTCGTCTGGGCCTCCTGTCAGCCTTAGAACCTGCAGCGCATTATTTGACAAGGTAACTTCTCCATATTACTTTCCATATGATGTATCTGCATTGGCTTTGAAGCTAAATTTTGATCTCCTAGTTTTTCTTATGCCACCTGGCTGATGCAAACTGCGCACAAATATTTGATTTTAGAGGCATCATCACTCTCTGTACTGAAATTTCCAGGCGGGTATGATTTGAAGTCATATTTTTTGATTGTGTAGATGTACTTTTAACCCTCCACAAGAGCGCCTCTTACGTTTTTTCTCAAATGGACCATCTCTGTGATGGCGGGGCAGGGGGGCGTGCCACAGAGGGTTGTGATGACTGAAAATGCATGTATGAGCTCACATTCCTTACAACCTGAACCACATTGCCAATGATGCTTGCAATTTCATTACCATTGTAGACATTACCGCATGATTAAGAAAAAGACACATAACACTGCTTACAGTTAGATAGACGCTCATATCTGCACTCTTGGCCCAGTCCTTCTTGGAGTAGGCCAGAGACCCAGTATGATTGAACGACTGGGGCTTTCCTTCTGAAGGACTTTCCCTTTAATCACTAGACCTCAGCTGCACTGCTTCATTTATGCATGATGGGACTGGAGGTGGATGAAATGTTTCCACTCCGTAAGAGGAAGATGATCCAAGGCTAGCAGAGTTTTGGATTTGGTTGGAAATAAAGGCTAAGCATTAGGCATAATAAATATGCCTGGGGCTTATTAATCAACAACAAGGTGTCTTCCATATCAAGAGGGCGTCTGCAGCTCATCACCATATTGCACATCACTGCAATGTGGCAGCATGTTTTCTCTGAGACCTCAGTTAAACCTCTGGCACTCACTCTTTTAACACTTTTCTCTTAAGCTCTCACTGAACTCATAACAACTCACATCTATTAACAGAATCACTCCTGAGAATTTCATCCCAGTCATTTCTGTCATTTTTGTTCCATAAAATGTCAGATGCAGTGTTACAGGGTAAAGTATCACAACAGATTGTATTTTGTGCGCTCATTTTTGTCACCACTTTTGATCACATGATCTAGATCTCTTATATGGTTGATACAGTTTATTTTTTTCCCCATCACTACAACTTATATGTAAGAGAAAGATCTTTTAAAACTGGCCAGAACTCCAGCTATAAACATGCTGGTTTGGGGGTTTGCAGGATGTTCACTGTCGTAACAACTCATCACAGACTAGACATAATAAAAAAGAGGTTCTGTACATACATCTTTCATGACATGCAGCTGCATGGCACAAACATCCACATTCACTTACACCTCTACCCTCCAGGCTGCCAAAACATCATCGTCAGAGCCCCCAATTGCTCCACCTGTGTCAGAAGAAGAGGATGAGGAAGAAGAGGAGGAGGAGGAGGAGGAGGAAGATGAGGATGACGACGACGAACCGCCGCCAGTCATCGCGCCTCGGCCCGAGCACACCAAATCCGTGAGTTTATATGCTGTGATTGGTGAAATCACTCTGCTGCGATTGCAATCCCTGCTGCATGTCTTTGACTTTCTCCTCCTCACAGATCTACACGCGCTCCGTCGTGGACCCACCAAAGCCTCCCACTCCCGTGAAAGAAGTACTGACTCCTCCGGAGTCGCAGGTCCAGCCAGACAACACATCCAACACAATGTATCGCCACACTGACCGCCAGAGGAAGAAATCCAAAATGACGGATGAGGAGATTCTAGAGAGACTCAGTATGTGTCTTTAGTTGTTTTTACACACCTAATACCGATTATTAGTAATGAAGGAGATCTGATATTTGGAACTGATATACCTTTGCAGAAAAATTGGGTATAGATATAAACAGTGATGGAATGTCGCTAAGTACAATATTACTCAACTACTGTAGGAACAATTTTAAGGTACTATTTTCTGCTATTTTATACTTCCACTACATTCTGGAGGCAAATATTGTACTTTTTTACTCCACTACATTTATTTGATAACTTCAGTTACTAGTTAACCTGTAGATTCAAATAATTAATACAAATTATACATACAATTATATATTATCACTATTATAAACAGTGTCTTAAAATGTATGTATTTCATCAGCAACCAGACAAAAAAAAAATAGATAATCGGATAATCTGAAAAAATACTGAATATACAGTAGATCTGATCATTTTTTCTATTTCTAATCCACACATTTCCAAAAACAATACTGGAAACATTAATAATTCTCTGTGTGGTGATTCAGAAATCCAAAGGCTGCATATTTGGTTTTCAGAGGCTTCTTTCCACTCATTACTTCCAGTGCATCTATTTTGTGTGTTTGTATAAATGATGCAGTAGAAGGGAGAGAAACTAACGTAATCAAATTTGGACAAAGAATAATTTCTTTTGCATTCACTGTAGCCTTCCTTAGACTGCTCCAATTTACCAGCATGTTTTTGTGAAATAGAGATGCAGCACAATTCTGCCTTTCTATTTCAATGATGTTTTATTTGTGTGTTTGTGTCAAGGCTGTGTGCGCCCACACCAGAATCCGTCTTCATTATATATCTGCTTTGTCTTTTACTCAGGGAGTATTGTGAGCGTGGGGGATCCCAAAAAGAAGTACACTCGCTTTGAGAAAATAGGACAAGGGTAAGTCCATCCAGGGTCATAAATGAGTCATCACACTGTTTGAAATATAGCAATTTCTGGAGCAGTCAGTCTCACCAGGAGAGATGGAGCTGTATGGTGAACACTGAAGTTAGGCAGAGGCAGAGGGAAGGTCAGGTTGAATGACTGGGGAGACAACAGAGAGGAAATGAGAGCTGTATCCTGAAATGGCCATGAGTTAGATTCGCTCAGCCATCTCTCTCTGTCTCTCTGCTGTTCTGTCACTCTCCCTGTTCATTGGATATCTGCACAGATAAAGACTGTGAGGTTGTTACCTGTTCATGCTCACTATTTGCATATGCGATCAGGAAACAGCAGTTAACAGTCTACTGTATTTCCTCTCTGTCTGTTTATCTCTAACTTATTATTACCAGGAACTGTGGGCTCATTATTCTAATCTCCTGCCTGAACACAGATGCAGTTAGCAACAGGAGCAAAAGAGATAGAACAGAAGCTTAAGCTTACATTTCCAAATAAGGACAGAATGGCTGCGTACAATTCCTTTGACCAACAGTTGGAAATCATCAACCGCTTGTGGATTCAGCGTAGGAAGCACATACAGTTTGTTAATGAGGAACCAAAAGCAGCTATTTGAGCCTCTGACGTCAATAAAGCTCGAACAAAAATGCTCAGCCATGGCAACATGCTAACTCGTTCACTCAGTCTCACTACATCCATGTCTGCAGAGTTGTTTACGAATTTAATTTAACTAAAAAACAATTTTTATTAGTTGAAATGAGTCCTCAGTAGATTGATACAGGAATGTTAGTAGATCATAGTCCGTCCTCCTAAACCTGTCTGAGAAAACATTAGCACTGTTTTTTGTAATGGCAGCACAAAGTAATGGCGTATATACAGTATTATTGGTCTAACTTATAAATACATAAACAACATTATTATTATATATTATATATTATTATTATAAACAATAAATTCATTTTCACAGCTTCCTCTGCCGACAAAATAGTAATCATATGATTAAAAACTATTTAGTTTAGGTCAAAATCAGAAACTTTGGTGGAATTTAGTAGGTAAAATTAAATGAGAGTCTTATATGGTGTTTTATCAATGCGGTTTTGATCTCATGTTTCACCAGAGCATCCGGCACTGTGTACACTGCTATCGACATAGCAACTGGCCAAGAGGTATGTCACACTCTAATGTTGATGAACCATTCAAACACTGTACATTATTTCTATTCCCTTGCTCAGCCATCAGGCTTGCTCCTCTTCTGACCTACAAGTACTTCATCTCTTTTTCTCAGGTGGCCATCAAGCAGATGAACCTGCAGCAGCAGCCCAAGAAAGAGCTGATCATCAATGAGATTTTGGTGATGAGGGAAAACAAAAACTCCAACATAGTGAACTACCTGGACAGGTCAGTTTTCACACGCAGGGTCACGTTTCACACAAACTGAGATTAAGGCCTATTGGTCATTGTTATTTTAAGAGATTGTTAGATTTTGGATCAGCTCAAAAAAGAGTTTTAAGGTCATCACATCACAGCCAGAGGTGATGTTAAACTGCCTCTTTTTCTTTTGTTTTGAAGATCTAAACATGACTTTGCTCCTGCTCATACTACGTATGTAGTATATATATATATACGTCCAAAATATACAAACAGATATTCTAGAAGGGGCACAGTTATTTTAGGTTTTGTAGCATATTATGTAACATATTTTTATTTGCAATGAACTCAGGCAGCAATCTGAATGTCTCTGATTTTAATTGCCAATAGCAACTGATTTGCGGTCAAATTGGACATAGTCAATGCCATTACTGTTGTGACATAGAGGGACCGCTGCTTTTCTTCTTCTTCAGCTTCCTCTTCTTCCTCCTTTTTGCCTTTTTAATGGTAGTCAGCATTCATCTTAAGGTACATTACTGCCACCTGCTGTCTTAAAATGGAGAGAAGAATTAAATGACACAACCATTCAGTTTCTATTACATATTTGGCGTCTGCTCAGCTCGGGCGTGGCGTGGTGCCATGGTGGTTAGCACTAGCCATGATGTCATCGGGCAAATATGATGTCCCGGGTTTTTAATTACAGCCATTTACAAGCCGCCATTGCATCTGTCAGTTGAGCACTACTTCTATGTGAGCTTTTCTAGTTGTACCTTTTTCTGTAGTCATGGTTTGTTCACTTCATTGTTATTATTATTAGATACTGTTAGCACAGTGTGTGCTTATTATAAATGTATTAAAAAAAATGGTGGGCTGTTAGCTGTCACATCACAGCAAGAAGGTTCTGTGTTCGTACCCTGACCTGGGACCTTTCTGTATGGAATTTCTCGTTTTTTGCTCTGTATGTCGTCATTGGTTTCCTCCCACAGTTCAAAGAGATGCAGTGCAGGTGAACTGGTGGCTCTAAATTTGTCCCTAGGTGTGAGTGTGAGTGTGAGTGGTTGTTTGTCTGTATGTGTCAGCCCTCTGATGAACTGACGACCTGTCCAGGGTCCCACCCTCCTATCCCACCTCTCACCCAGTGTCAGCTGGGATAGGCCCCAGCCCCCCTGCGACCCCTTAAGGATCAGCATCAATAGATGAATGGATGGATGTTGATTACATTGGTATTTAAGGCTGTCAGTAAAAAAAAAACAACTTGACCTCCTACTGTGTTTTGTAATTGGCTCCTGAAGTACATTAATTATGAAGATGCTTCTCTATGCTCCTCTCACTCTCAGCATATGTGCCACTATCAACCAGTATGCCTAAATTATTGATTTCTCAAAGCTGCTTCTGAACTGAAAACCCCAATGTGAAATACACTCGAACAAGAAATGTAGTGTGTCTCATTCTGTGTCTTTCAGCTACTTGGTAGGAGATGAGTTGTGGGTGGTGATGGAGTACTTGGCCGGTGGCTCGTTGACAGATGTAGTGACTGAGACCTGCATGGACGAGGGCCAGATTGCTGCAGTCTGCAGAGAGGTAAGTAGCCAAGTTTAGACATCAGCAATACCACCCACTGCCTCTGTGACTGTGACGATCTGACCTTTACATTCAGGTGAACGTTTTAACATAAATTGTATCTCTTCGCCCAAGCAAGGAAAAAAGACTGTCCGAATGTGTGTTTACTACAGGCTTGCCTTTGGATGAGTGGGTGTTACATATAATTTAAGCTTTTTTTTTCTCGCTCCTCAGTGTCTTCAGGCCCTGGACTTCCTACACTCCAACCAAGTGATTCATAGAGATATAAAAAGTGACAACATCCTCTTGGGTATGGACGGATCTGTCAAGCTCAGTAAGTCTTCACTTTTTTCAGTTTAAACATGTGAGCTTGCTCTTGGCTTAAGGATGGCAGAATTACAGTAGAAAGCACCATTTCTGAGAGAGAATTGTTTTAAGATATTTAAGTGGGTTAAATGAAAGAATTAAAGGAAATATGGGTATGTGCACGAGTAAAACGTGTATGTTTTTATGTGCTGAAGCAGAATGCAAACAAAGAATATAAAACACCACCTCTGTCTGTCTCTGCAGCCGACTTTGGCTTCTGTGCCCAGATCACTCCGGAACAGAACAAGCGCAGCACGATGGTGGGAACGCCTTACTGGATGGCACCAGAAGTGGTGACTCGAAAGGCTTATGGCCCAAAAGTGGATATCTGGTCTCTGGGAATCATGGCGATAGAGATGGTGGAGGGAGAACCGCCCTACCTGAATGAGAATCCACTCAGGGTAAGACACGAAGGAACACAGGAATCGTGATGCTGCCTCTCTAGTGGTCGTAGAGAATACATTCGATGTTCTGTTTGACCTCCCAGGCGCTCTACCTGATCGCTACCAACGGGACTCCAGAGCTGCAGAACCCAGAGAGGCTGTCATCTGTGTTCAGAGACTTCCTCAATCGCTGTCTGGAGATGGATGTGGACCGCAGAGGCTCCGCCAAGGAGCTGCTACAGGTAGGACCACGTCTTGATGTTCACTAAACATACATGGACATACGCACACCGTTGCTACATCTAATGCTTAGACATCTAAATGCAGTATCATATCTACGAACAGACCCGAAAGAAACAGACCAACAATTGAGTTCAATGCTGGTTTGTCTACAGTACTAAAGAAAAGAGGGGAGACTGCACCGTCACAGCTCTGACACAATGTTGGTCCTTTTTCTGATCAAGTTTAAAAGTGAAGATCTTGTCTTCTTTAGAAGTTTTCAGGACCATCTTGCAGAAAGAAAATTGTCATAAAACCACCTTATCATAATCTTACCTGTTACAGTTATGCTGATACCAATTATTTGATTAATAATCAGGTCTAAATGCAAAGGCGTTTTTGAATGATGTTAACTTTGCTTCTGGAATTACTAGTTAATAATAATAACAATAATAATAAAGATTAACGGTTCTTATGAATATATAGTCTTACAGCTTCGCCTGCTGACGTCACCAAATCATCTATCTATAAATTTAAATCAGCATTCATCTTTTTATTCATTTTTTAAAAAATCCTTTCTGTCCTCTGCAGCATTCCTTCCTCAAGCTGGCGAAGCCTCTATCCAGCCTGACGCCTCTGATTGTAGCTGCGAAGGAAGCCATAAAGAACAGCAGTCGCTAGGGGTGTGCCCTAGATGTCCCCACCTGAGGCTGGAGCCCTGCCTGTGATGTGTGCGTTCATGGGGGCAGGGGCTTGGGTGTATAGGCGGTGGGTGACGTGACGGCGACAGCACAAGGAGGGGGGGGTTTGTGACTTCCAGTGACAGCACAAGGACAAAAGACCCCCAGGCCTCATCTGGCCTTGCAGCCTCTCAGGCCATGCTGCTGAACAGACCTTGCCTCCTCGTTTACTTCTCCAGCACTCCGTACATTTAAAGCAGTCCATCACAAGTATGTGTGAGGGTGTGTGTGTGTGTGTGTGTGTGTACAAACTGTGCACATCTCTTTGTGTCATATGTCTTGTTTGGCAGCAGAAAATAATGAAAAGAAAAACGTGCTCATTTTCAAGAAGAGACTTCTGGGGGAGAAAGTGACAAAACTAAAGAGCCTGGGATTCCTTCCCCGCCCAGCTTTATGCTTGGTTTTCTCGTCTCTAGTCCCTCCATGGAGAACCAGCAGGCCACACTTACATCTGCATTGACCAGCTGATGTGACAGAGTCACTCTGGGACCCAACCTTTGCCTGCATGACTATGGCTCTGTGGAGAAACACTGCTACTGTGCAGATTACCACATCTCAAGGTGGCATATTTATGTATGTGTGTGTGTGTGTGTGTGAGTGTGTGTAGGGATTCAGCTACAGGGGAAACAGTCAGAAATAGTTTGACATAACCTATGCCAGCTTTAAGCATTTTTTTTATTAATCTGCTTTATCTCGGTGAAGACATGTGGGTCTCATATTTCAGCTTCTCTCAGGCTGTCTCTGTCCTAGAGTCACTGGAGTTCAGGTTAGCTGCCGTTCATTTGTTGCTTTTCTCTCTAACACAGGCTACATGATTGAAAACATTTTAAAACATTGAATTTAACCAGAGTTGTAGTGTAGCCTATATAATTATAATTGGGTACGTTCCAACATTTATTTTTGGTTAATTGTCTGGTGTGATAAAAAGATGTGATTGACAATAAGTATGAAGGAAAAAAAAAGACAAATAATTTATGAAAGATTCAACAAAAATATGATCTATCTCCATAAGTCTATGTTTGTTGTTGGGTTGTCCTTTTTGACAATTGTCAATTGAAATTGACACTTCCACGTTTCAAATGAGCATTTTTTTTTCTACCACAGTGGCAAACAGAGGGTCATTTGATCATTTACCTACAGTGAGTTGGAGGTCTGGTGTCACAGTTTCCCACAGTGCACCAAGCATCCCTGTAACCTCAAACCTGAAGCAGGAAAGATGCCTTTTGATAAAAGAAATTTAAAATACAGTACTTAAAATACATAGATATAAGTACTGTATAGGTGCTCAGTCCCAAATGACCAGTCAGAAGAAAAACATGTCAAAACATGAAGGGATGTAATTTATCGATTATTTAATCAGTTATTTGTCATTACTTAAAGCAATTTTCCCCAGAGAATGACCCACAGAAATGTAAAATGCAGATAAAATATCAATCTCAGTTAAGAAAAAGAACAATTTTTCCTCTTTTTTTTCCAGAGCATTGATTGGTGAGCACTGAATATACACTAACGTACACATCTAATGTCCTCCCCGCCCACTTGCCCCCTCTCTGTCTTCTCCTTTGGTATTTAAGAGGCTGCTCACTCTCGCTTCAGTGTCCTTTCTGCCTTTTAATGTGATTTATTTTTGGTTATGGTGTTTTTGAATGTGTGACAGTTGAGAGGGGGGGAATGTTATCCACTGAGCAAAGTACTGAGTGCCATTCTATGATTGTACCTCGTCCTGATGAGCAATGAAAACAGAGGTTCATGTTGTTTGCTAACATTCCTTTCCTCCCCGGTTAGTGTTTAAACTTGTAGTTATCTACTTTGTGTCAGTGTTTGGTAGCTTCATCAGGCATTTCCCATGCAGCATCCCTCCGTGTGTGAGTGTGTGTCAGGGGGGCTACCTCAGTCTGCACTGGAAGATGCCTCGCTCATGTTCTCCACCTTGACTTTGAGGTGCAGGGTAGCTGCTCAGTCATATTGCACCTCCATCGTCCAGCAAATGTACAGAAGATGAAGGAGTGATGTTAGACAGGAGGATGCAACCGAAATCATGCATGTAAAACAAACGACACTGTATCTCATCTTCAAATAGGTTAAGATTGTTAGGATATGTATGTATGTATGTAAATAGATGGGAAAACCCTCCTTTTTCAGAATTATGTAACTTAAAATGACAGTATTCAGGTTGCTCTATGGTATGTAATAATTGTTTTGCACCCTGGAAAATCAAAAAAGTGAAAAAACAAAGACACACACACGCCGTCTCTGCACTCCTGGATCCTGCTCTCCTGTTTGGGCCTTATCGGCCGCTCCTTCATCTGGACCGGGAGCCGATGAATGAAGCACTCTGTGTGCGGGCCCACACAGTCTGTCCTGAGAACCACTGCTGAGTGTTAGTACATGTATGTGTGTGTGCGGTCTGTCAGGAAGCTCCGCTGGCCCTGGGACGTTTGGCCTCTGCCCCATGTACAGGTCTGAACTATGAGCACAAACGTGAATATCGGGACGAGAGACACGGCTGACGTGCCCCCTTTCTGTGGTTGCTCCTGTACATTCCTATCTTCTGAATGTGTAAACCTGTACATGTGGTGTGAAGATTCCTCTATTAATGTGTATCAAGAGAATGGAACAAAGACAAAAAATGTTACTTTTTAAATTATTATCATTATTATTATTATTATTATTATTACTCTTATTATTGTCTAGCTTTGTAAAACTGCTGATCCATCTGGCATACCTCAGCAGGCCTTTCCCCATCTTTGAAAAAGGACAAATTAGTGACGGGGAAATAAGGTTTTGGATAAACTATTTTTAATTGTGGTTGAAGCAATAGAGTTTTTGAACTTTGAATTGTGCATGGCTGTGTCTTGAGTGTAAAAAAAAAAAAAAAAAGAAACAAAACAAAATATTGCAGTTTGGGAACTGGACTGAAATAAAAAGAGGAAAAAAAACAGACTTGTTCAATGCTTGTAGGCTATCATATTTTTATCCCCCCCACCATAAAAGATGTGAAGAGGGAGATTTATGAGTAGGTTACGTCATTCTGTCAAATTTTATTTCTGGAGCATAACTCAAAAACTGTTCAATGTTATTTTTATAAAAATATTCTACACTTAACAACCAAGTACTGAAGTGGTACCTTGAGTTATTTTAGGGACTTCTGTTGTTTTTATTTATTCATTTGGTTACAAGTTGAACTTGGGTTTATTCTGGGTGTGGGTTTTGTCTCAGATGAGGGTTTCTGGGGAATAGCTGAAAAACGGTTCATTGTTTTTTCATGAAAATGTATGTACACATTTCCTACGTACTGGAGAGGTGTGCTCTGATATTTTGAGCATTTTATCTTCATTTTTTGTTTTGAAAATTTAACTTTTTCTCAGATATGCAATTAATGAGAATTGCAATTAATAGGGACAACTTAAACTATATCCCCTTCCTCACATGGTTCCTTTCAAACTGCCTTTCTTCAGTGAAATGCACCTGTGGTGAGGGATCTTGAGTGTTTCATGCTTGGTGAAATTCTTTTCATTCTTTATGCCATTCAGGGTTTTGCATTTTCTTTATTATCATGAGATGAAAACCAGGTGAAATGAACTCATGTAAGAAAAGAACGGAAATACATTAAAGGGAAGGACGATACATGAATTATGTGTCATACATGTGGTGAGTTTTTTGCATAATGGTGACTATAGTAAGATAGTAAGTAAGACTTGAATGACAAATTACTCCCACTGCACTCACCGTGTCAATAGAGTAAAATCTGATATCTTTGCAAGCAAATTGCAAAACGTCAATATAAAAAATGCTTCATAATTTACACAAAAATGTTTTAAGAAGTAAGAAAGATCACTCAGAAGATTAAACATGTTTGATAAAACCAACAGGAATTGACATTCAATTTGTCTGCTCACCTCACATCACAACCTGTTAAAAATTCACCAATGTGCTATTAATGGTGTAAATGTTTGCTCACACACAAGCATGGACACCCAGTGGCAGACACCAGGTCGAACCACGCATCAAGGAAGTTCCACAACAATTTCACCACATAGTTCAGAAGAAGTTTCAGCCCGCTCCTCAGGTCACAGAAGAGGTCATATTCCGGTCAGCTGAGTAGAAGTGACAATCCTAAGAGTGATGTTACCGGGCATCTCATCAGCCATGTCCCGGCCCCGCTTCCTCAGCTGGAGCCTCTGAGGGTCAGAGGTGTCATTCACTGACCCAGACAACACCACCTGGCCCATAAACTCGTCCTTCACTGCGTTGCTGTTCCACACCTGAGAGAGACCAGTCGGTATGAAATATAAGTCAGAATTCTACTGTCAGAAATAACTAAATGACCACAGTACATCTGCAGGGTGCTGACAGAGGACTGGTGAGTCTGATTTGATTTCACTGAGCCATAATGTCATCAGGCAAAGATGATGTCATGGGTTCTTAATTACAGCCATTTACAAGCTGCCATTAGTTGATCACTACTTATATGTGAGCTTTTCTAGTTCATGGATTCAGTTTGTTCACTTCATTATTATTATTAGTGGATGCTATTAACACAGTGTTTGCTTATTTTTTTATGTAAAAAAAGAAATTAAAAAAAGGGTGGCACGTGGGCTGTTAGCTGTCACTTCATAGCAAGAAGGTTCTGGATTCGTATCCTGACCTGGGGCCTCTCTGAGTGGAGTTTCTTTGTTTTGTTCTGTCTACTTGGGTTAGGAGCAGGAGTGGATCAATTACTTTGCAGTGTAAAAATAACAATAAACAATATAAGTATCATATCTTTAAACATTAAGATTTTTTTTTATTTTTATGCCATGAATTCTCTTGCTTTTGCTTCCAAGACCATTTCAAAACATATTGGATTGTTATTTAATATTACATTGTCTTTTAGCTTCATATAAAGTCGTTCTTCTGAGCTAGTGAAGGTGACAATTTGGAGACACAGGATTTCCACAGTGACTGCAGTCTCTGAGATGAATTGCAGTCACCAGGACCAGAGAGATGCCTTCTTACCTGCACAGTTATGGGCTTTCTGGGTTTCTTCCTGTAGAAGATGGCACTGGTTGTAAACTCCGGTTTCAAGGTGTCCTTCTTGATGGTGGATTTTACTGACCGGCCCTCGCAGTAGATGATCACATAAGGGTCTGCACCTGTGGGGGGGGGGAAAGTAAAGGTCCATCTCAGCAAACAATTCTGGTGAACTACAGGCTGACCACAGTGATTAGTAGATTTTGGTTTTAAGTCTGGCTTAAGTCCTCTTACCTCCTGTACTGTCCTGGTTCTGCAGTCCCTCAGCTCCGTGGATGTAGACATGAGTCACAGCTTGTGGGTATCCAAGGAATGAACTCCAGCATCTCACTCGTGGCTTATCATCTTTCAACTCCCTGTGAGTGTAGAGGGGAATTTCAGGACCAGGATATATACAGATTCTATCTTCCATCCATCCATACATTTTCTATATCTGCTTATCCTTCCCAGGGGGGCTGGAGCCTATCCCAGCTGACAATGGGTGAAAGGCGGGGCACTCCATAGACAAGTTCATCACAACGGTGATGAAAAAAGAGAATCATTTACACACACATTCACACATTTGGGCAAATTATAGTCAGCAATTCACCTATATTACATGTTTTTTAAAGACATGGACATGGGCAGAACATACAAACTCCACACAGAAAGGTCTGCATTCAAACCAAAAACCTTTTTGCTGTGAGGCGGCATCTTGCTATAGCTAAATTAGTAGAGTTGGGAAGAAATGATGTTTCATAGACACAACATTGGTTGGACTAGTGAGTTTGGATGACCTCTATGAGAGCCAACATAATTTTGGTTTCAGAGTTTAGGTCTGCCAGCATGAATAAGTAATCTGGCTACACAAAGCCAAGAAAAGCTGGAGGAGATTTGTTACTTTAGTGATTTAATATAAACAGAATTTCATGGTCTGCAAAACACTCATTTATGTGCTTTCCTTGGATACCATCCATCCAACAGTGTCCCAAATGAACATCTGTGTTTTCGCATTTCCTGCAAGCGTCTCTTAAGACCCGATAATTGGAAGATATGTGAACATTGCACTTCTGTCTGACAACACGAAACACAGACGTTCTGCTGATTTACACTCACTCAGCTTCACGCCCTCGCTGGTTTGAGATCACACCTCCATTAATCGTACCTGCAGCCTGAATCCACGTCTGTGTAAACACGGATCATGTAATCCCCCAGTGTCAGAGGCCTGAAGGTGGTGGGGAAGATGATATAGCGGCCCTGTGGGAGCGTGCATCTCATAAACACTGAGCGAGCGTTGATGTAGGTGGACGTCTCCAAAGCCTGTTGGGTCACGATGTCATGCATCCGATACTTCCTGTTCAATTCCACCTGGGAAAGGAAAACCATTTGGGCTTCATTTATTGTTCGTGTAAAAATGCATAGACTTTATTTATCAGGTGTACAGTCTGGCATGTGATTGGCACATTGAGTGTGTTTACATGTTCTCTACTATCCTGATGACACATTCTTCAGGGGCTTTTGTTTGTGGATGTAAGCATTTTGGATTAGGCCCTATACTGGTCACTTATCCAGGATACTGGGGCATGCAAACACCTGATTCAGGTTTGTGTGCATTCTTTGCCAGCACAGAATAAAGTGGCTGAGATTGAGAGAAATCGACACACCTGGATATGTGAGAATCATCAAAACACAAATATGATCAATACCAGGATAGAACTCAAAATAGGGATGCTACTCTGCGTAGGTTGCCCCCTTTATTGTTGGTAGTTTATGTTTAATGGGCTGTGTGTGATGCTACATTTCAGACTATGACAAAAACACTCACCAAATCTATGTGCAGTGTGATGTGCATATAAAACACATACATGAAATTCAATACGGATGTTTAAACAGACAAGTACTATTTGACTGTTTGCAGCCTACAGATATTTTTTCTGCCTGCTGGTGGTAGAATCGAGGATTGAATTTGAATTTAAAGTGTTATAAATAAACATAAATAAACATGTATGTTATGTTATTCAAAGTACAGACTGATGTAAGTCTTGCACTGGTGAGATCAGTGTTGTGTCAGTTAAGCAAGAAGAAACATCATCCTGTTGGATGCGTATTCTCCTTTTTTGATCACCCAGCCATAACATAATACAACATAATAATAGTCCACAAACTACAGTAAGGCTTTATAATGTTGTGATTCTTATTAAAAAGGGTCATAACTGGACATATTATGAAACTGCTGGTTGAAATTCACAAACAAGAGCATACAAAGGGATGGGAACTCAAAATAACAGACTGTGTCTGGAGTCCGTCAGATGAAGGAGGGGGAGGATGCATCACTTTTATAATGACCATAGATGACTAAAAGTAAAATCCAAGTTCACACTCTAAGAAGTTCAACAGGTCTGTGTGCACATGGCTGCTTTTTTTTAATCACATGCTCCCAGTGGTACCAACATTTATTGCTGTCCAGACCCTGGCCCTTTGGCAGCACCTCTGTCAGCATGATAAGAGTTTATAGCGTGTGTGTGTGTGTTTGAACTTAGCCAGATCTCTGACAAGTAAATCCCACTAAGGGAAATGTGGTGTCAGTTTTGTAGCATAGCATTGACTGAAACAATTTAACCCCGGTGATCAGAATGGAATTCAGTTTGGCGAGTTTTAGAGCCGCATGAGAGGAGTTCACTTAAGACCTCTTATGCTTCAACTGAGTTGTACTCAGCGCTGTCTTTATAAATGTTGAAATTCTAGACGATAATCACGGTTGTAAAACTCTGCACAAAAGCATTTTTAGGCTTTTTTTTGTCAGGGCGGTTTCACATATGTACAGCATATTGTAATTCAGCAGGAGAATGTAAATTCATGCCTTTTAAAAAAAAATCTCCAGCTAAAATCAAAGTCGCCCATAATTCAGAGATTCCTATAACAGCTGCATAAGCACTGCACTGGGACAATGGCGTCTGAACTCTGTGTACCTTACTTGGAGTTCTGAAGAAAATAAAAGTGTTTGGTTTAGCCCTGTTTCTCACCTTGAAACGATCAACTTAGCTATCCACATTTGCATTATTATTTTATTCATGTATGATTTAGCCTCTTGTCAGCATGCTTTGTTTTCGTTCTGATAAACCTATCAAGTAATGTCTGCCTGTCATCAAAAACTGTTTGCGCAATAAACGTGTTGAAAAATCGAACAAAGCCAAGATGTGATGAAATGAGCTTGTTCCCCCCAGACGTCCTAGACAAACGGCATTTCCTCTGGAATGACCTCATGTCTAGTCAAACTCATTATGACCATTGTGCAACGTTTGTTTTTGTGCTTATCATGTGGAGGTGTTAGACTACACTACCAGTCAAAAATTTGGACACAGTTTCCCATTCAAGTGGATGGGTAACTGTGTCCAAACTATTGACTGGTACTGTATATGTTACCTTGAAGACTCCAAAACCAATGCTAAGATTTTCTCCTTCACCATCCTTCCTCTGCATCTTCCTTTCTTTCTGTTGCAAGGAGATTAGGACCTCGTCGGCCTCCTTTGTTACATCAAACAAGTACTGTAAAAAAACAAAAACAAAGTTGAAGGGGTCTGAATATATATATATATATATATGTAGGTTTGTGAACACAGGTGATGTGAGGAGTGGGTCCGTCCAGAGAGCGTACTACCTGTGGGTTCTGCAGGAATGTCTGCTTGTGGTTCGCACAACCACCGCAGCGGTTTAACAGTGGCTCTGCATTTTTGGTCCAGCTCCCAAAGTGTACGACCTCATGCCATGTCTTATGAATACTGATCGATGAAGTATTGATGAGACGGCAAAGGTCTGCATCTGTGAAGAACGTGCACCAGTCTGTGAAATGCATCCTGTGGATGTGAACAGAAAATAGGTTATTAGAATCTCTCCGGAAAATTAGATTAGATTAGATTAGAGGAATTTAATCGCTCACCAGAACTCCCCATCATCCTCTACTGTGATGCCAAGGTTGCTCCTCTCCGTGTCTCCAACCTTTGACCATTCGTCAGAGCTGACAACATGACGATGGTTAATAACACAATCAAATAACTTCTAGATACAAATAAATTGTTTTAAATTATAATCCATACAAAATCCACCTCTCAAGTCATAAAAAGCTTGTATTTTACAAGATAGTAAAACGCTGACTACTGCTATAGTATTATCAAGCTCTCTGTTGTCACTCCATATGTTCTATTTGTACCAAGCTCCAGCTCAATCATTATGCAGCGTCCTGGTGAGCTTTTGGTTAAGAGTACATGTTGCTCTGCAGTTCTTAGAGCTTCTCATTTCTGCTATTCCTCTGGTCAGAGACATATTCCTGCCAAACTAGGACTTTTGGGCACATACTGAGCAAACAGTAAATGGTACAGTAGTTGGAGGTGAATGATATCATAAAGTTTAGTACTTTTTATCATTCTTGTATTTCTTGTGATCACTACTAGAATCTACGGCAAATTTAAGTCGACATCAGTCTCAAACTGACCACCTTTTACAGTCACCTTTTAAACAGTGAGTGTTTTTGTTTTAATATTGTCACCTTTCACAGACGCAACCGTGGAGAACAAATGATCCAGAATCATTTCTCACCTGTCACTCCAGGCTCCTTTCCACTCAGTCTTGCCCCAGGGGTTCCTCATGCGGATCAGAGGGATGGTTTCATTCTTGAAATAGGCCAACAGTCCATGACCCAGACGCACCCTATTCACCGCAGTAACAGAGTATGCGTGACCTTTGACCAGCCCGTTCACCATCTTGGCCTCAATTTCATGAGGTTGTGCCTAATGAAATTAGAAAACAACAATTGGTGTATTGTGATGAGTTTCTCTGAAGAGTAGAGATGAAGACGTAAGCTATGAGGAAGAGCACACACCTTAATGGAGCAGCTTATGATTCCTCCACGGTCATAGACCTTTAATAGATCCTCAAACAGCAGGTCTTGTTTCTTCTGGTCACTAAAGTAAGCTCCTGCCTCCAGGTCGATGGCTTCAGCCACAGCTCCACTGAAATCCACCACAGCGTCTCCAGTGTTTCCTCCCTCCAAGGACTCATAGCAGCCAAAAAGCCTGGACACAGAGGGTTCAGGGGAATAACATGTTTATTTAGAGGCAGTTAAGAAATATGAAAATAACAAATGTCTCATATTTACTATTCTACACATTTGTATTTTGTTATACTTAGAATATAACAAAGTATAAGTATACATGTTATACTTATACTTACTAATATATTATGTATTTTCAACAGTATTAAGTGATACAGCACTTTAATACTATCTAAAATATATAGAAAGCAGAAATAGTGGTTCTATTATATTATGCATTGCAAACATATTGTTTATAGTAGTATTATGATAGATAATAATATAATAATAGGATTTGTATTTGTAGCAGAAGTAGAATTCTTTTGTAAATTATCATATTTTAAAATATTGATAATTATTCGTGATATAGACTTATATTTTCTCACTCTATAAATACAGTAAACAAATACAAATCTGTTTCTGCAGAAGGAACAATGAGGTTTGTGTTTACTGACTTGGCGTAGGCCTTCTCCAGCAGAGCACTCCAGAATTCGTTGTTGTCTTTCGAGTGACAGTAGATGAGTTCTCCTCCGATTGTAGGCAGCCGGTCATCCACCACCACATCCACCCACTCTCCAAACACCCAGAACTGAAAGTGGAAGATTCCAGCATAGTATTCTGGGTATTTTGGATTCCACTCCTGCTCTTTGTGGTCAGGAATTACCTGGAAATAAACAAGCACAATACAACAAATGTGTGACTGATTTTCAGCTGAAGCAGACAGTTTTGTAGTAAATGGCACACGACCCCTGATTTATGGTGATGGATTGGTTTTAATAAAATGGCTACAAATATAGCAGTCACTCCTATGGTGTCATTCATTAAAAGTACAATTAGACCTTATTGGTGAACTATGAAATGCTGCTGATAGTTATTGCACAAAATATGTGATATTTCGCATGTTTTCCCCATATTTTCATAAAATAAATGTTTGAGAAGAAGATCTCTCATAATCAATTGATTGTATGACGTTAATCCAATCATCCTGAAGGGATCTTCAGCACAAACAACTCACACTACCTCTGTTAGTTACATTCTGCATGGTCAGTTCTCTGAACAGGAGAGGAAACCCTGTGAGATTTTACTGAATAACTTTCTACACATAAAGTCTGACATTTAATCCTTGACCTTCCTCAGTTCCTCCTCAATTATAGTCAAATTATTATTGGAAATTAGATTCTTTATTCTTCTTTTATATATAAACTTTATACAGGATGTAACATTATTTTGAACTCGAAAAATCTACAAGTTTGTTCTAATTTTCTTTTAATATGTTGATCTCACTTATGTTTAACTTTACCCGTATATCTTGATTTTAATTTGTGCTTATCAGAGCCACAGCACATAAGCCTTACTAACATTTGGTCAACAATATACACACCAGCTCCTTGGCTCTCATCTTCAGAATAAAGGAACCACATTAACTCACCTTTTTCCACAGGTGTGGCTTCAAAGCAAGACAGGAGCAGGCAGCAACAAACCAGCAGTTTCCCACAACTCCCTGGTTCAGGTCATGAGCGCTGATGCCCTCCACAAATAGATGAGGGTCATCGCATATCTCCTTCAACAGAAAAGTCAAATAATATAATTTGTGGACTTTGTGTTGTGTTGGTAAAGACAAAGCCACGTTGGAAGGTAAAATATGACTGTTCATTTACAGCAATAACTGCATTCCCTGATGGATGTTGGCGATGGACAACTTCCACCTGCGCCACTTACCCCTGGTCGTTTCCACTCCACATAACCAGGAGGCGGTCTATTAAAATACAGCGAAGAATTGGTGGCTGGGAACTCTGGATCCTCAAACAGCTTCTTGTCATTGTTACAGTTCTTCTTCAGTTCAGAGTAGTGCTGGTTTTTGTACGGGACCGCAGAGGAGAACATGGTCCAGATGCTGAGGCCTCACAGCTGCAGACTGATGACAGAGACATGTTCTGACTTAATGCAATGTTTATTAGTTCTTCATATGGGCAGGATCTCCCTCTATCCTCTGAGCATTTTTTTTTTATACATCCTGTAGAAGCGCATCCTTAGAAATCTCAGCGCTGTTTAATTCCCAGATCAACAGCAGGCTGTCCTGCGAACCAGAATCCCTCTGGATAGATTCACTGATGGACATACAAAGCTTGTATCGTAAGATTTAAGTTGCTACAGCATCCTAAAAACTGAAATATTCATCTAGACTAAAACTGGGCCGTGCTTACATTATTTGGTTTATAAGGAAAGAGTCCACAGATGGAAAACTACATTACTGAAAGTATATCACCAAAGACAAGATTAGCTTATTTCTAATATTCTTGTGTGCTGTAATTGTCTGACGGACTTTGACTGAGCTTTTACATCCATGATGACTGAGGGAGTGGTTAATAATTTCCTGTCCTTCACACATTAATAGCAGGAAACTAACCAACACAGCTGTGTTCTCTTGTGAGAACGATGATATTTTAACCCCTGATCTTTTGGTCCACGCACGCTAACTGCTCAAGGTTGAATCTGGACAAAATATGCCAATATAGTCATTCTCCATCAATCATGATATTCCATTTCTGCCAAGACTAACACATAACAGCATATAGAAACATGCTGCAAGGTGAAAGAGAGTTTGTTCTTCAGAATAATCTCACAAACAAATGTTTTTAGATGCATCTGTGTTGTACAGCGAGGCCAGCGAATGAACCAGATCTGAGTGGAGATAAACCAAGAGAGGAAAAAGAAATGGTAAGGAGAAGAATGAATAAATCCCCTCTCTACCTCTCCGACAAAAGCAGGATTCCTTCCTGGTTTCCAGGTACCTGCCTTTATCACCCTCACACACAACAGTGGCCTATCTATACGAGAGTATTGTCAGAGCCACACCCTGACTGTGTTTGATCTGTGTTATATGTGGCAATAACAGGAAGAAGAAGGAGTGAAATACATTCAGATGTAATAGCTACTTCCCTTTATGAATGAGAGAAGACATCATTCTGTGGGTACGGGGTGGACAAGGTTGTGTCTGTTTGTGTGTGAGTGTTATCTGTTACAGAGTTCCTGGGTTATGTGGTCAGGCAGGTTATTTTTGGTTGGTTATTTGCTCTTGTTCGATGGACCATGGGTTTTGTACAAGACTGCAAAATGTGTCTTACAGTTTGTGTTTATTTTCTTCACGGACGTCCATTTACAGCATTTGGTCTTACGTTCTCTGTTTGATGTTTGGGATGTGTATAAATGTGACAGCAGCTCACATTCCAGACTTTTCTGTCATGAGTGTCAGCGCGCAGTCGCCATGGGACATTCTTTAAAGTGTTTAGCTGCTGCCATGTTTCAATAGTTCTGTTTTTAAAAGTAATTTGGATGGACTTGTGGCTATTTAAAAAGCATCAAATTACCATAAAGGCATGTGAACACAAGTCACCACATGTCATATAGTAGATTCAAGGATTTGGAGCAATACAGGAACTGCAGAAATCACGTGAGAATATATTGAAGCGCAGGTGATAAATCAAATAAAACACAACGACTTTCATATAGTTGACACCATGAAGACACAGTGAAGCAAAAATATATTAGACTTGCCAAACTTTGATCAAGAAACAAGTTAAACAGCTAAAAGGAACACTCACCTGCGATGACCTGTCTAATCCTTGCAGCAATGAGCTAAAACACATTCAGCGTCCTCAAAGGCTCCTGTGAATTTGCTTAAATCAATCCCACATTTCTACTATAAGATATGTTACACAGAAAGGTTTTAAAAAGTTACGGTTACATGTTTCTGAGAACCAAATCCGGCCTTTTAAGCATGAGCGTCTGTCCCTTAGGGCTTCCCCAGTTATTTGCACACAAGCACTGCCTGAAAACTGGTCTGACGAGCACCTCTGCAGCTGGGGGTGTTAAGCAAAGGCTGATAGGAACATTACAAGTAGGAAGGGAAGGGAAGACTGAAACTGAACACCTTCACTCCCACCACCCAGGAACTAATAGATGAAACAAGAAAAAACTTGTTCAATGTCTGTTCTTTCAAAACAAAAGGAAACGCCCAATTAATCTTCTTTCACTGTAAGTGCTGGATGTTTCGTCACATCTATTACCTTTAAAATATTCATTGTGTTTGCCCCATAATTTAAAAAAAAACAAGTTAGAACACACAGTAATTCTAAATATAAACTATGTGCTTTCCTCAAGCTGTAACTACACTGTGGTATAGAGGATAAACTGGCACGCATGCAACTCCAAATTTGTAGGGATCACAAGAACAGAAACATCTTGTCGGGTTTCCAGCTTTGAAAGTGAGAACAAAAGAAAAAGCTGATGAAGAATGTTTGAAGGGAGCCAACGGCAATGAGGTAAATCCATGTAGAAGGTAAGGAGACAAGCTGGAGAAAATCCTGCTCTCAAATGAAAGTAAATCATTCGGATCAGCAGTCATATGTGAGAGGACCAAAAGCACGGCTCAGATACGATCAGCTCATGAGAAAAAGGCACGTTTGAGGAGGAAAGGAGAGGGAAAATATTTAGCCACACAGTGTGTGGCATGGACCTATTTAAAAGAAGTCAGCATTGTATAATTAAAGAGAGGGTAAATGATAGACTGCAGTTAAAAAAAAAAGGGCAGCCAAAGTACGGTCTGATGGTGGTACAAGAGAAAAAGTCACGGGGTCCCCAAAGTCAAAATATCAAAATGTAATGTGCAGATTTGTAATCGTATACATCCAGGAATATTCAAAATATTTCATAAAGTGAAAACCACAATGAAATAAGAAGTTCCACGGAGATCATGACCTGATGTCCCCATCCTCTAGTGCCACCATGAGGACAAACAGTATACCTTCAACCCCATTGCTAAGGCAAATTTTTCGCCCTTTTTTGCAAAAAAAACTGTTTGCCTTAGCAAAAAAAAGCTTTGCCTTAGCTTTTTGCCATTGCTAAACCCCATTGCTAATTGCAAATTGTACAATTACTGTGTCACCATGTTGTAAACTCTGTCCAATGCTTTAGAATTGTGGGATGTAAGGAACATTACACCCTCCTGGAATTACCAGCACAGATTGAGATTTTTAATTGGGCTGGTACAAAAACAACAGCTGATCTGACCCGCATCCCTCGTGCACATATATTATAATTAGACCATTCTCATCTTTCTAAAAACCCTTCATCACACAGCTTGGGTGACTTATGGATGCATGTAATGGATACTGTGTTTGAATCTGATTAGAGCGGGTCAGGGCAAAAGTAAATATCTGCTCAGTCAATATTTGAGAGCATGGAACAATTTCTCTCAAAGGTAGAAGGTGGTGAACTTTCACTCTCAGTGTTGTCGGAATGTGAAAATCTGATACTGGTCCAGATAATGAGAAGTGGGCTGACCATAAAAGTGCAGAATATTTCCAATAAAGGAACATTCTCTGGCACAAAAGCAGGACAGAACATCCATATCAGCTGAGCTGCCTATATGGTTTTCACCATCATCAGATATTGCTCACAAATATTGATTAGACTTTACTGATCTAGGCCTCAGGAATGACAAAAACGAATTACTTTATTACATATTTCTACACATCCTGTTTATAAGAGCTTTTCTTTCACTATTTAAAGCTTTTATGCTCTATTTATCATTCACAGACCAAACTGACACGTCTCATGAATGATGATTTTGGCAGAATGTTTAAAAAAAGTCAATTTTTGCTTGTTCAACTTAGACTCTGTCTACCCCTTGCAGAACTGGCTCTTAAAACCATTCCCTGATCCTGGACGGCAGATCTACAACGGCAAAGTCTGCAGAACACGGGTAATGGTTGAAAATACTGTTTGTAGACTTTGATGGAAAGAAATGACTGTGATGTCAAACTGGTGAAATCTATGGTGATGACTTGCTGTGCTCTGCATAACCTGAGGGTCTCAGAGAGGCCTATAACAAATGAGCGGGATGTACCTGTGGTAGCACTGTCGCAGGGTGTGTCCTTGTTTGTCAGGGTTCTAATCTAAAAGTAAATTTTATTGGAATTTAATCGCTAATCCTATTTTTCTTCTCGTAGGGAGAAATAACTATTTACATGCAGACATCATAACCAGCAGATGGCAGAACATTCATAAGGTAAATGTGTCTCTTAGTATGGGCTACTGAAAAATGGTCTATTCTAGAGTCCTGCAGAGGCCGCCAGAGCAGGCTAATCAGCAAGCCAGATCCAGTGTCAGTGGGAGGAGAGGACTTAATCCAGCACAATACAACAAAAATAAAAAAGGTACAGTTCTGGTCAGGAAAGAACATGCAATAAATCTTCTTTCAGATGTTGCATATTAAAGTATATTTAATAGAGTGAATGTAAAAGGATGAGCTCAGCTCATTCAATATCATGAGATAAATGGTTTCATATATGATGCGCGTGAATATGTGATCATTACCGATGAACATTACTCTTATATTCTACTTCTTATATACTTGATACGTGGGTGGCTGTGATGAAGATGCAAACTTTGTGATTGATTGCAATTACAGGATAATGGAGTTACCAAAATTAAAATCTGATGCAGTTTAGTTGTATTCTGCTAAATAACTGTACTAATGGTTTAAACTCAGTCAGAGAAGCCGTCAATACACACTCAAGGCATTTAGAAATGCAGAAGTCATTTATTGTCTCACTCTGAAAAAAAATCTTTTCACTAATTCTAAATTGGTTGTTCAAGTTTTGTACAAGTTTTGGTCAAGCTTGGCTGATTTCTGTTAGTTTGAAACACAGTTTTTAGAGAAATTGCTACGATGCCTTGATTAAACTAAATACTAAAAAGACACAAAGATTGGGGAGAAAATGACATTTGCAAGAAGGTCTGAAGAGCTGGAGCAGCATGACTGGGGTCGTGAAATTGGCATGCTGGGGTTGGAACGGTCCATCAGACAAGTTGTCAGGGTGGTGAATGCTCACCTTTCCAGAGCATCGACGTTAGCATTATGTCACCATAGGGACAACGACAGATAGACTGCAGCCTGGTCGGCCACGTGAGATCACTTTACCTTCTACATCATTTATCTTCTACAGACTCAGCAGCAACTCCAGGCAGCTCTGACTGAAGACTGGGCCATCATTCCACAGGATGACATCATCTGGAAGTTGTGCCAGTCCATGAGGAGGAGGATTACAGCTGGAATCAATTCCGATGGGGGACCCACTAATTACTCATTCCTAATTATTCATTGTGTAAAATGTTGTCTACTCCAGTTGTCATCTCAGAAATTTGTGGTGCTTACATATTTGGTGTATTGTTATTTCTCTTTGTTTTTGTTACTTTATTACATTAGATAATCATTAATAGTCAATTAGGAATAAAATGCACGTTATTTTCATAACACAAACAACAAAAGCAAATTTGCACATAAACACAGTGGTATGTTTTGTAATCCCTTTAGTGTATACAGCTTCACTGTTTTTTCCACATTTGATCAATTAATACAAAATGGGCCACATGCTATATCTCACACATGTATTTGACGCCCTCCAAGTAGTTGACACTTAATCATGATGAGTTAGCATGCTAATTGTATGATAATGTAGACAAAAGAGCATCATAAATTATATTTTTTACATAATTATTCAATATGCTGTAATGATAAACTGGCAGTATTTACAATTAGGTTGTTGTTTTACATGTTTGGCCACTACTGAAAATGTGAGACAGCTTTCCTGTTCCCATGGTGATACTGATGGTTATGTATTGACCTACGCATGAACAAAACACTATTTTTAGACCACAAATCTTTTATCTATTTATATATCTCAATAGGTTCTTAGCACACATTGAGTATTGGCCATTAGCGTTGCAGACACACAGTACGCACACACACATACTATTTTTTTTTAGATTGACAGGAACAGTTTGAAATACGGATTCATCAGAGGCTTGGAAATATGTGAAGCTTTGTTGCAATGATTTAGGACAAACAATGCCGCTCTCAAATGTGTGTAGATCTGAGTGGATGAGAGAGGAAACCATTTTAAAATTGGGCATTTTAACTGTAATAAACTCAAGACCAGAGAGGTGAAATACAACTGTTTTAATTGCAAAAGGATACTGGTTAATACACTGAATGAAGCACTGAGACAAGCCACTGTGACACTGCAAAATACTACTAAAAAGGACATTGTAAATTTCCAAGAAAAAAAGTCATTCATTCGATCAGAAAGGCATACATATGAAAGAGCACAGGAAGGGAGCGTATTTACACCATGATAAAGTGTCCCGTAACTCTACAAAAATGTTTGTGGAGAGGTCTCCTTATTTAAAACTTTAAAAAATGATTTACAAATCAGCTGTTAGCAAAGAAGAAGCCTTCAATGTCCCATTTCATATTTTCAATCTGAGGACAGTCATCTAAAAAAAAAGGCACCACTGTAGGTGATGAATTCACACCATCCATCTTACATGGTGGCAGGCCGGTTCAACAAGACAAACACAACATTTTCTGTTATTGTTATATACGGTGTAGTGTTGTAAGAAGCTGTAGAAAAAATCAAGGAAACAAGACCATTATTAGCACGGAAGTTTATACACAACTGAAAAATGAGAGCAAATGGGAGTTTTTATACAAAATGGTGGGTGAAGTGAGATGTCCCTGATGTTGGGTTTGCACTGGTGTGACAGCACCCCATGCAGGAGAAAGGTGTAACTCACAGCACCAGATAGTTGGGTGATGGTTTGTCTTGAGTGTTAAGTGGTTGATGACAACAGCTGATCAAAGCTAATCCAGATCACTCATAAGACATACTCTCAGACTGTCACGCTATGACAAGGGACTAACTGCACGGAAATTTCAATTTTAGTTAATTCTTATAAAGCTATTAGGTATAAAAAGGCCATTCCTACAGAAAATAATTGTAACTATTCTTGAATCCGAATGCATAGATGTTAATCTACAGGATGCTGCATGTGCAGCATTTCTTTTTCAATATAGAGAAATCAATTGTGATCACGCATTGTAATGCTGGCAATTAGACAGTAAAGTGTCTGTTGCTGTGATGAATAACTAGCTCCCTGCTTTGTGCTTCAGTGTCATCCAATTTAGAAATTCTCAGGTTTAATTCCCTGCAGAAATCTGAGAAAACTCTTTTCAGTAGACCTGCAAGACAAACCATGCAAGTCGTTACAGTATAAAAAGAAATTGAACATAAAAAGTACTAATATGGACATAAAAAGTAGTGTAAACGTGTTTAGAGCTCCCATGAGCAAGTTTAACCTAGAAAGAAAAAAACTCCTAGATGAGTACCCTTGATATAAGTTAATAAACTTTATAAAAATTTAAAACCCACACATAGATTTAGACAAACATTACGTTTTCATCTCCACCTGTATCAACTATGCTGAGCCATGCAAAATAGGAGAAATCCCACCACTGTTAACACCATGATAAAACTCTAATTGAGCCTGATTCAACCTTGATGCTATTTGATGTATTAAAGCAACGTGCAGAAATCCCTCGATGTGCTTCCTCCAGAAAATTTTAAGATTTTTACAACTGATAAAGTTACATATTTTCCCCTTTCTATAATTCTTGGTCTGAAATCATACTTTGGCTTTGAATTTCACAAAATGTGTGATAAAACGTCACAGAGTAATAAACTGGCCTAAAAATGACTTCTTTTTTTTAGACTTGGTCAATAAAAACTGTGAACTATTTGTGTGTTGGATACTTTTTAAAGGGGCCAAATATATATATTTTTTCCTTTGGTTGTTTTTATGCACCGTTAGGTCCTTTACATGCCCAAAGTTTGAAATCAGTCATCATATCATGCACTGCAAAAAAAAAAAATACACCATGTATGGCCTACTGTGTATGTAGAGGGTCAAAATAGAGCAAACACCAGTATAAAGACTTCACTGAGGGCTTTGTGGGGTGATTATTTTACAGTCATTACACAATTAGAGGAGTTACTTGCCAATTATTGCCAACATATGGTTTTGAGGCCTCCGTTGGTCTTTTTAAAATGTCGCATATAAATATGTGGGGACCGTGGATTCTCTTGGAGGGGGCTTCCCATGAAAAATCCTCACCCTCTGTGTTGGGACTTTATATTTCGGATTGCTCTTTTACTTTGACCATACCATGTATCATGTTGACCAGACATTACAATAGTCATTGTAGGAGTGTTATGGAAGCACAGCAATGGACATTGGGCAGAGATGTTATGATGGATAGCTATACAACGTATTTACAGGAAGTTAAAAGGACTTTATCTGGTTTAACAGATTTCCTCTGACAAGGAACAATTACCTTTCACACCTTTAACCATAGGGCAGAAGGGCAGAAGGACAGGAGGACAGGAGGACATGGAGGAACATCACAAATACAAGTGATACAACAGTTGAGTCAGTTTTGACTGACATGCCTAAAAATGTCCATTTGCTGCTTGGAATTCTTTGACTGAAAAATTCTTTAGCATCCTTTAACAAAATGTTTGAAATCAGAGTGATTTTTTTTTGTTTTTTAACACCGTGAAATGTGCTGGTCAGTGAACTGTGTGTGCCCTTTAAGATATAGTGGCTAACCTCCACATAGAACCTGAACATAATGTCTGAACATTAGTGAGCTGATTGTTGAAACTGATTTTTTTCTTTTCTTTTTTTTTTCTTTCTTTTTTTTTTTTTTTTTTTTTTTTTTTTTTTTTAAAGGTGTGGGTGTGTGTTATTCTCAAGCAGCAAATGGTGTCATAGCCCTGGCGACTAAGGCCTTGAAAAGAAACCAGAAGTGGTTCTCCTTGACAACAGGTGGCACTGTGAGTGAAGGCGGAAAGCAGCAGAGGTGTAAGAACTTCTGTGTTTCAGGCCAGTAAGGAGGCGGGCTGCAGGAGGAGAATTCACATCGATTCATTGAGAGAATCATCATCATCCAAAGATAAGGGCAGGTAGAGGTCCTGTCAACAGAGAGGAGCAAAACTGCATGAGTTAGGTCACACTTAAGAGCAAGAACGATGCTTTTGTAGAGGAGCAAAAAAGATGACAGGTCAATGAAAGAGTGGTCTGCACCTTCTGCTTGTTGTTGAGGCCTGGGCTGTTGGGGGTGGAGGTGGGGGAATGCTTGGAAATTGGGGTGGAGAGCTGGCTGCTGGAGCCCGTCCCGTTGGCTGAGAGAGGCCACAGAGCAGATGAGAGGGAGAGAGGGAGGTATAAGGGAGGGGGAGGGAAAGGAGAGGAACAGGTAAACAGTAGTGAGGATTAAAAAGAGGCCTGAAGCTCTTTCCTTGGCTCTGGTGAAAAGTCACCCCTGAACTGTGGCCTCATTTGGCTACAGCTTACAGGGATGATGTTGGTCCAGGTTTAGGTGGCTGACAAGCTCTCTTTTTCTTGGATACCATTTTATTCATTCCCTCTGCGTCCTGCCATGTTGCTAAGATTCCCTCTGTGTAGAACATTGTGTTTATTTCTAAGAGTGGTGCGACGTGATGCATTTATGTGTGTTAAGTGCTCTAAAAGAGCTTTCTGTCTATAAGAGATGAGACTCTGAGCCAGATGGTCGGCGTAAAATTGAGCCAACGAGCGATGAAAACACAACACAGATAAAGAATCGTTGTTAACCAACTTAATACCACTGGCTCATTTAACCTCTCAGCCAGATAAACAGACTCACAAATGTAGACTTAACAAGCTGTTTGAAAACCTTAGAAGGACAAGTCCAAAATCGTATCATCTTAGATCCTTAAAATCAGTACATCCAAACATGAGCAGCTCTCCCACGCATACTGAGCAGAGAGCTCAGCTGTAACAGAGCGTGAGCCCATTCTAGTCAATACTCATTGCAATGTGGTGATGTTTAATTTAAGATCACCCTGTTTCATTTTGGGCTTCTGTCCAAGGACTCGGCCAAACTCACATTAAATGCAGCGCTGTGAAAAAGTATTGAACCCGCTCCTGATTTACTCTATTTTTGTGTTCCTTCTACTTAACTGTGTTGGATCTTCAAACGAAATTTAACATCAAACAAAGACAACCTGAGTAAGCACTAAATAGTAGTTTTGAATGACGATTTTATTCATAAGAATAAAAGCTTATCCAATACCTAAATCACCAGTGTGAAAGGGTTATTCATCCCCTTAGAAACAAACTGCATTAATAACTGGTTACAGCTGGACTAGACACACCCAGACCTGATTACCACCAGCCCCAGAATAGGGTCCTGCTGCTCTCTGTATGTATGCTACCTCTGAAGTATGTGGATGTGTCAAGGTATCTACTGTAGCAATAACCACATCTATAATCTAGCACTTAAAAAAAAAGAAAAAAAAAGAAGCCACGATGCCATTTTTTTTTCTGGGATTTTTTTTCCACCTTTCACGTTGAAGCTGTCAAAGAAACATCTTTCTTCAACAATGCCTTTATCCAATCAGATGTCATGGCACCAAGCTGTTGAACCAGGTAAAGTTATAAACTCAGACTGCACTGTGACAAAGAGGTATCGAACCATTTTCCAGAGCTGTTAACATAAAGGACTAAAGCAGGAGCAGGAAGCAGTGTCTCTTATGTTCTATTGCCTCCTGGATATTATTAAATGTTGTCAAATGGTTTACACAGTAATTTATTCATGATTTATTCATGATTTTTAGAAATTAGCAACGTTATACTAAAGCTCATTAGACTTAAAAACAAAGGCTAGTTTACCACACAAAACAGATTTAGTATAATAAACAAAGGCCAGATTTTTACCATCCCATTCTCAATTACAGGCTTTTATGAGGTGCTACTTTGAAGCATGCTTGATTGATATTTTTAGACATCTTCTACATACAGTACACTGTTGATCCTGCAGGACAAATCCAAATTTACGCTCACCATTCCATTCAGAGTAAGGTCAAAGTTCGAGGTCAGCCACGGACCAGCATCACGAGATCTGGTCGTGATTGAAGGTCTTACAACACCAACCCAGGAGCAGATTTCAGAATAACTCTCCTAGTTAGATTTTGCACCTGCTCTCTTTGTATGGATTTACAAGGCAAAAAAGGCCAGTTTCTGCTGAACTTCAAAGAGGGAGCATTAGTGTGGAGATGAGATAATAATAAGCTCACTCGACTCAGCAGGAGACTTGCTGCGCTTGATCTGCACAGGACTTTTTGGTGACCCACGTTGAGCTCTGGCTCCCTTCATCACCCTGCATTCTGTGGAGAGGAGCACAGAGAAATCATTTTTCCCCAAACGGAATGAGTCGGCTGCAAGTTTTCATGCTCTGTCCAAGAAATGAGTAAGCTTAGTCAGAATGACTGACATCAATGTGGAAAAATTATAGAACAAAACTAGATACCTAGATACCACATAGCTAGATTACAATAGATTTTGGAGAAGTTGAATGCATATTTCCATGAATAAAATATTTACTTCTGCAATAATAAAAAAAAAAAAACTGCTGTGTTCTTCTGTTCAGCGTAATTTCTCTTGATTCTAAACATTTTAAAACCTATGTTGTCAAACCAAATAATTTTCCTCACTATTATCAGTCTTCTAAAAGGACGAACAGCTTTAACTGCCCGATAACATTGTTCTCCTGTTGCTTTTCATTTGCCGTAGTATTGTGCGTCACACACACTGCATGATAAGGACACACAATTAAGCAGGAATAAAGAATCGAAGGACAAAACACAACACGAATGAAGGTTTGTTCTCTGCAGAATACCACAGTATCGTCTGTGTAAAAACACTCGCATCAGAGTCGGAGCACGCAGGCTTTTTTTTTAGAGAGCCACAAATGGCTAAATTGCACTCAGATGTGTCAATTTGAATGGATTTTATTGATGAACTTTTTCTGAAGAAACAAAAGAAATTGATTGGCAGCACTCTAGACTTTAATGTGTAAATAGTTATTATCAAATCAAACCTCAATACCAACCAAACTGAACAATGCTCAGCCCAAACTCTAAATCAATTGATTGCATATTCTTGGGTTTACTGGCTATTATTCAAGAGAGAAATCTGTTGTAGTGTGTGTTCTATATAAATCATATAGAAATGTGTGCAGCATATTCTGGGTCAATGTATAAATCAGGGTAGACAGACTCCAGACATTGCTACCCCACCCTCTGAATTTTCCCCTCTGTTTGTACTGTCAGGCTCTCTCCATCCTCCCCCTCCCTCCTCTCTTCCACTTTTGATGCTAATTATACTATCTGTCCTCCCTCCATCTCCTGGGATTGCACCATGTCTGTCTTCTCTCTTAACCTTCACAGGCTAGTGAATACGTTTGAGTGCTATTGTTTGCAAGGTGTGCCACCATGCCTTTGACAGAGCTTCAGACTGCCAGCTCGTCTAGTGTACTCAGTAGTCTTGAAATAGCCCTAGAGCCTATCTGTTAAGATTGCCTCTCGGCTTCAACTGCTGGTGTCGCTGCATGAGCAGCGTTGCAGGTAGCCACACGAGCTCCTCTCTGTCTGTGCGTCGCACTTGCATTTAACATGAAGTGTGTGGAAAAATAATCCCGCAGGATTTAAATCTGTTTTGTACATTCTGACAAACAAAGAAGTCATTTCAAAGTTCATTTCTAATGCAGACGAGTATGGAATGAAACATGCTTTTGCATAGAATCTTAACTCCTTAAACACACCATCAAAGGTAACTATTATCAGTCATCTTCATAGGGAGATAGACCTTAGAAATATCCGTATTTTATCATAAATCATCCAGAGTTATCCATGTCTTGTCGTATTGATGCATCATTCTCTCCTCCTCTACTCCTTAGAGGCCAATTCTATAATGTCTGAATACTCAAGACACTCAGCCATTTATTTAGCATTGCCCCAAGGTTATTATAAACAGACTGAAACAATTTAACTTCGGTTCCATGGAGAGGAGTACGCCGAAAGGAATGGACCTAGATCATTATAAAAGAACAGGGATCTACATCCTAGAAAGATTTTTAAAAGAACTGAACGGAGGAGAAGGGATGATGGAAACGTAATGACAGATCCGCCTGTATTACCGCTACGCTGAGATTAAAAGGCATGTATGTGATACCGACTGTTTCGAGGAGGGGACGTTACGTGGAAGTGGGTTGTTAAAAATAGGGCTCTGAGATCTGTGGGGAGCAGAGAGACACGGAGAGAGGTTGGTTCGAAATTTTCTCTCCTTGACTTCACAGCAGTATCAGCAACAACAGATCAGCTGGCCTAAACCTGTCACTGGACAGATTAATGGCTCTTCTTCTCTACCTTTTCCTCTCCCCTCTGCAGGCTTCAGATAACAGACTTCCCTCTTCTTCCTTCTTGGCCTCCCTCCCACATACATCATTTTTTCACCCCACTATAATGTGAATATAGCATCTTTGACAGAAGAAATCCATTATGGTAATTCTAATGAGTCCATAATGGAACACTTGTGTACTAAATGACACCCCAGGAACTACTTAGCCATCACTCTTCATACAATAGTCCACATTTTAGGTGCTCAAGCGTAAAGTTGGCAAACAGGGGTCATATCACAGAAACTTGTTTTGTTAAATTACATTTTAAAATAATTTTTCTTACTGAATAGCTTTTGTTTCATTATTTGTTTTTCCCCAAATGTCTTTTATAATGTAATCATGAGGTCTGTCTCACAATATTGTTCACCAGAGAGATGGGCTGAGATTTCAGAGTAAAGGAGTCTCTTTAATACAGAAAGAGTCCAGAATATTGAGAAAACTAACCCTTTAGTGACTGCAGTAATTTAGGTCTCATGACACATTCAATAAATAAATGTAACTTGATGCACTGTGCAGTTTACACTTGTGAAAAGCAAGAGGCATAATCCAGCTCTAAATGGAGGGTGGGGGTGATAAGCTACTACAAGCTGAGAGAAATAGGACACAGGTGGATTTTTACTCCACTTCCTATTTTATGCTGTGTACAATGTCCATTATTGGAAGGCTCAATTTATGTGAAATATTAACGTTAGGGTCCTTCTGAATGGACATACTGACAAACCAAACTCAAAAAGCAGGCATTTTATGGGGAGGCCATACAGTATTTTCACAATAAAATGAGGTAGTTATACAATAATAAGACTCTTTTCTAATTGGCTCTCTGTCTTTATTTCTTTAAATAAGTATAGAAAATCAGAAACTGTGTTTTTATATTTACGTGTAAAATGCAACATATTTTTTGGTATATTGCTGCTATTTATTTGAATTTGGCCCCAGCACTTTTACGGCACTTCCTTTCATTCAAAGGGGAAAATGGTCGTGATGTATGCCTGTTCAGCATAGTTTCAGTCCGCTGAGCAGGATACCGAGCATCTATTAAATGCAATACAATCTACCCCCTCTGTCTCCACCAGGATCTGTGCCCATGCATATACAGTTCTTATTGATGATGACTGACAATGATAAAATACAGACCACTGCTGTCACACTCACCGTTATCATCCAGCGAGAAATCATCCTGGGCGTAGCGGAATTTCTCTGGTCCACATGCAATGAATACATCGTCTTCACCAAAGAAATCTTGAAGGCAGGTAACCTGTGAAGCCAGAAGGCAGAAAACATGAGACCTATAATAATAATAATAATAATCTGGCATCATTGCATCGGCACATATGTTTACCATATTCCATTATAGTTTTGTGCTTCAGCATGTTAACATTTCCCAGTTGTTGACATAGTACAGCTGAGGCCAATTATATTTTATATGTATTAAATCATGAAAAACGTATTGGACAATTTAAACTTTGACCTGTTGGCACTACTGTATGTCAGAGTTAAGGAACCACAAAATTTAATATGATTCGTCCTGATAGGAGGATGAATGTGTGAACGTGACATGATGGCAAACCATCCAAACGTTTATATATTTTACCATATAAAACACAAATGTGAAGTTGCTGGAAGCGCTAAAGGGAAAGTCAGGGATCACATTGCACTGAAGTTCTTCCTCTGTGAACCATGAATGTCTGCACAAAAGTTCATGGCAACGTGTCCCATAAATGTTGGACTTATTTCTATGTGGAACCAAAGAGGTTGAGTGATTGAGATCAACACTACCATTCCTGGAGGCATGCTCTGGCATGGTTACAATGTCAGCTTTACTGCACTTATTGAAAGAGTTGAGGAATCCAAGACTGTGCAATTACCAAAAGAGGATTATCTGCTCATATGTGTTCGATTATTAATAATTAATAAAGTGCATTTGACATGCTGATTCAGGACTTATTAAAAATGTCGTCCATACAGGCAATAGTTTTCCTAATAGCTGTGCAGAGGAAGCGTGATGTGCTGACAGATGTGATGAATTAAAATGTCAAATGCTGATTTGTTTCAACAAAAGGATGAACTCTGAACACACAGCCTTGTGTGGATGAATTCACTCAGTAAAAGTCTTCCTTGTGTGCCAGCCGAGGGATTTAGTTGGCCTCAGGTGTTTGTAGGCTTCCTTTCGGTCTTGCTTGTTATGCTAACATGCCTTGAGCCCCAGTGAGTGCATGGAACAAAAACACACACAAAGGCACATAAAACCCAAACAGAGAGTATAATGTTACACCTTTCCTGTAACGTTTAAATGATTCAACTTCACTCCCCTGGGTCTTTTCTCTCAATAGCAGCTGTTGACACAATATGGCCGTAGTGGACAGATGTCTTTGGGCCACACCCTCTGCTCTCCATTATACAGGCCTTTTAACAAACTCAGGCATGACTATTAAAGTCATTCAAGCTAAAAGCTGTGCTTCCCCTTAGATGAGAACTGTTACAAAGCATCTCGCCCCCATTTCCACTTTGCCTTTCAATCCCAACAAAAATGTTATTATTATTCACAGGATTCATTTTGGTGAATTTGAACATTGAATTTGCTCCCCGAGTGGCCCGGAACCCAAAGATAACCCCGAGTGGGATGTTCGCCAGGACAGCCAAGATGCTTTGAGGTTTCCTTTGTGATACACATCCAAACTATGAGCTGCAGATAATTTGGGAACACCCCACCCCAGCAGCTGCCATGCTGATTCTCTGTCCTGCTAGACAAGCTCTAAGTGTGTGGTGGTGACTCTCTGGCGAGGCATCCAACAGCTGTACCCTCTCCGTGTCCCACAAGATATCCTGGATACAGGCTTGGTAGATCCCTGCTGAGGTACAGAGATGGTGCTTTGACTCCAGGGATCGAAATGTAATTGGTTTTTCAGCCTTGGCTAATTGACAAGCTGCAAATATGGGTTTTCCTTTGTGTTCATTATCAAGAGATTAGGTACATGTTACTTTCATTAGGTTAAACTGTTGTGTGACAACAAGTGCCCCTGACAAAGATGGAAGCATTAGGAGCACTTTTTTCTCATAAGGCCACAGGAAGAGGAGATGAGATGGAAATGGGCTGGGCCTGGGCAGGAGGATAGAGGCTCCTCCATGTTTTCAAAGCTGATTAAAGAGATAAAGTGTTTATCCAACAGGCTGCTACCTTAATCTGTCTTAACACAATCTCCATTTTAGATAATCATGGCAGTCCTCTCTGCAGGTGTCTAAAGGCAGGACTAATTTATTTACCTGTCCACTCACCGTCCTAAGACAGGATTCAATATAAATCTCTCAGGCAAAGCTGTTTCATGCATTTAGACATTACACATATATGGGAAATCTGGATTTTTGCATTAGGAATTAGTTAATTGTTGACTTTTGAAATCATTTCTTTCTCTCAAAGCTGGGACTGAAACAGAAGCAAAATATCCCGAATTGTTGGTGCTTCAATTTGTAGATAAATGCAAAAACTATACATATACACATTTTACACAGTGCATTAAGTATACTTCGAGACAACCTGGGCTTAACCCCATGTTTTAGAGAGCGCCCAGGTCATTGAATCCTTCTCAACACTCACACTAATCCTATTCCCTACAGATCTGTTCTGTACATTTACAGTGCAGATCTTGACCAGTCCTCTGCATCATTAAGCCCACCAATAATTCATGTGTATCAATCATCTGAACCTGCACGTGAGCAGCCTTCTGATTAATACCATCATCATCATGATCCTCATCCGTTTTTCCTCTCACATGGGATGCCTATCATGGATTAACAGTTTCTGCAACAAACGTTTCTGTGAATTTTGGTCCCACATCTGTCTACAGTTGATAGAAATGTTGTGGAAATTGACTCCGTTTTGCATGTGATCAGATCAAATAGAAAATGTCAGAGTCCCTTTGAATCATGGCTGCAGTGAGGAAAGAGCAGGCCGGCTTGTGAACATTTGGAAATAGGTAAGAGGCATCCTCTCTCTCCGTTTGAAAAGGTCAGTCGTCTTTGTCAACCAGATCCACCTGGCAACAAAAGCTACAGCAGGACACTCTGACATTCAGCATGAAGATAACAGAAAGCTCCATCTTACTGCAGATTTACATAACGTATATGCAATGCATAAATCAGAATCAGTGTTTATGTATAGTGTGGACACACTGCACATAAGTATAAAGTATATACACATATCTATTTGTGTGTTTTTGAGGCATTTGGGTGGGGTGTTGTGAAAAACTGGCTTCTTCCAGACTCCATGTGCCCACCACCCCTTTTAGTCCCACCAAGTCCTTGCCTAATCTCTGCCTCACCAGCTGTCAGGACCAAATAACGCCCCCAAAAACCACCAACACCAGCAGAAGCTACACAGAGACCCACCAACTACAACAACTGAATTATTTAGCATTCCTTTAGGCCAACACTAGCCAATGGTAGGGAGGCTGTGGTAATCAAGCGGTAAGTATAGAGGCTGACCACTGAGTGGACCACAAGTTAGTGGAATTTCTATCATTCCTCTTAATGAACAGTTTTTCCATTTAAATGTAAAACTGGGAATGACTTGAGATGTTCTGATGCCAATTTTTCTGTCCAAATACCAAATACCTTAAAAGTACCGATCTGATCTGATACAAGTCGTTAAAAAAACAAACATATTATTTTTTAAGATCTGTAGACTAACCAGGTATGTGTATGAATGGGATTGAAGTTACACAAATTGTGTTCATGAACATTGTATATTGTGGAGTACAAAAACTGTTAAAGTGTATCCTGCTACTGCCTAGCAGCATCCTGTTTCTTAAAAAATGAATGCGTAGCAGCACTCGCCAGTAGAGACTCCAGAACTTCAGGCTGTCTCAGAGGCACATCAGATACTGGTATCAGTACAGCTCCAGCGAGATGTAATGTTTCACCTTTTAGAGATGCACTATTTGAGATACCTTCATACTTTCTTTGGGAAACAATTTGAATTTGAAAAATAACCCAATCAATCAATGTTTGATGTCTAACCTGTGATAGGATACATATTTTGTGAAGGCAATCATTTACAGTGTAATTAAATGTCTTTAAGCCAAACAACCAACCTATCAAACAAAATGGTCTGCAAAACATTCAACATCTTAGATGGTGAAGGGTGAGCAGCTCGTGCGTGAAGCAGCAGGAAACATCTTCAAACAAAGCTCATGCATCCTTTGTCTTCAGTAAGCAGCTGCTCGCCTTGACTGCAGCGGCACATTCAGAGCAATAGGTCCAGTGCCTGTCTCACTTCTGACTCTGCACAGCCATGTTAATTGATCTCTGTGCACAAGTAAAATTATTCAATACCATTTTGATTCATGACCTAAGTGGCTCCTCTAATCAGTGCTTATCTGACAAACAATAAAGACTTACTTACTGGCATTAATGCATCAGCAAATGGCCAGTCGGAGGAATCAAATCCAGCTGATAACACTAATCTGCTGTGCTCAAAAAGATTACAAAGAGGAGCAATCTCAGATACGTTTACGAGGGGTTTGTTCTGCTCTCAATCGGGTCAGCTGGAAACAAAATGAATAAACCTTGAAAATATGATGTTTTCTATTTCAGTGTGTTTGTTACGTTTGCAGAGAATTTGATATGGTGCAGGGTTGAGGGCAGAGCATTGAAATAAAAAGTGGGGGGAAAAAACCAAACAAATCTCACAGTGAGCACATAAATTCTCATTAAAATGTTGAAATGTGCTATGCAAGAGAGAAAATGCAAGAAAGATACAGGCTTTGCAACTCCCACACCATTTCTGTCATTGTTGGAAACAAAAAAGACAGGATCAATATCAACGCCTCTGCATCGAATGGAATATTCCTCCAAAAATCTCACAGGCAATAGAGACTATTAAAAAATGATCATAGCTTCAAGATCATGCTAGGTTGTTGCCCGTTGTAGCAACAGCTCAGTTGATGTATATAATTATGGGGTAAAGTTAAATCCAATGGATGGAATTATAAAAGAGAGCCACTTTTTGAGCGTTTCCCACTGTAATAATGATTGGAACAGCCAGCTGCCTGTCTGACCTGTCTGTGAACTTAGTGCACGGTGTCTGCGTGCTACTGTAGGTGCTCTGGATGCATTTGGAGCCCAGATGAGCTACTTAGCCAGCGATATCTGCACAGTCACTGGGAGCAGCTGGTGCATGATGTTGTTTCAACCCCAGCCCTCCCCAACCCGTAGGAAACAGGCTTTCCATTTGGCTGACTGATGTGGCCTCAGTATTATTAAATTGTGTTTCCTCCTCTTCCCTCCAGGTCATGCTCACTTGTTGATGTGGTGCTGGTGCAGGAAGGTTGTGACAGGATTCAGGCTTTGCTCGAAATGTTTAATCTGCATGGGGCCTCCTCACTGTCAGCATTCTTGTCTGCCTCTCTTTAACACCATGTGCGTATATGCGAGTGTGAACGAGTGAAATGTGGCTGCAGTGAGCTGCGTTGAAGGATAAGTGACAGAGAGCACGCAGGTAAGACCCAATGTAAAGAGCAGACTCAGCGTATTACAGCCATTGTCACCAAATGAATCCATCATGGCGGAGCTTATTGCCATGACAACTGCTTCAGCAGCATGGCAGAGAGCAGGCAGACTGCAAGAGCACTGATAACCAAGGGAGAGCAGGCTTTTCTCCCTATTACTGGAAGAATTGTAGTCATTAAGAAGCCCTAAACCTGTGCCTGTATCCACTTCTTATAATGTGAATTAGTTCACTCAACTTTTAAGGCAAACGGGAATCTTTTGTTCTGACAATAACAGTGTGACCTTGTGCACAATTTATCCATTTGATCTTCTTCTGTGGCTCTCTGCTGAAAAAAACCCAACTTAAACCTTAACCTTAAACCTCAATTCTAAACCTGGAGAGAATAATTTGCACTCAGATCCATTAAACAGCCCTCTGCAATGCAGACTGGTTAAGTTAACTCATAAGGACATTTAGATTTGGCATCTGTTAGATGAAAACCTTCATAATGTGCAATCCAGACAAATGAGCATGGATCTTAAATGCAAATCAGAACTATTCTCCTACACGACACTTCTAGCAGAAAGAAAATAATACAAAATGGCTCCCAGCAATTAAATAAAATCCCTTCAGTTTAATGTAGCCTTTAGAGGCAATGAGGGCAAATCAAGTATTTATTTTAATCACACGGAATAATTATTACCCGTCAGCAAATGTAAAATGATGCTAATTTGCTCTAAGAATGGAAAACCAGCACTGTATTCACAGGCCCCACCCTTCGTGATTGAAGTGAAAAGCACCACCAGCATTTGAGGAGAAAATGGGAGTGATTTTGCTCACAACACTGACAAAGACAGGAGGGCAGGCTGTCTTCAGAGTCGGCAGCACTAAGGGAAAGAGGAGACTCAAGAGTACAAAGTAAGCATTTTCCAAAAACCCTGCACAACCTGATCACCTTTTAATTCCAAACCGATCCTTTAAAACTACACATGCAAACGCTACAGCGCATCATGTTTCCAATTAGAACCCAATGATGGTTTTATATCGTTGAAAATACATGATTTTTAATCCAAAGGCTTGCATTGATAGTAAACTCTCACACCCACTACAGGATATGGTCTGACAGACCAGTCCACACCAGCTGGGCTCTCTTTGTGCCTGGGATGTGGTCTCCTAGCAACCAGTCCCAGCAGCTATCGCAATGCAATGGAAAGAGCAGGATCGGCGCGAGTCAGGGAGGGGCGGGCACTGCATCAATACTGCTTCTACCATATTACCTCCACCACGGAGCAGCTGCAGTGTGCTTTTACGCACAAAGACACCATAATGATGTGATTCTGTACTTTGCAATCCAACTGGGAGTCCCTGGCATGATCAAGCAGTGATTAATGGACACTAATCATGAAATAATTCATTAACATCTGCGGTGATGACAACGGAATCAATATGTTCAGATTGGGATCGCTATCATACGGTGGCTCTGAGGAAATCATGAGAAATGAGTGGCAAAGAAATTAAAGCAAGACAGGGGCAAAAAGAGGAGTCAAACATAACTACAACCCAACCACAAAAATAAAAAAAAATATAAAAACAGCATATTCTATAAAGGTGATTACAATTTAGAAACATTAGGAAAACCAGTACAAGACCTGGGGCAGCCAGACTGCACCCCTGGGAGAGCGCATCAGATTAAAACTCTCCCATCTATCATTTCAGTGCACCTCCCCTCCTCCAAAGCACATCTGATTCAGGCCTTATAAATAAAGAGGAAAAGAATGAAGTAGTCTAGCAACTAAAGGAGCTCAGCAAGGTCCAATCCCAGTCCATCTGTAGAGAATAACATAAGAAACAGGTTCCAACAGGAGAACATTAAACCGTATCAAAGAGCGGACAGGAGAACAGATGTCTGGGTACATATCTACACGTTTCACACTTGCGCCACATCTCCATCTCTTTTAATTAACTGTGATTCACAATAGTGTGGGATGCATAGGTATTTAATGTGTGCAGTCAGTAACAGCTGTGAGCTTTGACACGATCAAGACAAAGGATCAGCATCGGGGTTTATCTGCAAGACACGTTTCACCATGGCTGCTGAATGTGTTTGTAGTCAGAAGGTCTCGACACGCCACCCGTATCCATATCCAAACTTGTCTGTCGGGCCCCACCGCTCACCCACGTTTCATTTATTACTTAATAGAGCGGCACACATTTGATATAAATGATATAGTGAACAGTCTGTGTCACAGACCTTTCTACAGTCCCCCATGAGAGTAATCCAGGTGGCTGTACCTCAACACTCTTTCAATAAAACCTGAACATGAAAAAAAAAAAAAAACATCATCGTCCTTCTGCAGGTGTGTTGAGAAAAATAGTGTTGTGTGCTTCATATGGATTATTCAATCAGCTCTGGCCATTATTACATGTTTGTTCCAGCTGTATTTACAGCTGTGTCACATTTCCATTCCACTTAACCTCTATTTAGTAAATATTCTGCTGATCTTCAAGGCGTTATTGGAGATGCTAGCCCACACAAGGAATCAATGACCTTTATTATGGCAGTATTGAACCTTATGTGACTGTTGTCAAGCCAAATAGCGAATGCATCCTCTTACAATGTGCTTGATTGCATCAATAGAAGACATAGGAAAGTCTGTCTTTTTCTGCCTTTACCAATGTAAGGAGCTGCAGCTTGACTTGTGCCATTTAGCATCTATTTTGGGGAAGAAATCTCTGCAGGAAAAATATATTCTGAATTTAGCAGGTAAGCAAATGAAGGAGCGTAGTGAGTTAAACATAAACCAAAAACATATTCTGATGTATGATTAAACTTTTCTTGTGAACTAAAGAATGTCTGCCCAGCTTATATGTTCAGGTCAAGGCAATATTTGCAGATGATGAAATTTAAAAATGTATCTTTTCTTTTAGAGACACTATATTATCTTTAATCTCATACTTGTCTGATGTAGTGCATATTTTGTAGTGTCCACAGCCACCCAGTGGAGAACAAACATTTTTCAGACTGCAGTGGCCTGAATTCTGTTTGGTTTAAACAGCCTAAGGGGCCTTTAATTGAACACCAGAGATCAGATAAGGTTATTATTGATCGGTTGCCCTGTGTTCTGTGACAGCCCAGTTCTACAGCATTATCTCAAAATGAGAATTCATGCTGAGAATCCAGACGTTACCAGTGTCTGATAGATGGTTTCTAGGACTGTGAAGCGAATCATCTTCCAAAAAGCTGACTAAAAAAATTACAATCATCATCCACAAATATCCATGTGTAACATTAAGGATTCTCAGAGGAGAAGGTTTTACAAGCTTCACTCGTTGACATTAGTTACTTTCACATATTAGCAAAGGTTTTTTTTTAGATTCATCTTCTAACTGACCAACACTTAAGTACCAGTGTGCACCACCCCACATAGAGTAACAATAGGGACAAAAATGATCAAACACAACACAGGGTTTGGCCCTTTGTACACAACCAGAATGGGTGTGAGGCAGTGAGACTTCCCAGGACTTTTGAGCTCTTCAATGACAGATCAACTTAGAAATACCTGGCCAACAAAGGCCAGTGGACTGGATATTATTGCCCTGAACCACAAAACAGGAGAGCATGTTGCCTCAGACCGAAAGTCAGAATAAAGACCAGAGAATGACGGCCATTGTGTGAACAGGTTCTTCCCACGAATGTTCAAAGTCCTCATGGACCTGTCGTGTCACTGCTGAGCGAAGGTAGGAGTGGTCAATATAATTTTGTCCTTTTTTTTTGGCATTTCTGAGCAGATAACTTAGTTTCCTGCTTTCCTTTGATCCTGATACCTGCCTGGGTGTGGGTGGATGTATGAATGATGAACTGTCCCGAGTCCTGACCACACATTTCCCTATTGTGTAGCTTCAAACCCTGCTTTTTTTTTCTTCCAGTTCTTCCATTAAACAAATCCTGACATAATAAGCCATTAAGAGCTTGGTGTATCCATAGGCATATCGTGACCCAATAAACTTTGGTTGTCTTTACCTGAGACATCGTGGTTGGACAGTGGCTAAAGGGAAGACGTACCTGCTTGCCGTCAAGTGTGTAGATCCTCTTCACCACGCCGCTTTCAAGTTTAATGGCCTCTGTGATGTCGGTGAGCACCTGCTCAAAGGAGTGTGCCGTTTTCTTATTGAGCAGGACGCGCACAGCCTTGCGCGGCTTCACACCGCTCCGCATCACCGTCACTAGCTTGGGTCGTACAAAATCCTTGCCCTCTCTGGCCTCGCCGGCAGCCCTGGCAGCTAAGGACTGCATGTTCTTCTGGCTCGCTGAGGCCTTGACGTTCACAGACCAGTTGGGGTTGACGTTCTTTGTGTAGTCAACCTTCTTGTAGAGGTTCTCCGAGGCGCAAACATAGCTTTCCCCTGTGACGGCAAAAAGAACTGGGTTAGTGGGTCGTAACGCACTCAGTAAATCGACTTTGACACCTGAGATTCCCCAGAGGTGTCCACGCAGACATTTGAACCTCAAATGTATTACCATCTTGGATTTCACTTCACATCAATCTGATTTAACATCATCATAATGAAAAATCATTTCACTTTGCCGAAGTAAACTGCAGACACTGCACATGGTGTAGGTTTCGTTTGTTTTGGAGAGTAGAAACTGATCCCAGCCACACTTTGAGTAACAAGATAATTGTTTCTGGAGAGACGTGATGCTGTTGGGTTTTTCAAAATGTTATTTTTGATCCTTGGATCACCACAAACCAAAAGCCAATCATTCCCATCATATTAAGTGAGCGGCAGGAGTCTCAGGAATGGATATCTGATAACACCAAAGCTACAGTTTCTGGTTGGTTAGAGGCCAATGAGATTCAAGGGTTGCTTTTGTAGCTTGAAAAAAACATTGGTCGTTTAAAGTAATGAGTCAAATTCCTCCCGAGGACGGAAATAAGCTAACAGTTTAACGTTAATGTATATGAGACTTCCTTAATATGCCATAACTCACAATGGCGCTGAAGAAAAAAGAAAGGGGAGTTTAAATTTCTCTCATGAGACGACAGACACAGTTCAGGCCGACGATACCTGCCTCACAGCAATACAGCAGAGACACATTTTCACTTATTAAAGATTCATTGTGTTTTGATTTTAAAGCATCCCTGGCTTTGTTAGACTACATTATGACAACCATCCTTCCTGAAACCTGATAAGAGTGATAGACTTCCTGGTTGGTAATTAACGGGGGACTTAAGTCATATAGAGGCTAAGCACTATTTTTTCAGGGAGCTAATAAATTCTACAGCCTCTGTGTAGATCCTCAACATAATCCTCCATTTTCCTTGTCATTTGCGGACCTGCAGTCTTTTACAGCAGATGCTCCTGTTCTTGCCCAGACAGGGAGAGGAGTCTGGGTAAGGACAAAAAGCAGCAGGGGGAGAGCGATTGAGAGAAAGAGAAATTTCGACTGAAGGGGAATCCAGAAGGCAACAATTAGACCAAATGTAGAGAAATTATGCCAAAAGACAAAGAACATGATTACACAGCGCAGAGGACATTGAGCAATTAATTACATCCCACAAGAGGAAGCACGATGAAATGCCCCCCCGCTACCCACAATGCTGACTGTGCTGCCCCTTCTTTTACTGCAGTCACCACACATACACAGGAAGAACAGCACACACTCCTGTCTCTCCTACAAGCAGCTCAAGGAGCAGAGATGATCATTTCCAACATATTAAGCTGCGGTTTATCATCTAGCTTGACCCTAAATTCCCTTCCTCATTCCTCAGGACCAGAACTCAAAGGCAGGTCATTTAACTGGGTCTTCTCATGCAATTCTTGAGAAACACTAGGTCGATGGTTGTTGGCTGAAACAGACTGGGATTGGCCCCAGAATTCAGAATTCAACAAACAGAATTCAACAAGTATACTACATAGATGTTACAGAACTTTTACTTTTGTATCTTCATATCAACCCTACCTACTTCCTGTATAAAAGCTTTATGTTGCTGCAGTGAGACAAAGGTTTCACAGGTTTTCACAGACAGGTCAACGCATGGATCATCCCTTCTGGTGCCAAGCAAAGACTTCATTCATTCACTGAAAAAGGATTCCAAATCATCTTTGGCAACTTGTATAACATGAGTCTCCAAGCACATAAATCCCTTCTGATCAGTCCTCTGAAGCCAAATACACGATGCGTTGCTGTTCATGAGGCTGTCTGTCATTTACACTGCTCTGGCAAACTGATTGGTGAGAGTAGGAAACGTGGTTATTCTGCAGAATCTGTGGATATAAAATACAAAAAGGAGCCATTTTAATGGCATTTCCTCCCCACTGTTAGCGTAGAAGCTGATGGAGATGTTTGGCAGTGACTGGAGTTTTCTTTAAAGAATTGCATGTCGTCTGTTAATGAACCATTTATTATCCTGCTGGGCACAGAGAGCTGACATTACAGCTCATTATGAACCAAAGTCTAAAGATAATAACTCAAATCTGAGACCACTGAGTCCTACTAAGATCAACTTAAGTTTAGAGTTCAGAGACGTCGACCATGTAACATATCCAAAGTAACCCTTCAGATTAGAAGTCATCGAGATCACAGGAGTCTACAGTAGACTGAAAAGATAAGACATCTAATCTCAGAACTGGAAATGTTATGCCTCTAAATCTTCTCAGCACACGAAATGACTTGAAACCGCAGATCAACTTTAACATGGTGGCCTATAATGTCTCACTTACAGCAACTCTACCGGGGAAACTAAGAATCTGACGACGCAAATGATCCCTTATCTCATAAAGATGCATTGGTATAAATATGCTTACCTTCCTCTAGCTCATCCAAGGTTGAGATCTTGCGCATGCCATCAATAGTGAAGATGAAGCGGACACCCTGTGGTAAGTTGATGTGATCAGCAAGTGAGCGTGTGAGGTCAGCCAGGAGCGAGTCAAAGGTGCGAAATCTGTCATTGGCCACAGCGTAGACGATGCCCTTGAAGTAGCGGTCTCCGTTGCGGTAGAAGCGCACCTTTTTGGCTTTCTTCTCATTGGTGAGGGCCTGCAGAGTGCGTGTGCGGTAGAAACTGCAGTGGGCGCTGTGGGTAGGGCTGGGAAGTCCGTTCGTGCGTCCGCCCCGTGGGGTACGGGATGTCTTGTCTCGCTCATCAAAATGTCCAAAGTCTAGCTCCATGATGACTGAAAGTTGTGACAGATGTGACAGATGTGTGGTGGTTTTGACCAGGTCTGAAGAGTCTAGGAACAGAAGGGAAAATAATACATCATCTGTATCACAAAGTTATATTCTCCAATAATAGTAATAATGATAATAATTATGCATTAACTATTTTTGGCTTGTTTCAAAAGTATGTACCAAACAACCACTTTTAAAATCTAGGGAAAAGATCAATTAAAAAGCAAACAATGTATAATCCCTGGTATGTCAGGATTATTAGGTTATTTTTTGCCATGAGTCACCCAAAAATGACTCGTTCCCTTCTTCCCATCCAAGATGCCTGAACAACAATGACACGAGGTGAGCTCTGCTAAAACAAACTCGACTGCTGTTTATCACCATGAGTTTGTACTACAAAAAACAGAGACAATGCATTTTCATTTAAGAAATGTTTGGCTGTAGTGATTGATAGCTTTGCCTCAAACAGTGACACATCCTGACTACTTCAAAGAACATCAGCTGCACTATCAAACAAATCCAGATAACCTCTTAAGGCTTAAGTCCTTAAACTACTGTTGTGGGCAGTATGAGTCTAGAAAATCCTTTACTTTTTCAAATAGTGTGAAGCTCTACACTAAATACTAATCACCAGGAAGTGTCCATTTTTTAACAAGGACTGCCTTTAAATGTCACGATTAAATACTCAGAAAGTTACAGTCAGTGATTCTAAAGAAAGAGATTTGAGTATACAAAAATAGGATTGTACAAAGAGATTAGACTATGATTGACTAGATTAGCACATGTTAATGGGCTAACCAGCAATGATTTGATGGTATATAGAATATCATTATATGATGATTATATCCTAAAGACTAGAACTCATTGTCTCGTGAAATGGCGAGCTTTTCTTCCAACTGTATCTCGGGAAACTTCCAGTGCCCTCTCTGTCTTTTTGTGTCCTTTTCCCTGTTTGTGCACGGCATTAATCTCATCTCTCCTCTCTATGCAAATGTAGGCCTTAACTGAAAAAAAAACCTTAGGACTACTGCTAAAGTAAGTCCTTGAAGGTTTGCAGACAACATCTGATTTGCAAATCTGTGCTATTATGAGGGACAACATTCAGGGCTTTGAATAATTTTGAGAACGCAGTAGTCAGTAAAGAAGCATTTTGTGTTGAATGTGTAAAAAAAAACGGAGCTATTTAAACTGTTGTTGTGTAATTTGGTTATTGCAAACAGCTTATAAGGAGTATATTTGCCAATAAACCTAATACAATAGTGGCATAATTTTGCTTCATCCACTGTAGCATGGTGCACATCTCTGCCTCTTCTTCTGCATTCCGCCTACATGCACTTGTGAGCAGTGTCTCACCAGCAGAGATGAATCAGTAACTGGCACATGAACAACTAATAGAGTTCATGGGTAGTGATTTAAAATCCTTGAATATTTAGTAACCTGTTGATTGTTGGTTTAGCCATCTGAAATGAATGACTCCTTTGCTGCTGTTTGTATGTACAGCTGTATGATCCAGTGCCATCAAAGTGCATTAGGTGAAGGATCTGTGATACCAAAACGTCAACGTGTTGAAGAATTCGGGTAGTAGGACAACTTTTGAAGTGTTACAGCAACAGAGTTTAAGCATTATCAGTGCTTTTCTACTGAGATCTCAGGTTTCACCATGCTGTGACCGAAGCTATAGTTGAAGCTTTCATCGCTTGAAAGAAAATGTTAACCTTGTGTTTAACCTTGTTTTTCACTGTTTCTTGGAGATTTGAATGTTACAGGAGACCCAGCTCATCCTGCTTCTTGGAAATGATGCAAATCTCTTCAGCCAATAATCAAATAGCCACTTATCCGAGATGGGCTGACCAGGCGGGAAGATTTTCTATTTGAAGACTATTTGCTTCCTATTAACCTGCCACCTGATGACCAAATGACCAATTTAGTCCTCAAAAGCTCTTTGAACTGTACCTTTCAAATACACACCCATAAAGACACCCTGTCTGACATCCCTGTGTGACATTTGTTATGGAAGTGTCTGAATTTTGCGTATTATTTTTTATTTTATATTCAATATACACTTATATATATTTTCATTCAAACTAACCCTCAAAATGAAGGGCTTCTAGTTACAGGTAGAAAACATTTAAACATCATAATTATTTGAGTAGAATGATATTAGGGCTGCACAGAATATATTAATCGAGCATTAACATTGCATTGTCTTCATGTGCAATAGTGACATTGCAGAACTGTGCAATTTACTTTGAGCCTCTTTCAACCTTTTCATTCTAATGAATGAAACAGTGTCTAATGGTTTTGCTCATAAAGCCTTTATCAGTTTGCAATCCTTCAGTAACCGGTGGTTTAAAGCCCTGTATAATGCATGTAAGTTTACAGTACTGTATAGAGCACCACACTGGCAAACAGATGCTATTAGATAGAAGAGAACATGCTGCCGCCGCATCCATGTGGCCGGGCCCTCCAATCCACTGCCCACTCCTGGCTGTGCTGCTGACTGGGGTTTTATGACAGGCACGCTGATAGGGGGTGGGCCCTCTGTGGAATGGATGCTCCTCAGCTGTGACAAAGGCCAGGTTTCAGGCCCATCTGACACACTTACGGGCAGAGCTAACAGTGACCCTTCCCCAGCGGAGCATCAAAAAGGACAGTCCATTGTCTCAGACAGGATGCCTGCCTTCAGAGTGACATCATCATCACAGCTCATGCTGGAGGAGCAGCCAGCTCATTCTCCAAGCATGACTCCAGATTTACACACATTCAAAGAACCAGACACACAGCTGTGCTGTGCATCGTGATCGTCTCTCTTCACGGTTGATTGATACACTACAGACTTATCAATAGCTGGATAAAACCACCGCCACAATCAATATCTCCAAAATTAAAGGCTGCTCTGAGCATTCAAACCAACACTGCAGCAACATTGTGAAGTATCACTGGTATGTTCTCACTGGTTCTGTGTTCCAGTCTGAGACACCCACACAGCACACCAATGACTGCACACTCCTGACAAACCAGCACCACATATTGACTCCAGTCATCCTCATCATAGCTGATCCGGGTACAGCGTAAATCCAGAAACGCACAGAACTAGTTCTAAATCAAACGGGAGAAAAGTTTCATCATGCGACACTTTTCATGTGTGATATGGGAGCGAGGCCATATGGTTCTGAGCCGCGGGTTTTTCTTTAAGGAGGAAGGGTCGGGTGTGCTCACACCTTCTTTCTCAATCCACCTGCTCAAACACGCATCTAAACCTAAAATGATTTCCTCCGCACAGAAACACCTCCTGTCATCCAAACTTCCATAATGAAAAAAAAAAAAAAACATTTTTAATTTTCTCCTCTCATCAGTAGGCCTAAAGTCTGCGGATGATCCCACCCGGTAGAAAACTCACCTGCGTCGCAGCTCACGGACTGAAGGGAGCGTGTGTGTGTGTGTGAATGTGAGCGTCGATGCTGCAGGATACCGGCACGCCGTCTCTCCTTTTTGCCTTTGTCTGCCTCAGCCGAGCCGCTGCCTGCCTCAATGGAAGAGCCACTGGGTCCTAAAGCCAACGAGCCCCGGACCCGCCCAATGTGCGTGGGGCTGGGGTGGAGCTGACATCAGCCTCAGCAAAGGTAGGAAATAGGCGATTATGCATTAGAATAAAGGCTGAAGATAAGATATCTTATTATGAGTGTGTATTTTCTGTTAATAGGTGAAAGTGAAATTCTTCTTTAGAATTTATTTTATTTTTTTAGGAATCCCTTCATTCCAGCTCCTGATAGGTTCTGATCACCCAATAAGACTGTGGCTCTCTGATTGTGTCCATGTCCATCAGTGAGACAAACCAGTTTGAGGCTCTTTGTTGAGAGAACATAAAGCTTCAGGATATATATTAGGTTTGTGTTTTGTGTCCATGTATGGACGCTTGTTTCTCCACAAGACATGCTGAAAAGGTGTCAGTGGATTTTGATGGACTTTTTTGTTGGGGTGGGTCTTGGGACACAGGGTGGATGCAGATTCTGCCTCACTTTGTGACTTTTTCGCTGAGATAGTAACTTTTTTCATTTTGCCATATGCCAATATCATGAAAAATAACAATAGACCAATCAAATTAGAAATACTCAGGCATGGCTGACTAATGTTGTTCCTTTGGACCCTGTGAGGTTCAGGACTATATCTGGAGGGTCGGACATTTCAGTGACAGAGAGCGGCAGAGCTCTGCCACCAATATGTAGCTGAGATAATACAAATTCACAGTCATTCAAAAGGATTTCATGTATCTGTGAAAGGAAATAAAATTAATTGTAGATGAAAAATAGATCTGGAGCCACTAATATGCTAAATCTAAGCACAAGGACGTCGTCATCACCATGGTGAGTGCTACAATGTGGCCTGGGTACGATGATTACTGACATTCCCTGGAAACTATTCTCTGACTGTTCAGGTTTTAGTGACAATGGCGTTGGAGGAGTCTACTGATCACTTTGTTGTTACTATTTTAACTCTTAACATCCAGATTGCTCACATTCACACATGAGACACATGACTTTCTTACCTTTGCTTCTGACAGAACTCATGCGCTGTAGTCTGAAAATATGTCACACGGCTTCGGAGGGAAATATATCAAAGGAAAGTTATTTTATTCACTCTTGAATTCTACTTTTACATGTTTACACTTAATGATACCAAGAATAATAAGACAGGCCTATCTGGTGATGGGAATGACAACCGATCCCTGGGGGGAACAAATGTCTGTGCTCGATTTTTACCTGATAAATGAAGTAAAATGATGTGTGGAGAAGTCTGTCAGATTCTTCTTGCAAATGTTACACAGAGAGAAACTGCCAAGCCGAAGAAACCGAAACACCTCGTCACTATAAAGCCCACATTGGCCATGAATTCATATTAAATTACAAGGTGGGGGATGTAAACTGTTCTCAACCTTGTGGCTATATAACTGGTTTACATAAAAAGGGCTCTGTGCTAGTTATTGTAGAGCAATATCAGTTTCACCGACAGCTCTGTCAGGCTAGTGGAGCCTCTATAGGAGGTGTCATGGATCAGAGAAAGGTGAGATGTAGAGCTTCAGAGGTGTCACATGATAGTCCCAACAGGCTCGAATGTGGCCAGAAAAACACAGACGTAACATCGCCAAACAAATGGGCTCCATTGTTATGTTATTCCTTGAAAGGTAATGACTTCTAGGCCTCAAAACTGGGGCATCATACAATGTATAAGGTCCCATAGAGTTCATCTTTGGTCTAATGCTGTTTAACTATATTTGTAACTCCAGTTGGATCTTGTGGATTGATTGGAAGTAGATGTCTTTTCTATTTCTTGTTGACATAGTTACACGTGACATTTCACCTGTTCATGCTGTGAGGACATGAACCTGAGTGCGAAGATGATTTACCGTGGCAACCGTGTTCATTAGTTAATTGATCTACTTTGATGCCAAGCCCACTGCTTTGAATGGAGAACAGGTCTCTTTTTGTTAAAGAGCCAACAAAAGGAGTTGACTCTTTTCACAGCAGGCTGGACTCCCTTTGTCATCTATTCCTCTCCCCTCAGGCTGAAAAGCTTCACTTTTAAACTCAGCTGTTCTCACATTCTGGAGCCTCTCCTTTGAATGTCACGCATAACTCTGATTCACTCTGATCACTGGCTGCTCCGCACCTCCCTCAGTGAGCTCCCCATGGGCTGCTGTCCACTGCCTGCAGTCTGTCAGAGCAGACAGGAGAGAGTGTGTCGATGCAGGGGGTGGTTTATTAGGTTGGGGGCATATGGGATGAGGAGCAGATTTGGAAATTTGGCTCTCAGTGGGGAGCTGTGTCACACAGTGTTTCAGGCCAAAACTGAACATGTACCCAGTGGCTTTGCAAAGCAGGTCATGATATTTCCTTTTCAGCCATGAAATGATCATAAAACACTGTTTCAGGTGTTGCTCTGATTCTTTGACTTGGATTTAAAGAAAATAAAGGTCCCAAATGTATAATTCTGTCACACAGAGTCTGAATGATAGTTTGAAAGTGTTTCACTTTTCATAACGTCTTTCTTCATACTCATATTTCAACCAATGTTGGAATGGAATGGAAATGTGGAGGTGCAAAAAAAAAAAAAAAAGTACTCACCCATGAAAGCACAACCAACTCAGGACCACAGGCCAAATACACCAACTAACTCACCATTCATATGTTTAAACATTGAGTCTTCAGACTGGACGGCTCTTAATGATCTGAATATGTGAAAAGATTATATTTAACATTTAATAATCATGTCAACGAATAAAAGAAGTAATTATTTTAGATCATTTTAAAGAAGATTGACAATGCTTTCATGCATCATTACTTTCAAATAAAGAACCCCATAATAACAGACTACATAAAGCTAATTAAATTCTGCCTCAAACATATTAGGACTTTGGCAACTTAGTTAATATTGTCCTTCCTAGTAATGACTAGGATTTAATGCCAAACCTTTAGATTGAATCTGCTGTACCCTGCAATATGTCAAGTTCAAGTCATGATAACATGACAGATAATGGTTAGCTTTCTGACATGCTCATATCTGATTTGAATTTTTTTTTAAAACAATATAAATATCATAAAATGTAAATCAACCTTAGAAAGTAACTACCTAGCATACGTACAAGCATATCATTATTTGTGTTTTACTCTGGTGGCCACTATATAATAAACAGAAACAATGGTTATTTTCCAAATGTTATTTGCCTTTCTCTCTCCTATTTGTACACAATTCCAGTGATCTAATTAGTTTTTTTTCGAAACCTTGATGGACATATACACATTGTGCATATTTAAACCAGTACAAACAGACCACATTTCCGAAGGAGTGCTCTGCTGGCTGGAGATATGACAGGGTTGAATGAGGTGGACTGCAGGATAAGCATAAGTGGTTCACAGCTGGCGTCTTGGGGAAACACGAGAGAGGGGTGGAGAAGGCTGTCCGGCGAGGGGAGGGGTCTGATTGGGATAGTATGGGTGTGTGTGTGGGGGGGGGGGATGCAACCATGACAACTGAAGGAGGAGGAAGTAAACAGATGTCCACAAGCTGGCAGACAGGCCCAGAGTGTTTGAGCCACTGAGAGACAGGTGGACATCCAGGAACTCAGTGGGGCAGCAGAGTGACGGTGAAGCCAAGTGGGGCCTTATAGAACACAAAACACTGGACTCTCTCATAAATATGTCTGTCATTGTGTAAAGTAGTGACGCCTATATTAGATTTTTCTGTGTCCTAATGTCACTGTGGCACCAAATGAAGTCTTCATTTATTCTTGTACTGACACACGTGACTCCATCTGGTTTTGCCCACATCAAAGTAACAACTACGATGGTCCCACCTACTATTCTTAAACCAAGACGACTCCCTAAATATTAGTAGCCAAACACTACCATCTTCATAACCCTGTTTGCTAATCGCAGTGTCGCCCTTTTTTGTTGGAGCTGAAATCGTGAAATGATGACAGTGATGATGATGCGGCGAGAAAGCCTTCATCTCAGCAGTCCAAATTCATCCATCACTGCCCCTCTAATAACCTGCTTCAGCATTCTGCAGCCACTGCAGCCGCAGTAGTCCAGAGAATAGGCTTGAAACTGGAAAGCCGTCAGTTTAGATCTCCTGGCCAGCTGCTAAATCAGAGTGCAGGAAAAGAAGGAGACGTGCTGTCGCCCTCCTCAACACTGACTGTCAACATGACCTTGAAAAAGTCCCTTGTAACCCAGCTGCTCGGAGACGCACTTGTATGCTGGACCGACCTGGAGGACGGAATGAAACACTCGCTGAAGGGAAGCAACGCAAACGACATGACAACATTTGAGCAGGCTGAGGTTTCAAGGTGACTTTGAGCTCCTGTGCTCTTCAGGAGACAATAAATGTTTGTCCATATCTCAACATCTGTCGGTGGCTGAAGAAGTACTCAGATCTGAGTAAATACATAAAAGTAAATACCACAGTGTAGAAATACTGCATTGTACAAATACAAGTCATCGTCATGCATTCAGAATCTTAAAGTAAAAGCACTAAAACTATTTTTTTTAAGTACCAAAACTAAAGTACTAATTATGCAGAGCGGCCGTTTCAGAATAATGTACATTATAATGATGAATAGGAAGTATTGATGCATTGACGTGTTGCAGAGTGTTTACAAAGCAGGCTGCTAGCTAGCTTGTGAATTTCCCACCACTGTTCTTCTATTATCGTCACCTATAATTTATTTGTTGAATTATTATCTGTAGAATTCAATGAGTCAGATGTAGAGGAGTAAAAAGCACAATATTTGAGTGGAGGAGGGAGTGGCATATTTGGAAATACTTTAAATAACAAGTAACTCTGTGATATAGTTATAGTAAAAATGACAGGAAGTGATCAAATAAACTATGAAATCCGATAACACTGAAAGAATGAATGAAAAAATGAGTGAATGGGTCACTTTTGGGTTAACTGTTAACTTTAAATCAGGTATGTCTGCTCACGCTGTGTGACCACAGTGTGACTCATGATGGGATGTTGTTGTTACAGTAAAGAGGAGATAGCAGGGCAAAGCGCTCTAGTCATGACAGCGTCATCAGACAAGGCCTCATCAGTTACCATGGAAGCTTATTCATGGACAGAAAAACTTGAAAGGCTTATTCTGAGCCTAATCAGCAGCAGCAGCAGCCATTCCAGGAGGACCACCATGAGCAACAGAGGATGACGTCATGTGATGAGACATTGGCAAAGAAGCTTTTTCTTTCTTCATCATTATCATCATACACCAATAAATCACAGATGCTTGTTTTTTCTTCTTTTTACCTTTTTATATTTGCTAATTCAGCTTATTTGCTCTATTATCTTTATCATAGAAAATATGTATCGACCCACCATCCCTTAGCTTAATATTTGAAACATAATGGGTGAAACTAAACAGAGGATTTGTACTGTAGGTCGGTGCATGAGTCAAAATTATGGACAGGGGATTCAGGAAAGTAACATATGACCTGGATTTCTTCTGCTCTTTCAAATAACCATGTGGGGCGTCACCATTGTGCTGTCTCAAGTAGCTTTGTCTGCAGCAGATTTTCTAATGAGGGGCTTTTGGAGGAGGATGACAGAGCGGTCTGCCTTTTCTGCCAGGGAAAAAGGCGTTTAAAGAAAATGAGCAATGCTCTGTGCATGGATACGCCTAATACTAGATCCCCCCCCCCCCTGCTCAGGAGTCCTGCTGGCAGCTTGGTAGCACCATTTGGACTGAGAAGGGTGGCATTAGTCTGAAACTCTTATTATGTCAGATACACTGAAAACCTCTAATCTAGGCACCAAATGAAATGGGCAGAATTAAACAAGAAGGGCCAGAAGGCAGCAGGAGAAAAATCCAAAATACTAAAATCACTTGTTTATATACGCAAAATCTGCCCTCAGAATATTTATTTGTTCAGAACAGCTTAAATGCTTTTGAATACACTATCTTCACAACTGATTGCTATGATATGATACAAATGTTATCTCTTGTGCAAAAAATAGGGGTTTATCCGCAGCAATAACTGTGAATTTTATATTTATAGAATGTATTTGCTAAGTTAGAAAAATTTGTAGACACAAAAGCTACTTAAAGACAAGTATAGACAGCCATAGTTTAAAAAAAATCATTTCAAATATTCCACCAAGTTAAAGAAATGTGGGTCTTAGAGAATAGCCCCTCACTTAATGGTTGGTTGATTGGTTAATTGGTTGTGGGACATCATGAGTCGTCTATGCCTGTGTACTTTTATTGACCTATTATTATTATTTTGCTGATAGTATAAAAATGTTACAAAAAAGCCTTATCTCTCCTTGTTGAAGAAAGATGATCCAGATCCATACCAGGATCCACCTCTCACTCCTCCTAAGCCCAAGATCCATCCCTACACAAAGTTTCATCAAAATCTTTGAGCAAGACATCTTTTGGGCAAACAGAAAAAACAAACAAACATTGGTGATCATGTGACCCCCTCTGAATGTGTGAAGTTTGGACATAGAAGTGATGTTTTGCCTCCACCTTATGCTCATAAACGCTCCTTTAATCGTGACAAATGTCACTGAATTTGGTCATTTTATCATTAAAAGTTGAAGAATCTTCTCAACACATGAAGAGCACTGATGAAGTCTTTCAAGTTCATAACCTGCAGTCATTTTGTTCACCAGAAGATAGAAATATTTCACAAGACGTATGAACTGAATGAACATCAGACCAGATTGTAGTCAAATCTAGTCTAACTTAATACTTTTCATTTCATTTTGGGGTTTTTATAAGGTGTTTTGTAAATTCTGTGCCTGTTCTTAAGAGATATTAAACGCATCATGTGGTTTGAGCATGGATCAAAGGGGTAATTGTCATGTGAGGTAAAAAGAATATCATTGAGCTCATCCTACACACTGACTGTGTGAAGAAGCCAAAACAGGATTAAGTGAGAAGATCAACCAGCTAAGGGACATTTCTATTCTTATTATGTCACAGGGATTTTCAGCAAGGACTGGGCTTTTCATGTCAATATAATGGCAGCTGCTGTTTGCTGCTGCTGCTCATACAATCTCATCTGCTACTAATGATTACACAAGTCGTGCATTATTAGTGCTCAGAGGAGAGAGAAGCGTTGTTTTGTGACGTCAATCATGTCACGTGTCTGCCATCTGCTGGATCATTACCACATTACAACATTTACTGCAACCCTCAGTTTTCAAACAGTGGTTTTGAGAGGCTGGTTGAGATTTTTTTTTTTTTGATACGGAATGAATTTCTCTCCATCCTCGGGGAGCTAATGCCTGTACATCAGTACCACCACCAGTGAGTTATTAATAGACTCTATGTTGTTTTTTTTAAAGTGTTGGTTCTATAATAACAGACTGCATTATTGTCTATACTGAGATAGTGGAAATTAACCTTTGCAGGATTAGTTTTCTTATATTTTGATTAAATAATATGGTTGCAAGTATAAATCAGATCATTTCTGAAGATACACATATATTGTTTATATTGTATTGTTGTAAGTGCAGCAGAAATGTTTTGGGTACCACTGAGGTTGATTTAAGGGGAAGAAGACGGTTAGTCACAATCAATTCTGATTGATTATGGGGGGCTAAGCTCAGCTCATATTCCTTCATTGTGACTGAAATCATGGTCAACCAATGTGGTTTAAATTTGGGACTGGGTTTAAGAAATTCTCAATTTGTATAATGTTTAGTGGCTTATTGGTTTTGCCGTTTCTTTCGTTGCTCTTGTTTTTATTTTTGCTGAGGCCAATATCATTGCAGCCAAAAAAGTAAAGATTTTCTGATTTTCACCCATCAATTCAAACTCCGTTTTACCGTTTTTGTCAGTCAGACAAAACCACAGTCTTTGGTCTACATCACTGCAGAATAACTATAATCCATGTTGGATCCATGTTAGTGCAATTAATTAAGAAATTAAATGCACTAGAAGGGAACTTAAGGGCACATACCTCTGCCAAGGCCCAATGATCCCTTTTAATTAAATTAAGCACGAATCAAAATTCCAACAAGGCATGTGCACCGTTAAAATGGCTGCCTTCAGTTTTCGGTTCAAGTAAGGGGAAAAAAGAAATCATGGATCCACCTTTTTTCTCATAGCTACTCCAAAATTCAACTGTTCCATTTTTGGCACATGCCTCATTCTTCCACAAAGTTTCATGTAAATCTGTCTAGTTGAGAAACGTTTAGATTTTTTTTTTTTTTGTTTGTTTGTTTTGCTCATGTCCCTTTAGGGACTCCGTACTATCTCACAACGATGACAGAAAAAGCTGAAAATTTATGGATCCCTTTATTCCCTTCATTTGGATCCACTCCAAAATTTGAGGATTTCTTCTATAGCACATGCTTCATCCTTCCACCTTGTTTCCTGGTAATCTGTTCATGACAAAAACATTAAAAGTAAAAAAACGTGTCTTTTGTTCAGAAAATACAAAATATAATCCTGAATATCACCCCTTTTTCTGGATCCACTCCAAAATATAATACATGCCCAACCTTTCTACCAAGTTTAATCAAAACCAGTCACTTAGTTTATGCTTAACAAATGGAAATGGTGGAAAAAGTCCTATCTCACTATGTTAAGGAAAGTGAGAAAAAAATCCTGGACCCATTATGTGGATCCACTTCAATGTTTAATGGATTTTTCATATGCCCGACCCTACCCTCCCAATTCAGGAAAATCTTCAAGTAGTTCATGTGTAATCCTGCAAAAAGACAAACAAGCAAACAAAACTGACAACACCTGGAGAGTGCAAACCTCTGCCAGGGAAGCTCAGTTTCCTGATGAAGTTTTAATGCCATTTGTGGTTGCACTTCAGTCTCCCTTCCTTTTCTAAACAGATCTGTAATGGATCTCACCTCCACAGGATCCTGGTGCCCTCTCCTAGTAGGAGAACTGAAGGTGCAGCTCATGTTCACTCCCTGAGGAACACCTTGATGAGGCAGGAAATCATTGGTTTATAATGATCCAAATTACCAACTAAATCTAATTTGTTGTTCCTTACAATACCATTCCAAAAAAAAACTTCATCTGTTCATACCTTTTTGAGTAATCCTGCAAAAAACATTACCTCCTTAGCCCAGGTAATAATGTCAGCAATAATAATATGAACAATATTTAATTTACTTAGCTTTTAAAATAGTGTTTTAAACATGTTGAATGTTAACGTTTTGGAACAGTTGTCCTTTACGATAGTATTATAGACGAGGACAACCATACAAAAAACAAAAAAAATCTCAGAATGATTATCGGGAGCTATTATTTTGAAAACCCGCTCAAACCGGATGTCTCCCCTTAAACTTTACCATCTGGATACACACAATGCATTGAAGGCTATGGTGGGTGAGGACGCACACGGAGCCCCAGTAATCTCTCCCGACTGACTGATCTGCAGCTTTATCTCGTCCTGAGAAGATGTCTGTGAACGAGGTCTACGTGTTCCGGCCCTTCAAGCTCATCGCGCTGCTGTGCGTCTTTCTGGCGCTGTGTTTGGACATAGTGGCTCTGCTCAGTCCAGCCTGGGTCACCGCGGACCATTTCTCCCTGTCTCTGTGGGAGTCCTGCTCCCAGTCCGAGGGAGAGGAGCCACGGTGGAGCTGCTTCTCCACTCTCACATCTGGTACGAATCAGCACCTTTATGGTTTATTTCCCGGTGCTTCTATAACTCACTGTCCCGGGCGTAAGGATGCTGTTGTTTTGTTGGATAATAACTAACTATTGAATGTTTCAACATGTTTTTGCGCTCGTACGATCATGCTGAAAAAATACTTGCGAACTCAAAGACATAGTAGTATTGATGGGGAACCTCATTTGACCACTTTTCTGGTATAGCCTACATGTAATGCACAATGCACTGGTAATTATGCCATGTGTGACTCTAAATTGTGGAGGTATTAAATTACCATGTTATCTGTGGCTTCTTTCAAGGTCTATTTTTAGAGCCACACAAAGGCAACGCATTCAAAAAAAATTTTTTTTTAAAGGAGAGAGATTTGTTTGTTTTGAAGCTTCCAGGCAGAGTTTGTTGTACTTGGCTTATTGGCTTCTGTCCATCAGCTGAGGCATTCAGGGCTTCGTGTGCTGTTGATAAATTTCCTCTGTTCATACCAGAACAGTGACGTGGTGGCAGTGTGACAAACACACTGTGGTGCTCAGCACAGCCAGGAAGGTTTGACTAACTGATGAGGAGGCATGAGACCAAGGAGATATTTAACTCATATTGTTCTAGTGATGATTCTCTCTGTGTTTTCAGTGAATGGTCAACAAAGGGCCGGTGAGTCAGTGTCACATTTAAATGTTGACACTGGTGCTTTAACATTATAACTGTATTACCTCCACAAGGAAGTAGGTTTTTTTTCAGACATTTCTTTGTTTGTTAGCAGGATTACTCAAATTACTGTTATTATTATTATTATTATTATTATTACTATTATTATTATTATGTTTGATAACAATAACAACAACAAAAAAATCAGCCTGGTAATGTGAACGCAGTTTCTTCTCTTATTTGTTTTTTGTCCATCATCCCTTCATTTATTAATCCCTCGATCTGCCTTTCTTGCACTTCTGACATTTATGACAGATTACAGACTCTTTTGCTCTGTTCCCTCTCGACCTCCAGCCCCACCTTATAGACAAATCAAACAGCTCGTCTCAGTCATGTCACAAACACTCCCTTGCTAACAGCTTAAGTGTGGAGGTAAGAGCTTCTTGTGCAGTTTGCCTTGTGTGTCTGTGTGGTTATATGCGTGATGCGTGAAATGACCCTGGGACAAGAAGTACGGTGGCTGAGTAGGATCACTGTCTGCTGTTTTTAGAGCTTCAGGAAGAAAATGCTCTTTTCATGCAAAGTAAAGGAAAAGCTTTGCCTCAACTGTCAGATCCAAACTAGCTGTGCGATTTTGTCATGTTGTGACATAACAGAGCATTAATTAAGTTATTACTAAAACCAATAATAATCGAATGCAGAGGCAATTATGTAATATGATGAAGAGTAGATACATTTATATAGTCTCACAGTCACCTGCCCTTAGAGAACAACCATAATGCTGATGAGGCCCGGGATGAAACTGAGTTTGACATCTCTGTCCTACACAATTAGGATGAAGCTGAGGATGTTGGTTTATGGAAGAATATGCAAAAGCAAATTAAAGTAAAGCTAGAAAAGTAAAGACTTACAGGTAAAGGTATGACCACTGCTAAATACTCACATAAAGAGCAGTGATTAGTCTCTACAGTATAAGGAATGGTTGCTTTTGTAACTTCTGACATTTGGGAATAAATGTAAAACCAGCACGTCTTGGGAGGAATGTCTCCGACGGCAATGTTTAGTTACGACTACTGGAAAGAAAAAGTCACACGATATTAGTGTGACTTTCTCCAATATTACTGCCTAACCTCTCGACAGCTCTTTTAGTCTAAATGTTATGTTTCTTAAAACAAGTGAAAACATTCTCCATTCTCTTAGTTCTCAAAATGGAATGGAGCCACGTAGAACAGCTGTCCCACTCAGCCCACATTTTCACTTGTTTTAAGGGGAGTATGACGCTATGAGTCCAATCTGACTTTAGTCCCTCGTTAAAACGGACATTTTTTTGCAGCCTGCACCCCAACCTGGTTCAGAACCGTATCTAAAATCCTGGAAGACAGATTGACCGAGTCTGTGAAACCAACACAGCTTTTAGAATAAGGCCATTTAACCGGCCTCCTACACCTGTTACATCAGCTTAAAGCTTAAACATCAATATTGATCTTTACATCGAAGCCCCATTAGGAAGACAAGCAGGAGTATTTACAGAAACATGTCATTATTTCATAGCATACTGAGGTTTTAACCACAGCTACGCTACATATTAATAGAAAAACTTCTTTTTATATGTATATATCATGCACAGCTCAGTCATTTGAATATTTAATCTGTCAGGATCACAGAGACAGTTTGTTCCACGTTGTAGTGCCAGATCCACTTCAGGTAATTCATTGACTTTTTCTCAAATTAGGTCTTCGATCAACTTCTGCTTGTTCATTAAGATTGAAAGCAGTTTCTCCTCGGCGTACATTGGTGCTCAATTTCTTTAATGGATTACTCTCAGCTCAGAAGCACCGGAATGAACAAAACAGTGAATGAGCTGGTCGAGGAACTTATTTGCCAAAAAAGCGGAACATTTTTCTACTATAGACACCAACATGAAGAAGGAGGAGCAGAAAAGAAAGAGGCCAGAACACATTTCTCTCACCGAGAAGAGGCTCCATTTGAGGCTCCTTAAAAGTAAGAGGGGGAAACTCAATGCACAGGCAACAGCATTAGCTGGGCCACCAATCAGAGATCATCCAGCTGGAAGTATAAAGGCCTCAACCCCTCAATGCATGTGAACCCAAAATACACATCATGAAAACAGAATCAGCTGGACAACATTTATCATTTCAGATGCCTCATTCCTTAAACTCTAAAACAGTCAAAATAAATACAAACAAACATACATGACCCTCAACAAGGTAAATATATATCTGTATGGAATCAAGAGAAATAAATGAGCTGGAATCGTTGTTACCTCTCACAACAAGAGCTGGAGGAGGTCATGTGATCACCGACATTAGTTTGTTTTTGGTTTTCTTTCTTCTCTGTTTGTCTGCAACATATCTACAATATTTATTTTGAAGACATTTTGTGTCGGGGGGGATTATAGGCTAAGGACTGGGACTGGGATCTGGGCGATGATATATAATATGTATTTTGAAGGGGGCGATATGTATTGGGTCACAGTAACAGAGAGGAGCAGAGACATGACACTGACACCACTATGTAGCTGAGATGATGCAGGTTCAGAGTCATTCAAATGGATTTGATCTATCTATGACAGATAAGGAGTTATATCTAGAATAAAACAGATCTGGAGTCACCATGATGGAAAATAATATATTTGTTAATAAATCATTAACTACTGATGAAAAAACCACATGATTCTGAGCTAATAGTAGGTTTCCAGGGCCGAGGACTTAGGAGGTGTTACTTCATTTGGCATGAAGTCTGAGTAAAGCCACATCATAGCAGACTCATTTTTTTAACTCTTCTTGTCTTGTTCTTCTTCCAGTATTGGTAGCAGCCCAGACATGCTTATGGTGGTGCTTTAAGTAGCTGCAAATTGTTGCAGTAGTGTTAATGTATCTCATTTCATACGTTTGAACTGGTGAGTTAACGTAAGAGTAGAAGTATATTAAGAAAATGTCTGATGGCGTCTGTTTGCTCAACACATCCTATTCATTTGAGTGTGGGTGTGATTCCCACATCACACTGGAGATCACTGTGTGCTTCTCTCACCCAAACATTGAGGTTGCTCTGGGGTGTATCCTGTCTGGTTCCACTTCTGCACAAGTGTATCCGAGGCGTTGACCGGTCGAGAGCACTGACACCCGGGGACAAGAGAAGAAATACTAAGCAAAGTGCATATGTATATTTTAAGGTGAAAAAGAGTTTGCTCATAATCTTTCCATTTACAGTAATGCATAGGAGGCTATAGAACTTATAAAACAGTAGTGCAAAATGTACAGACTGTCTGTCGTTTAAGGTTTATAACATTCAACATCCATGATATAATGAAATAAAATAATAAAATAATTATAATTATAATATAATATAATATATAATATAATTATAATAATAAAACTATTTTAATTATAAAATAATTAAAATAGTCTTTCCGGACTCTTGCATGAATTTTGCCTTGGACAACAACCTTTGCCCATCAAGATTTAGAAGAATCTTCTGCAGCACTTCAAAAGTGCATTTGTGCTCTGGTGGGTAGTGCAGGTTCAAAGTGTGTATCAAATAACAGAACCAGCCATCCCAAAGTTCCCCAAGTCACTGAGGAGCATCACACCTTCTATGAGGATACCGATGTCCTCTACGTCATCTCCAGGCTCCACACCTTCCTTTTGTATGACATACACTCCCATCACAGTTTGCTCCATGGAAGCGTTGGCCTCGGTGTTCTGTGAGGTCAAATATGACAGTAAATACATTTTCTGAGTCTGCCTTCAGTCTCAGTCTACAGTCTCAGTTTGAAAAGAATGAACAAACTGTGCATTCTTGACGGCAAACTGCAAATGTTTCAGGTCTGGAGAATAGTTATGTGATCGACAATACTTTGTTCTCAGTCTCCAAAAGGCAAGAACTCAACATCTATACAAGATCTCGACTAAATCAGACACGAAATGAGGCAACCTCACATGTGCATGGTGGTTTTCATTCTTATCAAAAAACATTCACCATGTGATTTTACCAATTACTTACTCATCTCTGGCTGAGGCTGATGTAATCAGTATAATGCATGTTTAAAGAGTTTTGAAGTAAAACCCTGCATAATCATAGCACTAGGGCTGGGCAACATATTGATATATCAGTAATGTGATAAGAGACTAGATACTGTCTGGGATTTAGGAGATTGTAATATGACATGTTTTGTCTTTTCCTGGTTTTAAAGGCTGCACTACAGTAAAGTGATGTCATTTTCTGAACTCACCAGACTGCTCTAGCCTTTTTATTATTTGCTATTAACCACTTAGTTATTATATAAGCATTACTGATGATTATTGATCAAAAATATAATTTTGTGAATATTTTGTGAAAGAGGCAAAAGTCATCCCGACAATATTGAAATACAAACCTTGGAGATGGCCGCCATGAACCGTCTTATTTTTCTTCCAGCCGCCCCACCTTTGCATGGAAAGATCACCATCATGCGTGGAGAGTACCGGTCGAGCTCAGCAAAGAATGTAGACAGCATAGGTACAGTTGAAATGTGCAGGAACTCCTTATCGATCTGAAAAACATTAACAATGCACAACAATGAATTACTAGTTGTTTGATCACTATATCGGTGAGGACAGAAACAACTGGTCCACACTATAATATTTGATTTGCCATTATATTCCTGTTCTTGTGCCTGTGTAATAATAATACTGAATTGGAAGCTGTCTGTGTAAGCTGAGATGAATGAGCTTTATAGACATGTGTGGTGAGTCCACTTCACGCCTTAATTGTGCATGGACAGTTTACACATATGATGTAATTTATAATGTTTAAGTAATTTGTATCTACTACTCTCTCTGGCATCACAGTGTTTGCACTGCCACACACACGTCACTGAAAGAAGAAAAAAAAGAGCAAATGATATGATATGATAACAGATAAACAAAAATATGAACTTACCTATGTTTTGCAGAGGTGGTGCACACAATCTCAGCATGGGGACACTGCTTAAGTTAGTTCTTTATCTGGTAAAAAGAGAAAATGTTTTAAAATTCCTATACAACAGTAATAAATAGATAGATAGATAGATAGATAGATACATAGATAATCTTTATTGTCTGCCCCATCAGTGACAGAAATAGATAGATAGATACATAGATAGATAGATGGATAATCTTTATTGTCTGTCCCATCAGTGACAGAAATAGATCGATAGATAGATACATAGATAGATAGATAATCTTTATTGTCTGTCCCATCAGTGACAGAAATTTGTCTTTGACAGGCTCAACACATTCAATTCACATATAAAACATCACACAATTGTGAATAAGTATTACAATATCTAAAATTAAATACACTGAAATGTGTAGACAGCAATATTTTTATTATTAGCCAACAATAAATTAGTAAAGCAATTTCAGTTTGCTTGGCATGTCTGCATCAAAATAGGCCACACTGCACTGCAACAGTGTTTTAAATATCCATGGATAGAACTGAGTCTGTGTAGCAGATAGGTTTAGACTAGTGTGGCCAGATGACAATGCCTATAATTCGGGACTGGGCACTTGGAGTGGTCCGGGTTTTCAGAAATGCAACATTTTAGTGAATTATAACATTTTTAAAATTACATTAGCAGGAAACCGGATTGCATTGAAAAAATACAATATTATGTATTAAGGACACATCTGTGCCACTTTTGACCTCTATCTACTCCCTGACGTCCTCTCTTCCATTCGTAACCAAACATAAACGCCAAGACAAAAAGCTTCATATTCAATTTTGACAAAACGTCCCAATACTTCTACGACGCTGCAATTGATATGAGTCATAGCGCCAGGCAACTTTATACACGTTTATTGAATGGAAGCTGGTAATTTGTCATTTCGATCATTTTTCACATCAAACGTGAAAAAAACGCCGATAATTGTAGCGCTGTAAGTTCAGCTTCTCTGGACATTAAAGAATGACCAATAGTAAGTTAAGTTAACCACTCTAAATCATCTTAACACGATGACCACATCTATATCATGGCGACCGTCCCAATAATGTTAGCGAGGTTGTAGGTTTATTTTTTTTACTAACGACGGTTCAGTGGAAGGAATTTTCACATGCAGCACACAAAAGCAATTTAGCAAAATAATGTACCCAGGGTGTAAATAGCGTATCCGACTGAGAAATTTCTCAGAATTGTCTAGTAACTACTAATTATCAATCACGCTGTTTAACTAGATAAATCAATGTATATACATATATATATTAATTACTTACCCTTAAGTTCAAGGATGCCAAACGATTAGGTGTTGCATATACTGGTTGTCATAAAACTTCGATTTAAAAAGAAGAAGAAGAAATAAACCAATAGTTGATAAGAAAAAGAAAAAGACCCGCCTACCTGTTGTATTCTCCTTACTGTTGCCTTTTGTAAACCTCGTAAATTTGAATTACCCTAAAACTACTGTCGAAATGGGTCAGAACTCGAAGAATTAAAAGTAAAAACACAGTTGAAATGAGTAGTATAAAAAACAAAAATGAGAAATTTATCAAATGTATTGACAAATATATGCACATTAGCTCCAGAATTTCATATTTTGGTGTCTTTGGTATACGATGTCTATTTGCCATAAAGTACAGCTCTCCAGTTTCCACATTTCCCACATTTTCCACGTATCTGAAGTATCTCCAAAATTGTGTTTAACCTTTGACCTACTTTTGGCACAAGACCTTTAACCTTTGACCTACTTTTGGCACAAGATGACTGTAAAACTGCTTTTGCTCCAAAATATAGCACTTTTAAAAAAAAATTTTTTTTTAGCTTTTTTAGAGCTGGTGGCCCAGTTAAAATGTTTCAAAAGGTTTTTCATAAAACAAATAATTATTACCTTATCTTATCTTATCTTTTCATCTTATTATCTTATCTTATCTTATCTTATCTTATGGTCTGTGGTGTGATTTGTTACTTGTTATTTGAGTTGTTTTTATTCGAGGCAATTGCAGGCTGTCATATGCAGGACTGATGAGGAGATCGGATAGAGGCATTGGAGATCAAGTCCCTTCTGTCTCAGTTGTCGACTCTGCAGGCCCAGAGGACAGAGGAGATCCAGCACCTGGTTTGGAGTAACACAGGTGAGCTCATATTTTACGACGAGCGAGCCTGATCTGCTGGACAGAGAGGACCGCTGATCTGACCTTCCAGCACAGGCTTGATCAGTTGAAGATCTCCAAACAGTAACTCAGTCAGCGACTGCCTCCAGACTCTTCTCCCTACCCTCAGCCCGACCCCAGCTCCTTCCATGATACCTCTGCTAACCTAATGCTAAACATATAGACATTTAAAAAATATGGGTCTTTTTCTGTATCCACTGCATACACTGACATTGTTTTTGTGACTTGAATATGGATTAAAGCTCATTAATTAACATGTTATATCTCATGTGTTTAATCCATACAAATATCTAAGTGTACAGGTTGTTGTTTGTAGGATGTTGTGCTTTAGTTTTTCTTAGCCAAGATCAGGTAACTAGTGCTGCATTAATGCTCCATAGGTGAGGATTGAACCCCTACAGTAGACTGTTGCTGACATATGGTGGCCGATATGGGTATTACAGTGACAGAGTTTGTTTCAGAGATATCCCCAAGGGAATAATCAGGGGACATTCAACCCTCTGCTGATTATATATTCATGAATGAACAGAGCAGCTGTCAAAGAGCTCATCATCAGAAATAATCAACACGTTCAAGAGACGAATGCTGAGCTGATGAGTGAAGGGTTCAATACTTGGGAAGCTCTCAGGGCAGGGATGAATAGTTTTAAAGTTTTTTTACCCACCCACTGGGTCTGATGGACATGATTGGGGGTTTAAAACAATAAAACCTCAACAGTTTAGGTCAGTGTAATTAACAGATGTTGACTTTATGTCAGTCATAAGCAATACAGACAGCATACATGGTTAATAGTTGCCACTGACCTCTGCTACATCACATTTATCAATAAACCTTCTCTTATGTGATCGACCGTAGGCGTGAATGTGAATGGTTGTTTGTAAGGCTGAATGACAACTCGTTAGCTAATCTTGACAAAAGGACTAAAGTGAACTTAATATAATGATAAAGTGAAAGGACTCAGAGAGCTCAAACCTCCACCAACACCATTCATTAAAACTAGAACAATAAGGAAGTAGTTTCCAGACCAAATCACAACAAAAGCCTATAAAAAAATGCTGATCAGAGACATATCAATGACTTTAAACAGGTGCTATACTGTTAAACATGTATTCACATGAAATAGACTTATTTACATACAGTATATGTCTGAGCCTTCAAACACGCCTCTGACTATTCCTTTTCTTGAAATTTCCTCCTGAAAATCCATCCTCCAGCACTTCAGTTTATCTTCTGATGACTCAGAAAACGTATCTACAAACAATTTGTACAACAGCGATACCTGTCCTGTACCATTAGCATATTTCATGGAAATGTCTACCAGCAATGAGAAGGGTGGCTGGTTTAGAGAATGGTTTTGAGAAACAGAAATAAAATTTCTCATTTGCAAGAACTCAAAGAAGTGTGTTGCAGGGAGGTCATACTTTTCTTGTGTTTCTGTAAATGACATTAACCTTCCTTTGTTATATAGATCCATTATCCTGCTTACTCTTTTGCTAGCCTATGTCTTAAAACTAGCATCTTCTCTACTGGGTATTAACTTATTATTGCCCCATATGGGTGTGAAACATGACAGTGGCTGAGACTGTCCTAATACCAACATAGGTTTGGAAGTTTTAGACCCATGCCTCAAATAGATGGAGAATCTCTTATAAACATTGCAAGTGGCTCCATTGCAAGCACAAATAGCAATGGAGAAAGAGGACATCCCTGACGTGTGGATCAGTTTGCAGATATTGTTGTAAACTAGCATTTGAGGACTATTCTTTGGAGCTCTACAAATCCTCAGTTCTTCTTTTTGTCACTTTACTCTATGTTTGATGCTTAATGGCCGTTGTCTGTGTAATTGTTTACTGTGTTAAAAGTTCAAATGAAATATTCAAAGATAATAATGTTGCTTTTGTTGTTTGTAAATTTAATTTAAAAGAATTTAGAATATTGATTCATGATCATGATTCAGTCGGGGTAAATCATGGCACTGAATTTCTGCACCAGTTTCTGAGCAAAAAATCCAACATGAACAAATGTTTTTGTCAGTGTCGGATCTTTAAATTTCCACATTTCTGATTTATACAACACATCATAAGCCTCAGTTGTTTCTTGACCAGACACCCTGGAGCAGTAACCTGATGGAAAAGAGATGATTTATGTGTCCCTAACATCCCTAACATAACATTATATAAGAACATGAAGTCCAGCAGTATAATGAGGCTTTGTGTGAACTCTAACCTTTAGAAAAAATAAACATGTTAATGTTCTCTTTTCCTCTTAAACTATAACCTAATATCCATGACACGTACCATCAAAAGAGGAAGTTCATGCTCTGCATGGAACAAAGGACACTTTTGGAAATATTTTTTACATGCTTCTTGTTTTTGCATTTGACTGTTTTGTCAACACTCAACACTACAAACCTGCAACCACTGGAACTATGAAGGACTATGAATGAACTATGAATGTCAGACACAATGTTTCTGTACAAAAAATACGTGATTTAGTTTTCATCCACACTCGGACACAAATTGTCAGAAATTGTTTTTTTTCTTATAATTTCGTTAGAGTCACATCTGGTCAACCTGCAGTAACAGTGAAATGTGGATAGAGAGCGCGTTTCAGACAGCCAGAGTTATTCTTAATAACATTAGATTTAAAACTCAGCTTAGGTTTCATCATTATTATTTCAAGAAAGATAATATAAGCTAATTAATCATAATGTGAGAAAAACATCATTTCAAAAAGACATGCATATACACAAACTAATGTTTATTTAGAATAACAACCAGAACATTTGCTTTAATTTATGATATAACTGAAAAGAGAGAAATATGCTGCCCCAATAAAGAATGAGACAACCAGAGCACACATAAATCAATGATTTAAGAAAAGATCTGCTCCTTGAATCTAGTTGTGGTTCGGCCATTGATTTTTCTCTCTATGGGAAAAATCAGGACCACGTTTAGCATATCTGAGGCCTCAAGGATTTTTCTTTGCCTCTATATCTAAACACACTTTGAAACTGATGACTTCAGCTCATATTGGAGCTGTTCATGCATAAGAGGGTGTTGTACTCTGTCATAGCAGTAATCAAAGGTAGATCTAGTGGGGTCAGAGACTCTTTGACAACATGCCTCTCTAGACCCCCTTATGCCTCCTAATCTTGAGTTGTTTTCTTCCTGAATCCACATCAAAGTGTGACTCTCCTCTTTTCATGCTGTTCTTTTTTTTATTCAATCCTAACAATTTCTCTAACACTACATGTTCTGTACATTTTGTATTGCCTAAGATATTTATTCTCTATATGTCATAACGTTTCTTCAAATGATTATTTAAACAGTCTTCCTTTGATTGGAAATTGTTGTAATTTATCAGATATAAATTTATATATATCAGATATACATTTATATATATCAGATTTACATTTACATATATCAGATATACATTTATATATATCAGATATACATTTATATATATCAGAAATACATTTATATACAGTATGTCAGATATAAATTTATATATATCAGATATACATTTATATATATCAGATATACATTTATAAATATCAGATATAAATTTATATATATCAGATATACATTTATATATATCAGATATACATTTATATATATCAGATATAAATTTATACATATCAGATATACATTTATATACAGTATGTCAGATATAAATTTATATATATCACATATACATTTATATATATCAGATATACATTACATATGTCAGATATACATTTATATGTATCAGATATGCATTTATATATATCAGATATACATTTATATACAGTATGTCAGATATACATTTATATATATCAGATATAAATTTATATATATCAGATATACACTTATATATATCAGATATACATTACATATATCAGATATACATTACATATATCAGATATACATTTATATACAGTATGTCAGATATACATTTATATATATCAGATATACATTACATATATCAGATATACATTTATATACAGTATGTCAGATATACATTTATATATTTCAGATATGCATTTATATATATCAGATATACATTTATATATATCAGATATAAATTTATATATATCAGATATACATTTATATATATCAGATATACATTACATATATCAGATATACATTACATATATCAGATATACATTTATATATATCAGATATACATTACATATATCAGATATACATTTATATATGTCAGATATACATTACATATATCAGATATACATTTATATACATACCCATCTGTCATTTTCTGCCATAACATTTCTTGTCCACGTTTTGCTCTTGTGGACTCTGAAAAGTTCACAAGTCAAGTGATGCCTTGAAGAGTTGACTACGTAAAAAAGGAGATATTTAGTGGAGGAAGGCAGTAATAATGTCTAATAATGTCTAAGAAAAAATCAGTTCTGAAGGCTCCAAATGGATTTCTGCCATTGATCTGAAATGTTGATAATTAAGCTAATTAAATAATTGATCTGACTAACATTTTAGTTTCCAATGCCATATCTAACTTTTGGATATTCACTTCAACATTAGGCCATCACTGGGATTAGGGGGCGTGGACAAAAACTAAAATCTCAAAATTTCTTTTCAAGCTTGGAGACAATACATGAGTTGAATCTCTGTCTTTTTTTCCATGCAAGCAGAGAGACTAAAATAGTTTATGTAGGCCTACATGTGAAAAGCCTGGGTAACTCAGGACAGCTATAAGCTACATTACTGTTACTGAAAGTAATCAATGTTGTACAAGTTGTCAGAACTCAATGTTCACTCAATTTAGACATTTAACATAATGCAAAAACAGAAATCCACACCAATCAAAACAGCTGACACATCACAGCTCCAGGTAAGTTGTGATACTGGTTTATTTTTGTTCCAAGTAACAACTAAACATATCCTGTATTTGTGCTTTGTATAGGTTGAGGGGAGAACTTCAGCCAATGAGACGTTCAGCCAGCTGATTGACCAAAGGACTATCTGATCGCATCATTTCATCCACACCCACTGCCATCATCATGGGGGTTTGCTATGACACCCTAAAAGTTTATCACCACAGCTGGTGGACTGGAGACACTGGTAGATGATAACTGGACCCACAATACATGGATCATGTGTCATTTTAGCCCTCAAATGACAAAGAATAGACACATAGACTAGTATTTCACAGTTTAAATACAAACAGTGTGACTCAAATAGAATGTCAACAAACAATAAGTATTCATTCAGTGAAAAATGTTTCTTCTCTGTCCATGAATTCATCATTCAGACAGCAGGTCCCCTTTACACTGCTTCTGTAGTAAACATTAACAACAACTAGGTGGCAGACATGACTCAGCACTTCTTCACAACGCAACTCTGTGTCCTGACATAAATCTCAGCACATTCAACATGAGAATGTTCCACAGAAACATACATATGTAGACAACTAAAGCTGAGCTCTGTGTGAAAATAATGAATAACCAGCAGAGTAGAGGTGCATTAACTTGAGGCTGCAGGAAAGCATGCAGCGTTAAAAAACATCACATCAGATGACATCCATCCTAGTGTTATACACCCATATTAAAACTAGGCTTAAACTGCCTTTTGTTCCATATATTCTGTTAAAAACAATCTAATAAAGTCATTTAATAAGTTGAGTAATGCATTTATTAGGAAATGCATGGTTGTATGCTTATTTTCATGTTTGTATTAACAATGAATCAACTTTGAGCCAATACAGTCATGCCATTCATTAATGAGGAAATAATGAGTCAGTGGTGGATCAGGACTCATGTATTAAATATAATTATTTCACTAGAATGTAAACTCAGACAGATGGTCTCTCAGCAGCGGTAGAAGGCAGCAAAATGTAAAGGTGTCCTTAAACACATCTCTGGTGTGTGATTTCATCTCATAATCACACTATATGATCTTTCATTGAATTATTAAAGGATTCTCATCCTGCTATATGAATTCAGTATAGCCACAAACAAATGTTAAACATGTACAGACATGTCGAATGTACCAAAATTAAACAAACTCAACACTTTGAACTTTTATAAGAGTATTGTGTTTTGAGAAAAACGTATTTTCTTTTTCATATGATTTTTGCAGTAAACCCCTGTTTGATGTAAAGTTTTAAATGAAAATATTGGTAATAAAACAAATCTCTGCAACTAAATGGCTACTCAAACATTTTTTTGTCAATGGAATCATGTTAATGCTTGATTTTCTGGTGACTATTAGACCTACGACAAAAGCAAACTTTTTATTTGACCATAATGTAACTCACTCAATGACTGTTGTGGAGAATTGTCAAGTTCTTAATGGTATCACAATAGCTGAGGGTTGGGGTGTTCCAAGAGTTTTCATAGGAACAATAAACATCCAGCTGTCCATTAAAAATGTACCGAAGTTTCTTCTCTTCCTGGTTCGTATCTTTCTAGTTGTAAGACTGATGAAATAGGGCCGTTGCTACTGAGCAGAACAATCTGCATAGCAACTGGAAGACACTAACTAAGATAAGGGCCACCATTTAATTTGGTTATAAAGTTCAAACCACAATGAAATGTCAGGTTGTTTTTCACTTTTTTATTAATAAAATATAACAGATAAATATAAAAGATAACAAATTCAGGATGTGAAGGCACTTTAAGAGTCCTGAATCTGCTGGAGGAGAAGGATGACGTTCTCAGAGCTGAAGAGGTCAGCAGTCAGTCCAGCTCAAGAGGGAGCTCAGTGCTTGGGTCCCAGGGGAGAGGTGTTGGTTGCTGCTGAGGCTCCAAGGCTGGGGAATTCCTCAGTGCAACTCATATCAGGGGCCTATAAGTAGAAAAAAATGGTGATTAACAAAATAAGGTGTGACCAATTCTAATTTCAAACAGTGTCAGGCTTGTTGGAAATCCTCACCTTCTGATTGGCAGTGGTCCTCTGAGCCTCCCTCACCGCAACGCCATTGGAAGAGCCACGCTGTTCATGCCTGGCAGCAGCGCTATACATAAAGGGCTTCAGCTATTTCTTCATCTCAACATCCTCCATCTGCCAGAAGTGAACATACAGTATATCAGATCTAATGAGCAAACTGTAAACATTACAGAACAAATGTTGTAATACCTCCAGCAAATATTAACAGTTGTCATGGGGAGCAACTTACGTATTTGTCCTCCAGGTTAAGGAGGTGGTCGATGGCTTCATTCACCAGCTTGGAGCGACCTGTGACCGTCACAAGGTCCGGGTCTGCAGCTCCTCGCCGGGGAAACCTGATATCAACCTAAAAACACAAATAAAAACAAGCCACATGAAGGACTGGATACTAACAAATCGTATTACCAAAACTAAACATTATTTATGTAGTCAGATAACAATGGGCTAACAAGGTGTAAGTGGAGACACAATGAAAGCTCCAAAACACAATGCAAGTGAATTGTTATGTAGTTTTGCTACACTGACAGGAAGATCTTCCTCTCTGCAGACTCACCTTAAACTCATTTTGAATGCTGAAGATTCCAATGCCGCGGGCTCCGATAATACGGGCATGAACCCGGCTGTCCAGGGTGATGTCCTTGGAGATCGTATCTTCAAGTTCATCCACAATGGCCTGGATAGCATCTCGTGCCGCGGCGGCTTTGGTCTCATCACCTGTTACAACGATCTGATCCTGTGGAGAAACAAATTCAAGACAAAGAAAAAATTGTGAATTTAAGGACAAAAAAAACAATTTCTTACTCTCCCATAATAATCTGTATGATAATGACGACTACAGTTGTTGGTAACTCTTTCACTGTGTGTTCTCATTATAATGTCATGTATGAAAAGGGACATTGTCACCACCTGCTGTGCTGATGAGGGTCTAATGTTTGACTATATCCATTTTGATGTGTAATTAAAGGAAAACAAGGAAACAAGTTCTGCAGGAATGCCATACCTGATTTTCAGCCATCCTTTCTGGGAACCGGATGTTGACACCATGCTCACTGCAGATGGCTTTGATTGTTTCACCCTTGCGCCCGATGATTCTTGGGTGATACTTTGGATCCACAGTGATGGTCAAGTTCCTGAGCGCCTGTAGAGGGAGTAGATATTAACTACCATTAGCAAAGTTTATAATTAAGTTCTCTCCTCATTCAAAGTTACCATGACGGTGGCCTTAAAAGTAACCTCAAAGATAACTGTCATCAGTGTATGTGAATCCTAAACACAGCAGACACTTCAAAATACCACCAGAAAGAGTTCAGCAGAAATGCCTGACCTTAGTACACAGTACACACCTAAATGTAAATTTAAATTTAAATATAACATTAAAGAGATTTATATCCTTACCAGCTCCTTCTGATTGGCCGTGATGCGGTTTTGTGCAACCTCACAGTTGGCCTTATATCCCATGATGACATTCTTCGCAGCAGGCAGACACTCCTGAATCTAAAACACAAAAGAAAAAAAAGTCAAATCAAAGCCAGATAAGCTGAAGAAAAAGTTTTTGTAGCAAGTCAAATGTCAAAGATCATTTGATAAATGTACCACACCTTGACATAAACTGCAGTCAGGGCCTGAACCAGATGGCCTGGCTCCCCTCGGAGGATGACAGTTTCTGAGCCGCTGTCAAAAGGTGGGACCTCAACGGAGACACCGGTTTTGGCCAGGATCTCCTGTAGGGTCTTTCCCTTGGAGCCAATCACAAACTTGTGTTGTGATTTCTGAACCTCCACTGCAATGGTGGTGGTATTCTTCTTCTGCAATACAAAGGGAAGATCAGCAACATTGAATTTTGTTCAAACCTCCGTCATGACTACATCATCTATATCAGCACTAACACCAACTGATAACTTTGATTTTAGCGTACCTTGTCTTCAAAAATCTCTTGGATCTTTGCCATAGCGAGGGCCACCTGCTGCCTGGTCCCAGAGACGACAATCTCTGTCTTGTTCACGGGTGGAGGAGGGACATGAATGCAGGCACCAGTCTCCTGCATTAATTCTCCTACCACCTTGTTGTGGGCACCGGTGATAAATGGGTGGTAAACCTTGTCAACATTCACCCTCCACACAGCATGTTTGTCCTAAGGGTAAGAAGGTCAGAGGAAAACATTGAAATTCATCCTACAGCTGTGGTATCTGGGATGTACCTCAGAAATAAGCTGGTTGTCTCATGATTCACGTTACCTGCTCAGCAGAGATCAACAGGATCTCATGCTTTGCCTTCTCAATGCCCTCCTTGGTACCAGAGATTTTGATCTGGTTGCTGGGGTCTTCAGGTCCAGGAATCTGGATTGTGGTGGCCGTCTTCAGCGCTAACTCTTGAAGCTTCTTCCCATTTTTGCCAATGATAAATCGATGGCACTCCTTGGGGATCTCAAGAGTCTCTGAATCCTGAAAAGGGATCAAATATACAGTTGGCACTTTTGTTTTCAGCTGTTAATGAACAGCTTGTTGTTGCAATGCATAAGAGTCATAACTGGTTATTTGTAAAGGACAGACTGATCTATTCATTATTAGTATTTATTAGAAACGTTACTGTCACTAAGACCCCGTTTATTTTGTATCAGAACTTATCCTTCAGTACAGATAAACATAATTATATTACTAGACATGCCACTGCAGGTCATTTTACACCACCAAAAGTAAAGACAAATGCTATCAAACGAACAGTCATATTCAGAGCCATGTATGTCTGGAATTCACTCCCCAGTTATATCACATCAGAAAATAGTAAAGAGAAATTTAAACTACAACTGAAAAAACATATATTTTTCAAATCATTATTATTATACGCGTATATGTATGTTTGGATGAGGTAATTGAATTGATATTTATATTATTATATAATAATATAAATCCTCGCTCTACAAATAAAAACATGTATGAATATTAGACAAATGATCTGAGTGTTGCTTACACTCAAACACAGGCACACAGGCAGAAGATACAAAATACAAACTGTGACTAAAAAACAAAAACTCACCTCTGGAGACTTTAGTGGCTCCTGACTTTCTTCCTTGGTACCGTCTTCCGTGTTCGTCTCTATGCCTTCTGCAGTGGCTTTATGCAGGGCACGCTCCTGAATCACCAGCTGGCGGTACAACTTTTCTGTGGGACGATCCAGGGTGATGTCACCAGTCGAGATGTTTTTATAAAATGTGTCACCACTGCTATCCTCGCTGTGGGGGAAAAGAAGGGGAGAGAGCAGGGGCTCACTTTAGCACTTCCAAAAACCGGAAAGTGTATAGTAGTGTGTAATCTAAGAGACACTATTTAGGCAAATGGAAGATGTTGTGGTTGCTCTGCACAGACCTCCATCCCTGATTAGCTAAAAGGACACAAACACTCCTGCGCTACATTACTGTCAAACCCACTCAGATAAATCAAAGTGCTGCTGGGACAGCTTGTATCTTTGGTGCCTCACTAGGGATCAACACGACTGTTCACAACTACTTTCAGCTTCAACAAAAGGTAACAGAAACCCAGAGGAACACATCTAGTGCCACAAAACCACAGCAAGTAGTCTGCTCCAGATTAAAATGATCACTGAATACTGTTATCTATGCTAACACAGCTCTACTCCCAGGCTTCTCTCCCCTTACTTACCATTCCTCCCAATCAGGAGGTAAAGGAGCACAGAAGCATTCCCTGACCAGCCATATGAGATGTGGCTCAGTATCAAGATCAATACCAAGCTGTCTGGCATAGATGTGGATCACTGATGAGAGAGAAGAGTGCATGATATTAGACAAGCCGAATGTAAATGTAATACTTTAGCTTCATCTAGAAGATTTACCAAGTCGTTAAAACACCCCCAAAACAAAACATGATATAATCTAATGATATATTAGTTTGGAGGGGATACAGAATTTATGTAGTGATAGTAAATACCTACAGAGTAAATACAACTACATTATCACTGCAGGTTCTCCATACCACTACTATCATCCTCCATTATCAATCAGCAGACAGTGTAAACCAATCAAGCTGAGGATTTCACACCTGCCACCAATGAGCTGCTGGTAAAATTTACCTGTGCTTGGAGAGTTTATACATTTCTAGTTCTGGATAATGTAGGAACAAAGAGTCAATCATGTCCCTGCCTCCAACTAAATACAGTTCATAAACCTCCCTCATCCCTGTGTACCTTCTAAAGGGATGTACTCAAGGAGGAACTCCATAGCTGACAGATCATCAGTAGACTCCTCTTCACTCTCCGTCTCCTCCTGGCTGTTACACATATTATTCTCCTCTGTCTCCAGATCTTCTTCTTCCGAGCTTGTCAAATCCTCGCTCTACAAATAAAAACATGTATGAATATTAGACAAATGATCTGAGTGTTGCTTACACTCAAACACAGGCACACAGGCAGAAGATACAAAATACAAACTGTGACTAAAAAACAAAAACTCACCTCTGGAGACTTTAGTGGCTCCTGACTTTCTTTCTTGGTACCGTCTTCCGTGTTCGTCTCTATGCCTTCTGCAGTGGCTTTATGCAGGGCACGCTCCTGAATCACCAGCTGGCGGTACAACTTTTCTGTGGGACGATCCAGGGTGATGTCACCAGTCGAGATGTTTTTATAAAATGTGTCACCACTGCTATCCTCGCTGTGGGGGAAAAGAAGGGGAGAGAGCAGGGGCTCACTTTAGCACTTCCAAAAACCAGAAAGTGTATAGTAGTGTGTAATCTAAGAGACACTATTTAGGCAAATGGAAGATGTTGTGGTTGCTCTGCACAGACCTCCATCCCTGATTAGCTAAAAGGACACAAACACTCCTGCGCTACATTACTGTCAAACCCACTCAGATAAATCAAAGTGCTGCTGGGACAGCTTGTATCTTTGGTGCCTCACTAGGGATCAACACGACTGTTCACAACTACTTTCAGCTTCAACAAAAGGTAACAGAAACCCAGAGGAACACATCTAGTGCCACAAAACCACAGCAAGTAGTCTGCTCCAGATTAAAATGATCACTGAATACTGTTATCTATGCTAACACAGCTCTACTCCCAGGCTTCTCTCCCCTTACTTACCATTCCTCCCAATCAGGAGGTAAAGGAGCACAGAAGAATTCCCTGACCAGCCATATGAGATGTAGCTCAGTATCAGGATCAATACCAATCTCTCTGGCTCCGAAGTGGATTTCTGATGAGAGAGAAGAGTGCATGATATTAGACAAGCCGAATGTAAATGTAATACTTTAGCTTCATCTAGAAGATTTACCAAGTCGTTAAGGCACCCCCAAAACAAAACATGATATAATCTAATGATATATTAGTTTGGAGGGGATACAGAATCTATGTAGTGATAGTAAATACCTACAGAGTAAATACAACTACATTATCACTGCAGGTTCTCCATACCACTACTATCATCCTCCATTATCAATCAGCAGACAGTGTAAACCAATCAAGCTGAGGATTTCACACCTGCCACCAATGAGCTGCTGGTAAAATTTACCTGTGCTTGGAGAGTTTATACATTTCTAGTTCTGGATAATGTAGGAACAAAGAGTCAATCATGTCCCTGCCTCCAACTAAATACAGTTCATAAACCTCCCTCATCCCTGTGTACCTTCTTCAGTGCAGAACTTAAGGAGGAACTCCATAGGCGACAGAGCACCAGGTTTAAAGTCAGTAGACTCCTCTTCACTCTCTGTCTCCTCCTGGCTGTTACACATATCTTCCTCTGTCTCCAGATCTTCTTCTTCCGAGCTTGTCAAATCCTCGCTCTACAAATAAAAACATGTATGAATATTAGACAAATGATCTGAGTGTTGCTTACACTCAAACACAGGCACACAGGCAGAAGATACAAAATACAAACTGTGATTAAAAAATACACTCACTTCTGGAGATTGTTGTGGCTTCATAATATCCTTTGTCTTTTCCATTAGTAGGGTCTTGTATCTCTTTAAAGATTACTGCGGAGAAACAGGATGAGGCACTGTTACAAGAAATGGAGATATACTGTTTAAAACAAAGAGGAAGATAATTACAGAAACTTTCCCATCTCATCATCTCAGTTCTCAGTGCTAAACATCTGGGACAAACTCAATGTTTTACATTGGCCCAGCTAATAAGACGAATGAATCTAGCTAGAGAGTTAGCCTGTGACTCGGCAAAGTCACACAAAAGGTCTACTGCAAAAAATATCAACGTGAAATAAAGTTAAGGACGGAAATGTGTGGGACAGCTAGGAAGGAGACAAGCTACATCATGTGAGATGCTAACGGTGCTAATTTGCTGAGTCACCAGAGGCCTGGGACAGCTAGGAAGGAGAGAGCTACAACAGATGTGAGATGCTAACGGTGCTAATTAGCTGAGCCACCAGAGGCTAAGATAATATAATCAATGGAGTGCCATCTGTTATTTCTATAAATAATACTGCCCGTTTTTGTGAATTGTTCGGATATTTCCATCAATTTCCATCTGTAACTACTGTGTTAATACGTAAAATTGACTTACCTTGTGCTATCTGTGTTCACGACACAATTGTGTGTCTGCATTGGAAACTTTGTTTTATGGAGTGCAAAATGATGTCATTCCTTTGATCCTTTGATCCTTCTTGCAACCTGTCATGTAGTGAACGATAATGCCCACCTGTTGCTAGGATACGACACAGCGCCCGCCATATTGGACCGGGCAAGACTGGAGGCCAGTCTGGTATGGAGCTAGATCAAAGCCAAGATATTTGACTTTCAGTTTCAAATTTTATTTTTTCAATTAATGTAGTCAATTAATGTAGAAAGACAGGCCTTTCTTTATCGATTCCCTTAGGGGGAGTTCAGGCACTGCTAATGGATGACGGTCAGAACTTGTCTAGATTCACGGCCATCTGTCTCCGACATATGGTTCTAGGTCCACACGTCATTCCTAGGATACAGCAATCAGGCATCACCTTCATGCATGACAATGTCCTCTGTGGGACGTTCAGGATCACCGGGTGAGAGAGAGAGATCCTGCTCCAGCAACACATGAACAACTTGTCACAGCTCTACAGGAAGAATGACGTCATTCTACAAGTCCAGAATAACATCTGATCCATTCAGGAGGTGTAAAGTAGTGATAAATGCTGGAGGTAGACATGCACGGTAGTGACTATTTTTCTCTGTCTCACTATCCACACTTTCTGACTTGTAAACACTAAGACAAAAACCACTAGTCTGCACAAAAATGATTTTTCTGTATGGATAAAGGGTGAATAAAGATGTGAACCATAATTTCTCTATGATATTTAATATGAACAGGATGGAATGACCCCCCCCAAAAAGAAGCGTTTCTACTGTTGGTCAGTATATGATAATGAGTTATTGAGCTGCGAAGTTCGAATCCGTGAATATCTTTCCAACTCCTCCTTTCCAGTCTCCTCGCTCCCGGCGGCAGGCTAAGCGCAGCTGTTTGCAGTATCACTAGATTTACATAAAAGTTCATGCTATGGTCTAAACGTCACATACAACACACAATCAGTGGATGTTCTCTGGCACCTTTAATTTTCACTGTTGTTTCTGATGCAGTCAGACAGAAAAGCATTAACTATGTACAAAAGAATTAGCTCTTTATTGGTGGATTTAATTTCAACAAAATTACAAGAGATGATTTTCCTACTTGAGTGTTATCAGAGGTGTGGACAGTTTTCAGATTGCTGCTTCTAATCCCAGAACAACAGAGCTGAACAGGGCTTAAAATGAAATTAAATGAAATCATCAGCAGCTTATATTTATTTCCTTTAAAGCCATCTAAAAGAATGGACAGCATAGGAGTGACATGAGAACAATGTGTTTCTGTGGGTGAAAAAAAAAATCGATCTGGTCTAGAAAACAAAACAAAATCAACAAAAAGACATTATTAAACACCAAACGACATGAGGGAAGCCGACGTGGAGGAAAGACTAACAGCTGATAGAACTCAGCTCTGAGTCGCCATCGTGGGAACTAAACTCTGCTTGGGGGGGGGGGGGTCACCGTGGAGACGGACAACTGGCAAGATAAATCAAGTGTCTGGTATCGTCCAGTCTGTTCACCAGTGTTGACCTTCCTCTGTAGACACAGAGAGGAGTAAGGCTCATCTCGGTGATGATGTCACACATCAAGGGTCAAAGGTGCGTTTTTATTCCAGCTCCACCAGCAGGTCTCCCTCTCCCACCGTCTCCCAGTGGACTGATCCATTGATGGTGAGTGGCAGCAGTGGGGAGGCCAAGTTCCACTGTCCACTGACTTCTACCTTTCCTCCATCCACCTCCACCTGCAGACAAACACAGTTCTGAAGTGTCTCAGACTCATTAAGAGACAATTCAGACTGTTGTCACTGACTGCAGACAGGTGATTAAAACATGAACATGTTAAATGGTAAAGAGTACACATATGCAGCAGGACCCTCTTTCCTACCTTTCCTTTAAAAAAAAGCTAAGCTAACATTCTGAAAGATAAAATGGAAATAATCCAGCAGGGAATGATGGAACTACAGTATAGTCTGTATAGACTCAGAATAGGATGTCTATGTCTCAATGTTTTTTATTTCTCTACATTGTATACTAAAGACACAAACACTATGAAATCACACGAGGAATTTCTGGCCTTCATAATGCCTTTTGAGAACATCAGCTGTTTGAGCTGTTTTTGATATATAGCAAACATGCTGCGTTCATGACACATCGGAAATTGGGAAAATACAAGCTCTGACTCAGACAAACTGATTTTAATGCATCGCTGAGTTGGATTTATTTTGCTCTGAAAGGTGACAGTAATAATACAAACATTATTTAAAAGATTTTAACCAGTATTTTACTACTTTATGAGATGTACTTGTATTTTAATATTATGGTGACGCTGCAAGAGTTTTTGCAAACTTGTCTGTAATAATTGATATTATCCCACTAGTCTAATCAAATGATATTGATATGAACATGATCATCAGGGCATCCATATGGTTTACTGTGTAGTTAAAGCACATTTTTCAGAGGTCGGAAATTCCAGAATTGGGGTTACCAAGTTTTACTGTTATTTTTAATGCAGCAATCACCCTTATCAGCTACTGTAGTAGAATGTAGTACTGCTACTAGTAACTGCATGTGTGCTCTTTAATTGTTTAGATGCCTTCAATCTCAATCTAAAATGTAGGGAATAATAAATGTGAAGGTGCATTTTTTAAAATTTTTGCAGCTTTAAGGATTCTTTCCCAAACTTTCCATACTAGTAACATCACATGGAGACTGATATGTTTGATATGCTCATAGATGCACATTAAATTTCCCACTGTGGGACTAATAAAGGGATATCTTAAATACTCACAGTATAAACATTTCCTGATTTGGTCACCGCCATAGAATGAGACCCCTCCCCCAGCTTGGCACACAGCTGCCATTGGCTGCACTTCACAGGTGTTGAAGAGACCCTGAAACACAGAACAGCACATTTTATACACGGTACCACCTTCTTTCCCCCAGGCCCCTACAACATGAAGCTTGCTTTGGTCCTCACCTCAGGTTGCCCAGGACCTTCTGTGAACGGAGCTGAGCGGTGATGTAGAGCCCTGCCGCCGAGGCCAACAGCTCCCTGCGCTTGTTCACGTCCAGCTGGTGACCCTTGAAGCCGTCGGGGTACACCTCCCGGAGGAAGTTGGTGCTGATGTCGCCGGAGATAAAGCGAGGATGGGTGATGATTTCCCGCAGGAGGGGAATGTTGTGGGTCACACCTGTATAGAAATCACAGATAGACATTTAACAACAGAAAGAAAAACGAGCTCCTGTCTATTAGTTCAAATGTGTTGGTGGACCTCTGATGACGTAGTTGTCCAGAGCATCCTCCATCCTAGCCAGGGCTTCAGCTCGTGTAGCTCCATAGGTAACCAACTACAAATAAATACCAGAGGACGTTACTGCAGATCCACACACAGGGTTAAATAAACAGCCAATGGGCTCTTTTTTTTTTTTTAGTTTGAGGATGTTTCACCTCTCATCCTCATCCAGGAGGCTTCCTCAGTTCTGACTAGTCCAGTTGCCTTCTGTTTAGCATTAGCATTAGCATGACAAGCTAAAAATAAGGCAAGCCTGTATCTAACATACATCACTGACCTTTGAGATCATTGGATCATAGTAGATGCTGATGTCACTTCCCTCCTGGATGCCGCTGTCTACGCGGACCTGACAAGAGTGAGAAGCAGACAAGGAAATGGTCAATCAGAAAGTAACGTCAGACAAAGGTTACAGAACTACAGTATCAGACTGAACGCACACACACACACACACACACACACACACACACACACACACACTTACATTGCTGAGGTTGAGCGGCTCTTGGTATTGAGAGAGTCGTCCAATGGAGGGAAGACCAAAAGACTTGTATGGATCCTAACAGAAGAAAACGACAGAGACCGATTTGACTCAAAACTGCACCATAAGCAAAGGTTAGCATGTTTAAATCACAATACTTTTATTATAAATAATTGTCACAGATGGCAATGTATGATATTCATCTTCCTGCAGGGACTGACTCTTTACTCCGATACTGGTACGGGTGACGATTCTGGATCACTTTTTCACTTTCTTCAACACTAGAAGGTCTTTTCTTTTTTTAACATTTGCCAATAATATGAAAAATAATTAAACAGCAAATTAAAAATACCCAAGCATGGACAACTCATGATGTTCCTCCACTATGTGCAACTGGATCTGCATCCACATCTGGCAGATTAAATCTATATTAGAGGGGATCAGTATGGTTTTGGCCACAGTGACCCAACAGACAGGGGTAGAGACATGACACCAATATGTAGCTGAGATAATGTAGATTCAGAGTCATCCAGACGGATTTATGTATCTGTGAAGGTAAGAAGAGATTTTAATAGATCCAGATTCATCATTAGGGAAAAGGTTTGGTTGCTGGGAAGAGGTTTCCAGAGTCAACGAATTAGGTGGCGTAATTTAATTTGGCCTGGGACGTCTGATCTGTCCATTTCCAGGTGCTCCTGTTTTTTTATTTGTGACTTCCTGTTTGGTTGTGATGAGAGAAAATGTAAACCATGTGACTCAGTGAAGCTCTTTACACTGTAATGGAACAAATGTTTGTTTCAATATGAGCAAATCATGATGAGATTGATGATGATGATGAGATTCTGTTACAGATACACTCCTCAGCATAGACACGACTCTCAATGGCCCAGCCGTTTATCGGGATGTCTTCTTGTTTGTGCTGCAGGTGGTAACTCTTGGCAACCCGGATCATCTGCTCCACCAGGTCCAGACCAGTGATACACTCTGTGATGGGATGTTCCACCTGGGGTCAAAGGTTAAACAGAGAAGATCCACACATCTCACAGTCTTCATCAGGTGGAGTTCAGGTGTCACAGAGAGGGTTAAAAATGGCTGAGTCAGCTCTATACATAATACAAAGCCCTCTGCAGGCTTCAGATAACAGACTTCCCTCTTCTTCCTTCTTGGCCTCCCTCCCACATACATCATTTTTTCACCTCACTATGATGTGAATATAGCATCTTTGACAGAAGAAATCCATTATGGTAATTCTAATGAGTCCATAATGGAACACTTGTGTACTAAATGACACCCCAGGAACTACTTAGCCATCACTCTACATACAATAGTCCACATTTTAGGTGCTCAAGCGTAAAGTTGGCAAACAGGGGTCATATCACAGAAACTTGTTATGTTAAATTACATTTTAAAATATTTTTTTCTTACTGAATAGCTCCAGATTTGTTTCATTATTTGTTTTTCCCCAAATGTCTTTTATAATGTAATCATGAGGTCTGTCTCACAATATTGTTCACCAGAGAGATGGGCTGAGATTTCAGAGTAAAGGAGTCTCTTTAATACAGAAAGAGTCCAGAATATTGAGAAAACTAACCCTTTAGTGACTGCAGTAATTTAGGTCTCATGACACATTCAATAAATAAATGTAACTTGATGCACTGTGCAGTTTACACTTATGAAAAGCAAGAGGCATAATCCAGCTCTAAATGGAGGGTGGGGGTGATAAACTACTACAAGCTGAGAGAAATAGGACACAAGTGGATTTTTACTCCACTTCCTATTTTATGCTGTGTACAATGTCCATTATTGGAAGGCTCAATTTATGTGAAATATTAACGTTAGGGTCCTTCTGAATGGACATACTGACAAACCAAACTCAAAAAGCAGGCATTTTATGGGGAGGCCATACAGTATTTTCACAATAAAATGAGGTAGTTATACAATAATAAGACTCTTTTCTAATTGGCTCTCTGTCTTTATTTCTTTAAATAAGTATAGAAAATCAGAAACTGTGTTTTTATATTTACGTGTAAAAAGCAACATATTTTTTGGTATATTGCTGCTATTTATTTGAATTTGGCCCCAGCACTTTTACGGCACTTCCTTTCATTCAAAGGGGAAAATGGTCGTGATGTATGCCTGTTCAGCATAGTTTCAGTCCGCTGAGCAGGATACCGAGCATCTATTAAATGCAATACAATCTACCCCCTCTGTCTCCACCAGGATCTGTGCCCATGCATATACAGTTCTTATTGATGATGACTGACAATGATAAAATACAGACCACTGCTGTCACACTCACCGTTATCATCCAGCGAGAAATCATCCTGGGCGTAGCGGAATTTCTCTGGTCCACATGCAATGAATACATCGTCTTCACCAAAGAAATCTTGAAGGCAGGTAACCTGTGAAGCCAGAAGGCAGAAAACATGAGACCTATAATAATAATAATAATAATCTGGCATCATTGCATCGGCACATATGTTTACCATATTCCATTATAGTTTTGTGCTTCAGCATGTTAACATTTCCCAGTTGTTGACATAGTACAGCTGAGGCCAATTATATTTTATATGTATTAAATCATGAAAAACGTATTGGACAATTTAAACTTTGACCTGTTGGCACTACTGTATGTCAGAGTTAAGGAACCACAAAATTTAATATGATTCGTCCTGATAGGAGGATGAATGTGTGAACGTAACATGATGGCAAACCATCCAAACGTTTATATATTTTACCATATAAAACACAAATGTGAAGTTGCTGGAAGCGCTAAAGGGAAAGTCAGGGATCACATTGCACTGAAGTTCTTCCTCTGTGAACCATGAATGTCTGCACAAAAGTTCATGGCAACGTGTCCCATAAATGTTGGACTTATTTCTATGTGGAACCAAAGAGGTTGAGTGATTGAGATCAACACTACCATTCCTGGAGGCATGCTCTGGCATGGTTACAATGTCAGCTTTACTGCACTTATTGAAAGAGTTGAGGAATCCAAGACTGTGCAATTACCAAAAGAGGATTATCTGCTCATGTGTACAATTGTTAATAATTAATAAAGTGCATTTGACATGCTGATTCAGGACTTATTAAAAATGTCGTCCATACAGGCAATAGTTTTCCTAATAGCTGTGCAGAGGAAGCGTGATGTGCTGACAGATGTGATGAATTAAAATGTCAAATGCTGATTTGTTTCAACAAAAGGATGAACTCTGAACACACAGCCTTGTGTGGATGAATTCACTCAGTAAAAGTCTTCCTTGTGTGCCAGCCGAGGGATTTAGTTGGCTTCAGGTGTTTGTAGGCTTCCTTTCGGTCTTGCTTGTTATGCTAACATGCCTTGAGCCCCAGTGAGTGCATGGAACAAAAACACACACAAAGGCACATAAAACCCAAACAGAGAGTATAATGTTACACCTTTCCTGTAACGTTTAAATGATTCAACTTCACTCCCCTGGGTCTTTTCTCTCAATAGCAGCTTGGTAGCACCATTTGGACTGAGAAAGGTGGCATTAGTCTGAAACTCTTATTATGTCAGATACACTGAAAACCTCTAATCTAGGCACCAAATGAAATGGGCCAGAAGGCAGCAGGAGAAAAATCCAAAATACTAAAATCACTTGTTTATATATGCAAAATCTGCCCTCAGAATATTTATTTGTTCAGAACAGCTTAAATGCTTTTAATTACACTATCTTCACAACTGATTGCTATGATATGATACAAATGTTAGGAAAACTCCTCTTGTGCAAAAAATAGGGGTTTATCCGCAGCAATAACTGTGAATTTTATATTTATAGAATGTATTTGCTAAGTTAGAAAAATTTGTAGACACAAAAGCTACTTAAAGACAAGTATAGACAGCCATAGTTTAAAAAAAATCATTTCAAATATTCCACCAAGTTAAAGAAATGTGGGTCTTAGAGAATAGCCCCTCACTTAATGGTTGGTTGATTGGTTAATTGGTTGTGGGACATCATGAGTCGTCTATGCCTGTGTACTTTTATTGACCTATTATTATTATTTTGCTGATAGTATAAAAATGTTACAAAAAAGCCTTATCTCTCCTTGTTGAAGAAAGATGATCCAGATCCATACCAGGATCCACCTCTCACTCCTCCTAAGCCCAAGATCCATCCCTACACAAAGTTTCATCAAAATCTTTGAGCAAGACATCTTTTGGGCAAACAGAAAAAACAAACAAACATTGGTGATCATGTGACCCCCTCTGAATGTGTGAAGTTTGGACATAGAAGTGATGTTTTGCCTCCACCTTATGCTCATAAACGCTCCTTTAATCGTGACAAATGTCACTGAATTTGGTCATTTTATCATTAAAAGTTGAAGAATCTTCTCAACACATGAAGAGCACTGATGAAGTCTTTCAAGTTCATAACCTGCAGTCATTTTGTTCACCAGAAGATAGAAATATTTCACAAGACGTATGAACTGAATGAACATCAGACCAGATTGTAGTCAAATCTAGTCTAACTTAATACTTTTCATTTCATTTTGGGGTTTTTATAAGGTGTTTTGTAAATTCTGTGCCTGTTCTTAAGAGATATTAAACGCATCATGTGGTTTGAGCATGGATCAAAGGGGTAATTGTCATGTGAGGTAAAAAGAATATCATTGAGCTCATCCTACACACTGACTGTGTGAAGAAGCCAAAACAGGATTAAGTGAGAAGATCAACCAGCTAAGGGACATTTCTATTCTTATTATGTCACAGGGATTTTCAGCAAGGACTGGGCTTTTCATGTCAATATAATGGCAGCTGCTGTTTGCTGCTGCTGCTCATACAATCTCATCTGCTACTAATGATTACACAAGTCGTGCATTATTAGTGCTCAGAGGAGAGAGAAGCGTTGTTTTGTGACGTCAATCATGTCACGTGTCTGCCATCTGCTGGATCATTACCACATTACAACATTTACTGCAACCCTCAGTTTTCAAACAGTAGTTTTGAGAGGCTGGTTGAGATTTTTTTTTTTTTTTGACACAATGCGGAATGAATTTCTCTCCATCCTCGGGGAGCTAATGCCTGTACATCAGTACCACCACCAGTGACTTATTAATAGAATCTATGTTTTTTTTTAAAAAAGTGTTGGTTCTATAATAACAGACTGCATTATTGTCTATACTGAGATAGTGGAAATTAACCTTTGCAGAATTAGTTTTCTTATATTTTGATTAAATAATATGGTTGCAAGTATAAATCAGATCATTTCTGAAGATACACATATATTGTTTATATTGTATTGTTGTAAGTGCAGCAGAAATGTTTTGGGTACCACTGAGGTTGATTTAAGGGGAAGAAGACGGTTAGTCACAATCAATTCTGATTGATTATAGGGTATTAAGCTCAGCTCATATTCCTTCATTGTGACTGTAATCATGGTCAACCAATGTGGTTTAAATTTGGGACTGGGTTTAAGAAATTCTCAATTTGTATAATGTTTAGTGGCTTATTGGTTTTGCCGTTTCTTTCGTTGCTCTTGTTTTTATTTTTGCTGAGGCCAATATCATTGCAGCCAAAAAAGTAAAGATTTTCTGATTTTCACCCATCAATTCAAACTCCGTTTTACCGTTTTTGTCAGTCAGACAAAACCACAGTCTTTGGTCTACATCACTGCAGAAAAACTATAATCCATGAAAATTAAGAAATTAATTGCACTAGAAGGGAACTCAAGGGCACATACCTCTGCCAAGGCCCAATGATCCCTTTTAATTAAATTAAGCACGAATCAAAATTCCAACAAGGCATGTGCACCGTTAAAATGGCTGCCTTCAGTTTTCGGTTCAAGTAAGGGGAAAAAAGAAATCATGGATCCACCTTTTTTCTCATAGCTACTCCAAAATTCAACTGTTCCATTTTTGGCACATGCCTCATTCTTCCACAAAGTTTCATGAAAATCTGTCTAGTTGAGAAACGTTTAGTTGTTGTTTTTTTTGGTTTTTTTGCTCATGTCCCTTTAGGGACTCCGTACTATCTCACAATGATGACAGAAAAAGCTGGAAATTTATGGATCCCTTTATTCCCTTCATTTGGATCCACTCCAAAATTTGATGATTTGTTCTATAGCACATGCTTCATCCTTCCACCTTGTTTCCTGGTAATCTGTTCATGACAAAAACAGTAAAAATAAAAAAAACTTGTCTTTTGTTCAGAAAAGTACAAAATATAATCCTGAATATCACCCCTTTTTCTGGATCCACTCCAAAATATAATACATGCCCAACCTTTCTACCAAGTTTAATCAAAATCAGTCACTTAGTTTATGCTTAACAAATGGAAATGGTGGGAAAAGTCCTATCTCACTATGTTAAGGAAAGTGAGAAAAAAAATCCTGGACCCATTATGTGGATCCACTTCAATGTTTAATGGATTTTTCATATGCCCGACCCTACCCTCCCATTTCAGGAAAATCTGTCAAGTTAATGTGTAATCCTGCAAAAAGACAAACAAGCAAACAAAGCTGACAACACCTGGAGAGTGCAAACCTCTGCCAGGGAAGCTCAGTTTCCTGATGAAGTTTTAATGCCATTTGTGGTTGCACTTCAGTCTCCCTTCCTTTTCTAAGCAGATCTGTAATGGAGCTCACCTGCACAGGATCCTGGTGCCCTCTCCTACTAGGAGAACTGAAGGTGCAGCTCATGTTCACTCCCTGAGGAACACCTTGATGAGGCAGGGAATCATTGGTTTGTAATGATCCAAATTACCAACTAAATCTAATTTTTTGTTCCTTACAATACCACTCCAAAAAAAAACAACTTCATCTGTTCATACCTTTTTGAGTAATCCTGCAAAAAACATTACCTCCTCAGCCCAGGTAATAATGTCAGCAATAATAACATGAATAATAATTAATTTACTTAGCTTTTAAAATAGTTTTTTTTAAACATGTTGAATGTTAACGTTTTGGAACAGTTGTCCTTTACGATAGTATTATAGACGAGGACAACCATACAAAAAACAAAAAAAATCTCAGAATGATTATCGGGAGCTATTATTTTGAAAACCCGCTCAAACCGGATGTCTCCCCTTAAACTTTACCATCTGGATACACACAATGCATTGAAGGCTATGGTGGGTGAGGACGCACACGGAGCCCCAGTAATCTCTCCCGACTGACTGATCTGCAGCTTTATCTCGTCCTGAGAAGATGTCTGTGAACGAGGTCTACGTGTTCCGGCCCTTCAAGCTCATCGCGCTGCTGTGCGTCTTTCTGGCGCTGTGTTTGGACATAGTGGCTCTGCTCAGTCCAGCCTGGGTCACCGCGGACCATTTCTCCCTGTCTCTGTGGGAGTCCTGCTCCCAGTCCGAGGGAGAGGAGCCACGGTGGAGCTGCTTCTCCACCCTCACATCTGGTACGAATCAGCACCTTTATGGTTTATTTCCCGGTGCTTCTATAACTCACTGTCCCGGGCGTAAGGATGCTGTTGTTTTGTTGGATAATAACTAACTATTGAATGTTTCCACATGTTTTTGCGCTCGTACGATCATGCTGAAAAAATACTTGCGAACTCAAAGACATAGTAGTATTGATGGGGAACCTCATTTGACCACTTTTCTGGTATAGCCTACATGTAATGCACAATACACTGGTAATTATGCCATGTGTGACTCTAAATTGTGGAGGTATTAAATTACCATGTTATCTGTGGCTTCTTTCAAGGTCTATTTTTAGAGCCACACAAAGGCAACGCATTCCAAAAATTTTTTTTTAAAAAGGAGAGAGATTTGTTTGTTTTGAAGCTTCCAGGCAGAGTTTGTTGTACTTGGCTTATTGGCTTCTGTCCATCAGCTGAGGCATTCAGGGCTTCGTGTGCTGTTGATAAATTTCCTCTGTTCATACCAGAACAGTGACGTGGTGGCAGTGTGACAAACACACTGTGGTGCTCAGCACAGCCAGGAAGGTTTGACTAACTGATGAGGAGGCATGAGACCAAGGAGATATTTAACTCATATTGTTCTAGTGATGATTCTCTCTGTGTTTTCAGTGAATGGTCAACAAAGGGCCGGTGAGTCAGTGTCACGTTTAAATGTTGACACTGGTGCTTTAACATTATAACTGTATTACCTCCACAAGGAAGTAGGGTTTTTTTCTGACATTTCTTTGTTTGTTAGCAGGATTACTCAAATTACTGTTATTATTATTATTAGTATTATTATTATTACTATTATTATTATTATGTTTGATAACAATAACAACAACAACAAAAATCAGCCTGGTAATGTGAACGCAGTTTCTTCTCTTATTTGTTTTTTGTCCATCATCCCTTCATTTATTAATCCCTCGATCTGCCTTTCTTGCACTTCTGACATTTATGACAGATTACAGACTCTTTTGCTCTGTTCCCTCTCGACCTCCAGCCCCACCTTATAGACAAATCAAACAGCTCGTCTCAGTCATGTCACAAACACTCCCTTGTTAACAGCTTAAGTGTGGAGGTAAGAGCTTCTTGTGCAGTTTGTCTTGTGTGTCTGTGTGGTTATATGCGTGATGCGTGAAATGAGCCTGGGACAAGAAGTACGGTGGCTGAGTAGGATCACTGTCTGCTGTTTTTAGAGCTTCAGGAAGAAAATGCTCTTTTCATGCAAAGTAAAGGAAAAGCTTTGCCTCAACTGTCAGATCCAAACTAGCTGTGCGATTTTGTCATGTTGTGACATAACAGAGCATTAATTAAGTTATTACTAAAACCAATAATAATCGAATGCAGAGGCAATTATGTAATATGATGAAGAGTAGATACATTTATATAGTCTCACAGTCACCTGCCCTTAGAGAACAACCATAATGCTGATGAGGCCCGGGATGAAACTGAGTTTGACATCTCTGTCCTACACAATTAGGATGAAGCTGAGGATGTTGGTTTATGGAAGAATATGCAAAAGCAAATTAAAGTAAAGCTAGAAAAGTAAAGACTTACAGGTAAAGGTATGACCACTGCTAAATACTCACATAAAGAGCAGTGATTAGTCTCTACAGTATAAGGAATGGTTGCTTTTGTAACTTCTGACATTTGGGAATAAATGTAAAACCAGCATGTCTTGGGAGGAATGTCTCCGATGGCAATGTTTAGTTACGACTACTGGAAAGAAAAAGTCACACGATATTAGTGTGACTTTCTCCAATATTACTGCCTAACCTCTCGACAGCTCTTTTAGTCTAAATGTTATGTTTCTTAAAACAAGTGAAAACATTCTCCATTCTCTTAGTTCTCAAAATGGAATGGAGCCACGTAGAACAGCTGTCCCACTCAGCCCACATTTTCACTTGTTTTAAGGGGAGTATGACGCTATGAGTCCAATCTGACTTTAGTCCCTCGTTAAAACGGACATTTTTTTGCAGCCTGCACCCCAACCTGGTTCAGAACCGTATCTAAAATCCTGGAAGACAGATTGACCGAGTCTGTGAAACCAACACAGCTTTTAGAATAAGGCCATTTAACCGGCCTCCTACACCTGTTACATCAGCTTAAAGCTTAAACATCAATATTGATCTTTACATCGAAGCCCCATTAGGAAGACAAGCAGGAGTATTTACAGAAACATGTCATTATTTCATAGCATACTGAGGTTTTAACCACAGCTACACTACATATTAATAGAAAAACTTCTTTTTATATATATATATCATGCACAGCTCAGTCATTTGAATATTTAATCTGTCAGGATCACAGAGACAGTTTGTTCCACGTTGTAGTGCCAGATCCACTTCAGGTAATTCTTTGACTTTTTCTCAAATTAGGTCTTCGATCAACTTCTGCTTGTTCATTAAGATTGAAAGCAGTTTCTCCTCGGCGTACATTGATGCTCAATTTCTTTAATGGATTACTCTCAGCTCAGAAGCACCGGAATGAACAAAACAGTGAATGAGCTGGTCGAGGAACTTATTTGCCAAAAAAGCGGAACATTTTTCTACTATAGACACCAACATGAAGAAGGAGGAGCAAAAAAGAAAGAGGCCAGAACACATTTCTCTCACCGAGAAGAGGCTCCATTTGAGGCTCCTTAAAAGTAAGAGGGAGAAACTCAATGCACAGGCAACAGCATTAGCTGGGCCACCAATCAGAGATCATCCAGCTGGAAGTATAAAGGCCTCAACCCCTCAATGCATGTGAACCCAAAATACACATCATGAAAACAGAATCAGCTGGACAACATTTATCATTTCAGATGCCTCATTCCTTAAACTCTAAAACAGTCAAAATAAATACAAACAAACATACATGACCCTCAACAAGGTAAATATATATCTGTATGGAATCAAGAGAAATAAATGAGCTGGAATCGTTGTTACCTCTCACAACAAGAGCTGGAGGAGGTCATGTGATCACCGACATTAGTTTGTTTTTGGTTTTCTTTCTTCTCTGTTTGTCTGCAACATATCTACAATATTTATTTTGAAGACATTTTGTGTCGGGGGGGATTATAGGCTAAGGACTGGGACTGGGATCTGGGCGATGATATATAATATGTATTTTGAAGGGGGCGATATGTATTGGGTCACAGTAACAGAGAGGAGCAGAGACATGACACTGACACCACTATGTAGCTGAGATGATGCAGGTTCAGAGTCATTCAAATGGATTTGATCTATCTATGACAGATAAGGAGTTATATCTAGAATAAAACAGATCTGGAGTCACCATGATGGAAAATAATATATTTGTTAATAAATCATTAACTACTGATGAAAAAACCACATGATTCTGAGCTAATAGTAGGTTTCCAGGGCCGAGGACTTAGGAGGTGTTACTTCATTTGGCATGAAGTCTGAGTAAAGCCACATCATAGCAGACTCTGTTTTTTAACTCTTCTTGTCTTGTTCTTCTTCCAGTATTGGTAGCAGCCCAGACATGCTTATGGTGGTGCTTTAAGTAGCTGCAAATTGTTGCAGTAGTGTTAATGTATCTCATTTCATACGTTTGAACTGGTGAGTTAACGTAAGAGTAGAAGTATATTAAGAAAATGTCTGATGGCGTCTGTTTGCTCAACACATCCTATTCATTTGAGTGTGGGTGTGATTCCCACATCACACTGGAGATCACTGTGTGCTTCTCTCACCCAAACATTGAGGTTGCTCTGGGGTGTATCCTGTCTGGTTCCACTTCTGCACAAGTGTATCCGAGGCGTTGACCGGTCGAGAGGACTGACACCCGGGGACAAGAGAAGAAATACTAAGCAAAGTGCATATGTATATTTTAAGGTGAAAAAGAGTTTGCTCATAATCTTTCCATTTACAGTAATGCATAGGAGGCTATAGAACTTATAAAACAGTAGTGCAAAATGTACAGACTGTCTGTCGTTTAAGGTTTATAACATTCAACATCCATGATATAATGAAATAAAATAATAAAATAATTATAATTATAATATAATATAATATATAATATAATTATAATAATAAAACTATTTTAATTATAAAATAATTAAAATAGTCTTTCCGGACTCTTGCATGAATTTTGCCTTGGACAACAACCTTTGCCCATCAAGATTTAGAAGAATCTTCTGCAGCACTTCAAAAGTGCATTTGTGCTCTGGTGGGTAGTGCAGGTTCAAAGTGTGTATCAAATAACAGAACCAGCCATCCCAAAGTTCCCCAAGTCACTGAGGAGCATCACACCTTCTATGAGGATACCGATGTCCTCTACGTCATCTCCAGGCTCCACACCTTCCTTTTGTATGACATACACTCCCATCACAGTTTGCTCCATGGAAGCGTTGGCCTCGGTGTTCTGTGAGGTCAAATATGACAGTAAATACATTTTCTGAGTCTGCCTTCAGTCTCAGTCTACAGTCTCAGTTTGAAAAGAATGAACAAACTGTGCATTCTTGACGGCAAACTGCAAATGTTTCAGGTCTGGAGAATAGTTATGTGATCGACAATACTTTGTTCTCAGTCTCCAAAAGGCAAGAACTCAACATCTATACAAGATCTCGACTAAATCAGACACGAAATGAGGCAACCTCACATGTGCATGGTGGTTTTCATTCTTATCAAAAAACATTCACCATGTGATTTTACCAATTACTTACTCATCTCTGGCTGAGGCTGATATAATCAGTATAATGCATGTTTAAAGAGTTTTGAAGTAAAACCCTGCATAATCATAGCACTAGGGCTGGGCAACATATTGATATATCAGTAATGTGATAAGAGACTAGATACTGTCTGGGATTTAGGAGATTGTAATATGACATGTTTTGTCTTTTCCTGGTTTTAAAGGCTGCACTACAGTAAAGTGATGTCATTTTCTGAACTCACCAGACTGCTCTAGCCTTTTTATTATTTGCTATTAACCACTTAGTTATTATATAAGCATTACTGATGATTATTGATCAAAAATATAATTTTGTGAATATTTTGTGAAAGAGGCAAAAGTCATCCCGACAATATTGAAATACAAACCTTGGAGATGGCCGCCATGAACCGTCTTATTTTTCTTCCAGCCGCCCCACCTTTGCATGGAAAGATCACCATCATGCGTGGAGAGTACCGGTCGAGCTCAGCAAAGAATGTAGACAGCATAGGTACAGTTGAAATGTGCAGGAACTCCTTATCGATCTGAAAAACATTAACAATGCACAACAATGAATTACTAGTTGTTTGATCACTATATCGGTGAGGACAGAAACAACTGGTCCACACTATAATATTTGATTTGCCATTATATTCCTGTTCTTGTGCCTGTGTAATAATAATACTGAATTGGAAGCTGTCTGTGTAAGCTGAGATGAATGAGCTTTATAGACATGTGTGGTGAGTCCACTTCACGCCTTAATTGTGCATGGACAGTTTACACATATGATGTAATTTATAATGTTTAAGTAATTTGTATCTACTACTCTCTCTGGCATCACAGTGTTTGCACTGCCACACACACGTCACTGAAAGAAGAAAAAAAAGAGCAAATGATATGATATGATAACAGATAAACAAAAATATGAACTTACCTATGTTTTGCAGAGGTGGTGCACACAATCTCAGCATGGGGACACTGCTTAAGTTAGTTCTTTATCTGGTAAAAAGAGAAAATGTTTTAAAATTCCTATACAACAGTAATAAATAGATAGATAGATAGATAGATAGATACATAGATAATCTTTATTGTCTGCCCCATCAGTGACAGAAATAGATAGATAGATACATAGATAGATAGATGGATAATCTTTATTGTCTGTCCCATCAGTGACAGAAATAGATCGATAGATAGATACATAGATAGATAGATAATCTTTATTGTCTGTCCCATCAGTGACAGAAATTTGTCTTTGACAGGCTCAACACATTCAATTCACATATAAAACATCACACAATTGTGAATAAGTATTACAATATCTAAAATTAAATACACTGAAATGTGTAGACAGCAATATTTTTATTATTAGCCAACAATAAATTAGTAAAGCAATTTCAGTTTGCTTGGCATGTCTGCATCAAAATAGGCCACACTGCACTGCAACAGTGTTTTAAATATCCATGGATAGAACTGAGTCTGTGTAGCAGATAGGTTTAGACTAGTGTGGCCAGATGACAATGCCTATAATTCGGGACTGGGCACTTGGAGTGGTCCGGGTTTTCAGAAATGCAACATTTTAGTGAATTATAACATTTTTAAAATTACATTAGCAGGAAACCGGATTGCATTGAAAAAATACAATATTATGTATTAAGGACACATCTGTGCCACTTGCCAGCTGTGCTGAGCGTCACCTTTGACCTCTATCTACTCCCTGACGTCCTCTCTTCCATTCGTAACCAAACATAAACGCCAAGACAAAAAGCTTCATATTCAATTTTGACAAAACGTCCCAATACTTCTACGACGCTGCAATTGATATGAGTCATAGCGCCAGGCAACTTTATACACGTTTATTGAATGGAAGCTGGTAATTTGTCATTTCGATCATTTTTCACATCGAACGTGAAAAAAACGCCGATAATTGTAGCGCTGTAAGTTCAGCTTCTCTGGACATTAAAGAATGACCAATAGTAAGTTAAGTTAACCACTCTAAATCATCTTAACACGATGACCACATCTATATCATGGCGACCGTCCCAATAATGTTAGCGAGGTTGTAGGTTTATTTTTTTTACTAACGACGGTTCAGTGGAAGGAATTTTCACATGCAGCACACAAAAGCAATTTAGCAAAATAATGTACCCAGGGTGTAAATAGCGTATCCGACTGAGAAATTTCTCAGAATTGTCTAGTAACTACTAATTATCAATCACGCTGTTTAACTAGATAAATCAATGTATATACATATATATATTAATTACTTACCCTTAAGTTCAAGGATGCCAAACGATTAGGTGTTGCATATACTGGTTGTCATAAAACTTCGATTTAAAAAGAAGAAGAAGAAATAAACCAATAGTTGATAAGAAAAAGAAAAAGACCCGCCTACCTGTTGTATTCTCCTTACTGTTGCCTTTTGTAAACCTCGTAAATTTGAATTACCCTAAAACTACTGTCGAAATGGGTCAGAACTCGAAGAATTAAAAGTAAAAACACAGTTGAAATGAGTAGTATAAAAAACAAAAATGAGAAATTTATCAAATGTATTGACAAATATATGCACATTAGCCCCAGAATTTCATATTTTGGTGTCTTTGGTATACGATGTCTATTTGCCATAAAGTACAGCTCTCCAGTTTCCACATTTCCCACATTTTCCACGTATCTGAAGTATCTCCAAAATTGTGTTTAACCTTTGACCTACTTTTGGCACAAGACCTTTAACCTTTGACCTACTTTTGGCACAAGATGACTGTAAAACTGCTTTTGCTCCAAAATATAGCACTTTTAAAAAAAAATTTTTTTTTAGCTTTTTTAGAGCTGGTGGCCCAGTTAAAATGTTTCAAAAGGTTTTTCATAAAACAAATAATTATTACCTTATCTTATCTTATCTTTTCATCTTATTATCTTATCTTATCTTATCTTATCTTATGGTCTGTGGTGTGATTTGTTACTTGTTATTTGAGTTGTTTTTATTCGAGGCAATTGCAGGCTGTCATATGCAGGACTGATGAGGAGATCGGATAGAGGCATTGGAGATCAAGTCCCTTCTGTCTCAGTTGTCGACTCTGCAGGCCCAGAGGACAGAGGAGATCCAGCACCTGGTTTGGAGTAACACAGGTGAGCTCATATTTTACGACGAGCGAGCCTGATCTGCTGGACAGAGAGGACCGCTGATCTGACCTTCCAGCACAGGCTTGATCAGTTGAAGATCTCCAAACAGTAACTCAGTCAGCGACTGCCTCCAGACTCTTCTCCCTACCCTCAGCCCGACCCCAGCTCCTTCCATGATACCTCTGCTAACCTAATGCTAAACATATAGACATTTAAAAAATATGGGTCTTTTTCTGTATCCACTGCATACACTGACATTGTTTTTGTGACTTGAATATGGATTAAAGCTCATTAATTAACATGTTATATCTCATGTGTTTAATCCATACAAATATCTAAGTGTACAGGTTGTTGTTTGTAGGATGTTGTGCTTTAGTTTTTCTTAGCCAAGATCAGGTAACTAGTGCTGCATTAATGCTCCATAGGTGAGGATTGAACCCCTACAGTAGACTGTTGCTGACATATGGTGGCCGATATGGGTATTACAGTGACAGAGTTTGTTTCAGAGATATCCCCAAGGGAATAATCAGGGGACATTCAACCCTCTGCTGATTATATATTCATGAATGAACAGAGCAGCTGTCAAAGAGCTCATCATCAGAAATAATCAACACGTTCAAGAGACGAATGCTGAGCTGATGAGTGAAGGGTTCAATACTTGGGAAGCTCTCAGGGCAGGGATGAATAGTTTTAAAGTTTTTTTACCCACCCACTGGGTCTGATGGACATGATTGGGGGTTTAAAACAATAAAACCTCAACAGTTTAGGTCAGTGTAATTAACAGATGTTGACTTTATGTCAGTCATAAGCAATACAGACAGCATACATGGTTAATAGTTGCCACTGACCTCTGCTACATCACATTTATCAATAAACCTTCTCTTATGTGATCGACCGTAGGCGTGAATGTGAATGGTTGTTTGTAAGGCTGAATGACAACTCGTTAGCTAATCTTGACAAAAGGACTAAAGTGAACTTAATATAATGATAAAGTGAAAGGACTCAGAGAGCTCAAACCTCCACCAACACCATTCATTAAAACTAGAACAATAAGGAAGTAGTTTCCAGACCAAATCACAACAAAAGCCTATAAAAAAATGCTGATCAGAGACATATCAATGACTTTAAACAGGTGCTATACTGTTAAACATGTATTCACATGAAATAGACTTATTTACATACAGTATATGTCTGAGCCTTCAAACACGCCTCTGACTATTCCTTTTCTTGAAATTTCCTCCTGAAAATCCATCCTCCAGCACTTCAGTTTATCTTCTGATGACTCAGAAAACGTATCTACAAACAATTTGTACAACAGCGATACCTGTCCTGTACCATTAGCATATTTCATGGAAATGTCTACCAGCAATGAGAAGGGTGGCTGGTTTAGAGAATGGTTTTGAGAAACAGAAATAAAATTTCTCATTTGCAAGAACTCAAAGAAGTGTGTTGCAGGGAGGTCATACTTTTCTTGTGTTTCTGTAAATGACATTAACCTTCCTTTGTTATATAGATCCATTATCCTGCTTACTCCTTTGCTAGCCTATGTCTTAAAACTAGCATCTTCTCTACTGGGTATTAACTTATTATTGCCCCATATGGGTGTGAAACATGACAGTGGCTGAGACTGTCCTAATACCAACATAGGTTTGGAAGTTTTAGACCCATGCCTCAAATAGATGGAGAATCTCTTATAAACATTGCAAGTGGCTCCATTGCAAGCACAAATAGCAATGGAGAAAGAGGACATCCCTGACGTGTGGATCAGTTTGCAGATATTGTTGTAAACTAGCATTTGAGGACTATTCTTTGGAGCTCTACAAATCCTCAGTTCTTCTTTTTGTCACTTTACTCTATGTTTGATGCTTAATGGCCGTTGTCTGTGTAATTGTTTACTGTGTTAAAAGTTCAAATGAAATATTCAAAGATAATAATGTTGCTTTTGTTGTTTGTAAATTTAATTTAAAAGAATTTAGAATATTGATTCATGATCATGATTCAGTCGGGGTAAATCGTGGCACTGAATTTCTGCACCAGTTTCTGAGCAAAAAATCCAACATGAACAAATGTTTTTGTCAGTGTCGGATCTTTAAATTTCCACATTTCTGATTTATACAACACATCATAAGCCTCAGTTGTTTCTTGACCAGACACCCTGGAGCAGTAACCTGATGGAAAAGAGATGATTTATGTGTCCCTAACATCCCTAACATAACATTATATAAGAACATGAAGTCCAGCAGTATAATGAGGCTTTGTGTGAACTCTAACCTTTAGAAAAAATAAACATGTTAATGTTCTCTTTTCCTCTTAAACTATAACCTAATATCCATGACACGTACCATCAAAAGAGGAAGTTCATGCTCTGCATGGAACAAAGGACACTTTTGGAAATATTTTTTACATGCTTCTTGTTTTTGCATTTGACTGTTTTGTCAACACTCAACACTACAAACCTGCAACCACTGGAACTATGAAGGACTATGAATGAACTATGAATGTCAGACACAATGTTTCTGTACAAAAAATACGTGATTTAGTTTTCATCCACACTCGGACACAAATTGTCAGAAATTGTTTTTTTTCTTATAATTTCGTTAGAGTCACATCTGGTCAACCTGCAGTTACAGTGAAATGTGGATAGAGAGCGCGTTTCAGACAGCCAGAGTTATTCTTAATAACATTAGATTTAAAACTCAGCTTAGGTTTCATCATTATTATTTCAAGAAAGATAATATAAGCTAATTAATCATAATGTGAGAAAAACATCATTTCAAAAAGACATGCATATACACAAACTAATGTTTATTTAGAACAGAACATTTGCTTTAATTTATGATATAACTGAAAAGAGAGAAATATGCTGCCCCAATAAAGAATGAGACAACCAGAGCACACATAAATCAATGATTTAAGAAAAGATCTTCTCCTTGAATCTAGTTGTGGTTCGGCCATTGATTTTTCTCTCTATGGGAAAAATCAGGACCACGTTTAGCATATCTGAGGCCTCAAGGATTTTTCTTTGCCTCTATATCTAAACACACTTTGAAACTGATGACTTCAGCTCATATTGGAGCTGTTCATGCATAAGAGGGTGTTGTACTCTGTCATAGCAGTAATCAAAGGTAGATCTAGTGGGGTCAGAGACTCTTTGACAACATGCCTCTCTAGACCCCCTTATGCCTCCTAATCTTGAGTTGTTTTCTTCCTGAATCCACATCAAAGTGTGACTCTCCTCTTTTCATGCTGTTCTTTTTTTTATTCAATCCTAACAATTTCTCTAACACTACATGTTCTGTACATTTTGTATTGCCTAAGATATTTATTCTCTATATGTCATAACGTTTCTTCAAATTATTATTTAAACAGTCTTCCTTTGATTGGAAATTGTTGTAATGTCAGTGTAAAAGTGTAAATTTGTGTCACTCAAAAGCAGGAGAAGAAGATAAGGGTGACATCATATAGGCATTTATATATATCAGATATACATTTATATATATCAGATATAAATTTATATATATCAGATATGCATTTATATATATCAGATATACATTTATATATATCAGATATACATTTATATATATCAGATATGCATTTATATATATCAGATATACATTTATATTTATATCAGATATACATTTATATATATCAGATATGTATTTATATATATCAGATATGCATTTATATTTATCAGATATAAATTTATATATATCAGATATACATTTATATATATCAGATTTACATTTACATATATCAGATATAAATTTATATATATCAGATATACATTTATATATATCAGATATACATTTATATATATCAGATATAAATTTATATATATCAGATATACATTTATATATATCAGATATGCATTTATATATATCAGATATACATTTATATTTATATCAGATATACATTTATATATATCAGATATGTATTTATATATATCAGATATGCATTTATATTTATCAGATATAAATTTATATATATCAGATATACATTTATATATATCAGATTTACATTTACATATATCAGATATAAATTTATATATATCAGATATACATTTATATATATCAGATATACATTTATATATATCAGATATAAATTTATATATATCAGATATACATTTATATACAGTATGTCAGATATAAATTTATATATATCAGATATACATTTATATATATCAGATATACATTTATATATATCAGATATAAATTTATACATATCAGATATACATTTATATACAGTATGTCAGATATAAATTTATATATATCACATATACATTTATATATATCAGATATACATTACATATGTCAGATATACATTTATATGTATCAGATATGCATTTATATATATCAGATATACATTTATATACAGTATGTCAGATATACATTTATATACAGTATGTCAGATATACATTTATATATATCAGATATAAATTTATATATATCAGATATACACTTATATATATCAGATATACATTACATATATCAGATATACATTACATATATCAGATATACATTTATATACAGTATGTCAGATATACATTTATATATATCAGATATACATTACATATATCAGATATACATTTATATACAGTATGTCAGATATACATTTATATATATCAGATATACATTTATATATTTCAGATATGCATTTATATATATCAGATATACATTTATATATATCAGATATACATTTATATACAGTATGTCAGATATACATTTATATACAGTATGTCAGATATAAATTTATATATATCAGATATACATTTATATATATCAGATATACATTTATATATATCAGATATAAATTTATATATATCAGATATACATTTATATATATCAGATATACATTACATATATCAGATATACATTACATATATCAGATATACATTTATATATATCAGATATACATTACATATATCAGATATACATTTATATATGTCAGATATACATTACATATATCAGATATACATTACATATATCAGATATACATTACATATATCAGATATACATTACATATATCAGATATACATTTATATATGTCAGATATACATTACATATATCAGATATACATTTATATATATCAGATATACATTACATATATCAGATATACATTTATATACAGTATGTCAGATATGCATTTATATATATCAGATATACATTCATATATATCAGATATACATTTATATACAGTATGTCAGATATACATTTATATACAGTATGTCAGATATAAATTTATATATATCAGATATACATTTATATATATCAGATATACATTTATATATATCAGATATAAATTTATATATATCAGATATACATTTATATATATCAGATATACATTACATATATCAGATATACATTACATATATCAGATATACATTTATATATATCAGATATACATTACATATATCAGATATACATTTATATATGTCAGATATACATTACATATATCAGATATACATTTATATACATACCCATCTGTCATTTTCTGCCATAACATTTCTTGTCCACGTTTTGCTCTTGTGGACTCTGAAAAGTTCACAAGTCAAGTGATGCCTTGAAGAGTTGACTACCTAAAAAAGGAGATATTTAGTGGAGGAAGGCAGTAATAATGTCTAATAATGTCTAAGAAAAAATCAGTTCTGAAGGCTCCAAATGGATTTCTGCCATTGATCTGAAATGTTGATAATTAAGCTAATTAAATAATTGATCTGACTAACATTTTAGTTTCCAATGCCATATCTAACTTTTGGATATTCACTTCAACATTAGGCCATCACTGGGATTAGGGGGCGTGGACAAAAACTAAAATCTCAAAATTTCTTTTCAAGCTTGGAGACAATACATGAGTTGAATCTCTGTCTTTTTTTCCATGCAAGCAGAGAGACTAAAATAGTTTATGTAGGCCTACATGTGAAAAGCCTGGGTAACTCAGGACAGCTATAAGCTACATTACTGTTACTGAAAGTAATCAATGTTGTACAAGTTGTCAGAACTCAATGTTCACTCAATTTAGACATTTAACATAATGCAAAAACAGAAATCCACACCAATCAAAACAGCTGACACATCACAGCTCCAGGTAAGTTGTGATACTGGTTTATTTTTGTTCCAAGTAACAACTAAACATATCCTGTATTTGTGCTTTGTATAGGTTGAGGGGAGAACTTCAGCCAATGAGACGTTCAGCCAGCTGATTGACCAAAGGACTATCTGATCGCATCATTTCATCCACACCCACTGCCATCATCATGGGGGTTTGCTATGACACCCTAAAAGTTTATCACCACAGCTGGTGGACTGGAGACACTGGTAGATGATAACTGGACCCACAATACATGGATCATGTGTCATTTTAGCCCTCAAATGACAAAGAATAGACACATAGACTAGTATTTCACAGTTTAAATACAAACAGTGTGACTCAAATAGAATGTCAACAAACAATAAGTATTCATTCAGTGAAAAATGTTTCTTCTCTGTCCATGAATTCATCATTCAGACAGCAGGTCCCCTTTACACTGCTTCTGTAGTAAACATTAACAACAACTAGGTGGCAGACATGACTCAGCACTTCTTCACAACGCAACTCTGTGTCCTGACATAAATCTCAGCACATTCAACATGGGAATGTTCCACAGAAACATACATATGTAGACAACTAAAGCTGAGCTCTGTGTGAAAATAATGAATAACCAGCAGAGTAGAGGTGCATTAACTTGAGGCTGCAGGAAAGCATGCAGCGTTAAAAAACATCACATCAGATGACATCCATCCTAGTGTTATACACCCATATTAAAACTAGGCTTAAACTGCCTTTTGTTCCATATATTCTGTTAAAAACAATCTAATAAAGTCATTTAATAAGTTGAGTAATGCATTTATTAGGAAATGCATGGTTGTATGCTTATTTTCATGTTTGTATTAACAATGAATCAACTTTGAGCCAATACAGTCATGCCATTCATTAATGAGGAAATAATGAGTCAGTGGTGGATCAGGACTCATGTATTAAATATAATTATTTCACTAGAATGTAAACTCAGACAGATGGTCTCTCAGCAGCGGTAGAAGGCAGCAAAATGTAAAGGTGTCCTTAAACACATCTCTGGTGTGTGATTTCATCTCATAATCACACTATATGATCTTTCATTGAATTATTAAAGGATTCTCATCCTGCTATATGAATTCAGTATAGCCACAAACAAATGTTAAACATGTACAGACATGTCGAATGTACCAAAATTAAACAAACTCAACACTTTGAACTTTTATAAGAGTATTGTGTTTTGAGAAAAACGTATTTTCTTTTTCATATGATTTTTGCAGTAAACCCCTGTTTGATGTAAAGTTTTAAATGAAAATATTGGTAATAAAACAAATCTCTGCAACTAAATGGCTACTCAAACATTTTTTTGTCAATGGAATCATGTTAATGCTTCATTTTCTGGTGACTATTAGACCTACGACAAAAGCAAACTTTTTATTTGACCATAATGTAACTCACTCAATGACTGTTGTGGAGAATTGTCAAGTTCTTAATGGTATCACAATAGCTGAGGGTTGGGGTGTTCCAAGAGTTTTCATAGGAACAATAAACATCCAGCTGTCCATTAAAAATGTACCGAAGTTTCTTCTCTTCCTGGTTCGTATCTTTCTAGTTGTAAGACTGATGAAATAGGGCCGTTGCTACTGAGCAGAACAATCTGCATAGCAACTGGAAGACACTAACTAAGATAAGGGCCACCATTTAATTTGGTTATAAAGTTCAAACCACAATGAAATGTCAGGTTGTTTTTCACTTTTTTCACTTTTTTATTAATAAAATATAACAGATAAATATAAAAGATAACAAATTCAGGATGTGAAGGCACTTTAAGAGTCCTGAATCTGCTGGAGGAGAAGGATGACGTTCTCAGAGCTGAAGAGGTCAGCAGTCAGTCCAGCTCAAGAGGGAGCTCAGTGCTTGGGTCCCAGGGGAGAGGTGTTGGTTGCTGCTGAGGCTCCAAGGCTGGGGAATTCCTCAGTGCAACTCATATCAGGGGCCTATAAGTAGAAAAAAATGGTGATTAACAAAATAAGGTGTGACCAATTCTAATTTCAAACAGTGTCAGGCTTGTTGGAAATCCTCACCTTCTGATTGGCAGTGGTCCTCTGAGCCTCCCTCACCGCAACGCCATTGGAAGAGCCACGCTGTTCATGCCTGGCAGCAGCGCTATACATAAAGGGCTTCAGCTATTTCTTCATCTCAACATCCTCCATCTGCCAGAAGTGAACATACAGTAGATCAGATCTAATGAGCAAACTGTAAACATTACAGAACAAATGTTGTAATACCTCCAGCAAATATTAACAGTTGTCATGGGGAGCAACTTACGTATTTGTCCTCCAGGTTAAGGAGGTGGTCGATGGCTTCATTCACCAGCTTGGAGCGACCTGTGACCGTCACAAGGTCCGGGTCTGCAGCTCCTCGCCGGGGAAACCTGATATCAACCTAAAAACACAAATAAAAACAAGCCACATGAAGGACTGGATACTAACAAATCGTATTACCAAAACTAAACATTATTTATGTAGTCAGATAACAATGGGCTAACAAGGTGTAAGTGGAGACACAATGAAAGCTCCAAAACACAATGCAAGTGAATTGTTATGTAGTTTTGCTACACTGACAGGAAGATCTCCTTCCTCTCTGCAGACTCACCTTAAACTCATTTTGAATGCTGAAGATTCCAATGCCGCGGGCTCCGATAATACGGGCATGAACCCGGCTGTCCAGGGTGATGTCCTTGGAGATCGTATCTTCAAGTTCATCCACAATGGCCTGGATAGCATCTCGTGCCGCGGCGGCTTTGGTCTCATCACCTGTTACAACGATCTGATCCTGTGGAGAAACAAATTCAAGAAAAGAAAAAGTTGTGAATTTAAGGACAAAAAAAACAATTTCTTACTCTCCCATAATAATCTGTATGATAATGACGACTACAGTTGTTGGTAACTCTTTCACTGTGTGTTCTCATTATAATGTCATGTATGAAAAGGGACATTGTCACCACCTGCTGTGCTGATGAGGGTCTAATGTTTGACTATATCCATTTTGATGTGTAATTAAAGGAAAACAAGGAAACAAGTTCTGCAGGAATGCCATACCTGATTTTCAGCCATCCTTTCTGGGAACCGGATGTTGACACCATGCTCACTGCAGATGGCTTTGATTGTTTCACCCTTGCGCCCGATGATTCTTGGGTGATACTTTGGATCCACAGTGATGGTCAAGTTCCTGAGCGCCTGTAGAGGGAGTAGATATTAACTACCATTAGCAAAGTTTATAATTAAGTTCTCTCCTCATTCAAAGTTATCATGACGGTGGCCTTAAAAGTAACCTCAAAGATAACTGTCATCAGTGTATGTGAATCCTAAACACAGCAGACACTTCAAAATACCACCAGAAAGAGTTCAGCAGAAATGCCTGACCTTAGTACACAGTACACACCTAAATGTAAATTTAAATTTAAATATAACATTAAAGAGATTTATATCCTTACCAGCTCCTTCTGATTGGCCGTGATGCGGTTTTGTGCAACCTCACAGTTGGCCTTATATCCCATGATGACATTCTTCGCAGCAGGCAGACACTCCTGAATCTAAAACACAAAAGAAAAAAAAGTCAAATCAAAGCCAGATAAGCTGAAGAAAAAGTTTTTGTAGCAAGTCAAATGTCAAAGATCATTTGATAAATGTACCACACCTTGACATAAACTGCAGTCAGGGCCTGAACCAGATGGCCTGGCTCCCCTCGGAGGATGACAGTTTCTGAGCCGCTGTCAAAAGGTGGGACCTCAACGGAGACACCGGTTTTGGCCAGGATCTCCTGTAGGGTCTTTCCCTTGGAGCCAATCACAAACTTGTGTTGTGATTTCTGAACCTCCACTGCAATGGTGGTGGTATTCTTCTTCTGCAATACAAAGGGAAGATCAGCAACATTGAATTTTGTTCAAACCTCCGTCATGACTACATCATCTATATCAGCACTAACACCAAGTGATAACTTTGATTTTAGCGTACCTTGTCTTCAAAAATCTCTTGGATCTTTGCCATAGCGAGGGCCACCTGCTGCCTGGTCCCAGAGACGACAATCTCTGTCTTGTTCACGGGTGGAGGAGGGACATGAATGCAGGCACCAGTCTCCTGCATTAATTCTCCTACCACCTTGTTGTGGGCACCGGTGATAAATGGGTGGTAAACCTTGTCAACATTCACCCTCCACACAGCATGTTTGTCCTAAGGGTAAGAAGGTCAGAGGAAAACATTGAAATTCATCCTACAGCTGTGGTATCTGGGATGTACCTCAGAAATAAGCTGGTTGTCTCATGATTCACGTTACCTGCTCAGCAGAGATCAACAGGATCTCATGCTTTGCCTTCTCAATGCCCTCCTTGGTACCAGAGATTTTGATCTGGTTGCTGGGGTCTTCAGGTCCAGGAATCTGGATTGTGGTGGCCGTCTTCAGCGCTAACTCTTGAAGCTTCTTCCCATTTTTGCCAATGATAAATCGATGGCGCTCCTTGGGGATCTCAAGAGTCTCTGAATCCTGAAAAGGGATCAAATATACAGTTGGCACTTTTGTTTTCAGCTGTTAATGAACAGCTTGTTGTTGCAATGCATAAGAGTCATAACTGGTTATTTGTAAAGGACAGACTGATCTATTCATTATTAGTATTTATTAGAAACGTTACTGTCACTAAGACCCCGTTTATTTTGTATCAGAACTTATCCTTCAGTACAGATAAACATAATTATATTACTAGACATGCCACTGCAGGTCATTTTACACCACCAAAAGTAAAGACAAATGCTATCAAACGAACAGTCATATTCAGAGCCATGTATGTCTGGAATTCACTCCCCAGTTATATCACATCAGAAAATAGTAAAGAGAAATTTAAACTACAACTGAAAAAACATATATTTTTCAAATCATTATTATTATACGCGTATATGTATGTTTGGATGAGGTAATTGAATTGATATTTATATTATTATATAATAATATAAATCCTCGCTCTACAAATAAAAACATGTATGAATATTAGACAAATGATCTGAGTGTTGCTTACACTCAAACACAGGCACACAGGCAGAAGATACAAAATACAAACTGTGACTAAAAAACAAAAACTCACCTCTGGAGACTTTAGTGGCTCCTGACTTTCTTCCTTGGTACCGTCTTCCGTGTTCGTCTCTATGCCTTCTGCAGTGGCTTTATGCAGGGCACGCTCCTGAATCACCAGCTGGCGGTACAACTTTTCTGTGGGACGATCCAGGGTGATGTCACCAGTCGAGATGTTTTTATAAAATGTGTCACCACTGCTATCCTCGCTGTGGGGGAAAAGAAGGGGAGAGAGCAGGGGCTCACTTTAGCACTTCCAAAAACCGGAAAGTGTATAGTAGTGTGTAATCTAAGAGACACTATTTAGGCAAATGGAAGATGTTGTGGTTGCTCTGCACAGACCTCCATCCCTGATTAGCTAAAAGGACACAAACACTCCTGCGCTACATTACTGTCAAACCCACTCAGATAAATCAAAGTGCTGCTGGGACAGCTTGTATCTTTGGTGCCTCACTAGGGATCAACACGACTGTTCACAACTACTTTCAGCTTCAACAAAAGGTAACAGAAACCCAGAGGAACACATCTAGTGCCACAAAACCACAGCAAGTAGTCTGCTCCAGATTAAAATGATCACTGAATACTGTTATCTATGCTAACACAGCTCTACTCCCAGGCTTCTCTCCCCTTACTTACCATTCCTCCCAATCAGGAGGTAAAGGAGCACAGAAGCATTCCCTGACCAGCCATATGAGATGTGGCTCAGTATCAAGATCAATACCAAGCTGTCTGGCATAGATGTGGATCACTGATGAGAGAGAAGAGTGCATGATATTAGACAAGCCGAATGTAAATGTAATACTTTAGCTTCATCTAGAAGATTTACCAAGTCGTTAAAACACCCCCAAAACAAAACATGATATAATCTAATGATATATTAGTTTGGAGGGGATACAGAATTTATGTAGTGATAGTAAATACCTACAGAGTAAATACAACTACATTATCACTGCAGGTTCTCCATACCACTACTATCATCCTCCATTATCAATCAGCAGACAGTGTAAACCAATCAAGCTGAGGATTTCACACCTGCCACCAATGAGCTGCTGGTAAAATTTACCTGTGCTTGGAGAGTTTATACATTTCTAGTTCTGGATAATGTAGGAACAAAGAGTCAATCATGTCCCTGCCTCCAACTAAATACAGTTCATAAACCTCCCTCATCCCTGTGTACCTTCTAAAGGGATGTACTCAAGGAGGAACTCCATAGCTGACAGATCATCAGTAGACTCCTCTTCACTCTCCGTCTCCTCCTGGCTGTTACACATATTATTCTCCTCTGTCTCCAGATCTTCTTCTTCCGAGCTTGTCAAATCCTCGCTCTACAAATAAAAACATGTATGAATATTAGACAAATGATCTGAGTGTTGCTTACACTCAAACACAGGCACACAGGCAGAAGATACAAAATACAAACTGTGACTAAAAAACAAAAACTCACCTCTGGAGACTTTAGTGGCTCCTGACTTTCTTTCTTGGTACCGTCTTCCGTGTTCGTCTCTATGCCTTCTGCAGTGGCTTTATGCAGGGCACGCTCCTGAATCACCAGCTGGCGGTACAACTTTTCTGTGGGACGATCCAGGGTGATGTCACCAGTCGAGATGTTTTTATAAAATGTGTCACCACTGCTATCCTCGCTGTGGGGGAAAAGAAGGGGAGAGAGCAGGGGCTCACTTTAGCACTTCCAAAAACCAGAAAGTGTATAGTAGTGTGTAATCTAAGAGACACTATTTAGGCAAATGGAAGATGTTGTGGTTGCTCTGCACAGACCTCCATCCCTGATTAGCTAAAAGGACACAAACACTCCTGCGCTACATTACTGTCAAACCCACTCAGATAAATCAAAGTGCTGCTGGGACAGCTTGTATCTTTGGTGCCTCACTAGGGATCAACACGACTGTTCACAACTACTTTCAGCTTCAACAAAAGGTAACAGAAACCCAGAGGAACACATCTAGTGCCACAAAACCACAGCAAGTAGTCTGCTCCAGATTAAAATGATCACTGAATACTGTTATCTATGCTAACACAGCTCTACTCCCAGGCTTCTCTCCCCTTACTTACCATTCCTCCCAATCAGGAGGTAAAGGAGCACAGAAGAATTCCCTGACCAGCCATATGAGATGTAGCTCAGTATCAGGATCAATACCAATCTCTCTGGCTCCGAAGTGGATTTCTGATGAGAGAGAAGAGTGCATGATATTAGACAAGCCGAATGTAAATGTAATACTTTAGCTTCATCTAGAAGATTTACCAAGTCGTTAAGGCACCCCCAAAACAAAACATGATATAATCTAATGATATATTAGTTTGGAGGGGATACAGAATCTATGTAGTGATAGTAAATACCTACAGAGTAAATACAACTACATTATCACTGCAGGTTCTCCATACCACTACTATCATCCTCCATTATCAATCAGCAGACAGTGTAAACCAATCAAGCTGAGGATTTCACACCTGCCACCAATGAGCTGCTGGTAAAATTTACCTGTGCTTGGAGAGTTTATACATTTCTAGTTCTGGATAATGTAGGAACAAAGAGTCAATCATGTCCCTGCCTCCAACTAAATACAGTTCATAAACCTCCCTCATCCCTGTGTACCTTCTTCAGTGCAGAACTTAAGGAGGAACTCCATAGGCGACAGAGCACCAGGTTTAAAGTCAGTAGACTCCTCTTCACTCTCTGTCTCCTCCTGGCTGTTACACATATCTTCCTCTGTCTCCAGATCTTCTTCTTCCGAGCTTGTCAAATCCTCGCTCTACAAATAAAAACATGTATGAATATTAGACAAATGATCTGAGTGTTGCTTACACTCAAACACAGGCACACAGGCAGAAGATACAAAATACAAACTGTGACTAAAAAACAAAAACTCACCTCTGGAGACTTTAGTGGCTCCTGACTTTCTTTCTTGGTACCGTCTTCCGTGTTCGTCTCTATGCCTTCTGCAGTGGCTTTATGCAGGGCACGCTCCTGAATCACCAGCTGGCGGTACAACTTTTCTGTGGGACGATCCAGGGTGATGTCACCAGTCGAGATGTTTTTATAAAATGTGTCACCACTGCTATCCTCGCTGTGGGGGAAAAGAAGGGGAGAGAGCAGGGGCTCACTTTAGCACTTCCAAAAACCAGAAAGTGTATAGTAGTGTGTAATCTAAGAGACACTATTTAGGCAAATGGAAGATGTTGTGGTTGCTCTGCACAGACCTCCATCCCTGATTAGCTAAAAGGACACAAACACTCCTGCGCTACATTACTGTCAAACCCACTCAGATAAATCAAAGTGCTGCTGGGACAGCTTGTATCTTTGGTGCCTCACTAGGGATCAACACGACTGTTCACAACTACTTTCAGCTTCAACAAAAGGTAACAGAAACCCAGAGGAACACATCTAGTGCCACAAAACCACAGCAAGTAGTCTGCTCCAGATTAAAATGATCACTGAATACTGTTATCTATGCTAACACAGCTCTACTCCCAGGCTTCTCTCCCCTTACTTACCATTCCTCCCAATCAGGAGGTAAAGGAGCACAGAAGAATTCCCTGACCAGCCATATGAGATGTAGCTCAGTATCAGGATCAATACCAATCTCTCTGGCTCCGAAGTGGATTTCTGATGAGAGAGAAGAGTGCATGATATTAGACAAGCCGAATGTAAATGTAATACTTTAGCTTCATCTAGAAGATTTACCAAGTCGTTAAGGCACCCCCAAAACAAAACATGATATAATCTAATGATATATTAGTTTGGAGGGGATACAGAATCTATGTAGTGATAGTAAATACCTACAGAGTAAATACAACTACATTATCACTGCAGGTTCTCCATACCACTACTATCATCCTCCATTATCAATCAGCAGACAGTGTAAACCAATCAAGCTGAGGATTTCACACCTGCCACCAATGAGCTGCTGGTAAAATTTACCTGTGCTTGGAGAGTTTATACATTTCTAGTTCTGGATAATGTAGGAACAAAGAGTCAATCATGTCCCTGCCTCCAACTAAATACAGTTCATAAACCTCCCTCATCCCTGTGTACCTTCTTCAGTGCAGAACTTAAGGAGGAACTCCATAGGCGACAGAGCACCAGGTTTAAAGTCAGTAGACTCCTCTTCACTCTCTGTCTCCTCCTGGCTGTTACACATATCTTCCTCTGTCTCCAGATCTTCTTCTTCCGAGCTTGTCAAATCCTCGCTCTACAAATAAAAACATGTATGAATATTAGACAAATGATCTGAGTGTTGCTTACACTCAAACACAGGCACACAGGCAGAAGATACAAAATACAAACTGTGATTAAAAAATACACTCACTTCTGGAGATTGTTGTGGCTTCATAATATCCTTTGTCTTTTCCATTAGTAGGGTCTTGTATCTCTTTAAAGATTACTGCGGAGAAACAGGATGAGGCACTGTTACAAGAAATGGAGATATACTGTTTAAAACAAAGAGGAAGATAATTACAGAAACTTTCCCATCTCATCATCTCAGTTCTCAGTGCTAAACATCTGGGACAAACTCAATGTTTTACATTGGCCCAGCTAATAAGACGAATGAATCTAGCTAGAGAGTTAGCCTGTGACCCGTAAAGTCACACAAAAGGTCTACTGCAAAAAATATCAACGTGAAATAAAGTTAAGGACGGAAATGTGTGGGACAGCTAGGAAGGAGACAAGCTACATCATGTGAGATGCTAACGGTGCTAATTTGCTGAGTCACCAGAGGCCTGGGACAGCTAGGAAGGAGAGAGCTACAACAGATGTGAGATGCTAACGGTGCTAATTAGCTGAGCCACCAGAGGCTAAGATAATATAATCAATGGAGTGCCATCTGTTATTTCTATAAATAATACTGCCCGTTTTTGTGAATTGTTCGGATATTTCCATCAATTTCCATCTGTAACTACTGTGTTAATACGTAAAATTGACTTACCTTGTGCTATCTGTGTTCACGACACAATTGTGTGTCTGCATTGGAAACTTTGTTTTATGGAGTGCAAAATGATGTCATTCCTTTGATCCTTTGATCCTTCTTGCAACCTGTCATGTAGTGAACGATAATGCCCACCTGTTGCTAGGATACGACACAGCGCCCGCCATATTGGACCGGGCAAGACTGGAGGCCAGTCTGGTATGGAGCTAGATCAAAGCCAAGATATTTGACTTTCAGTTTCAAATTTTATTTTTTCAATTAATGTAGTCAATTAATGTAGAAAGACAGGCCTTTCTTTATCGATTCCCTTAGGGGGAGTTCAGGCACTGCTAATGGATGACGGTCAGAACTTGTCTAGATTCAGGGCCATCTGTCTCCGACATATGGTTCTAGGTCCACACGTCATTCCTAGGATACAGCAATCAGGCATCACCTTCATGCATGACAATGTCCTCTGTGGGACGTTCAGGATCACCGGGTGAGAGAGAGAGATCCTGCTCCAGCAACACATGAACAACTTGTCACAGCTCTACAGGAAGAATGACGTCATTCTACAAGTCCAGAATAACATCTGATCCATTCAGGAGGTGTAAAGTAGTGATAAATGCTGGAGGTAGACATGCACGGTAGTGACTATTTTTCTCTGTCTCACTATCCACACTTTCTGACTTGTAAACACTAAGACAAAAACCACTAGTCTGCACAAAAATGATTTTTCTGTATGGATAAAGGGTGAATAAAGATGTGAACCATAATTTCTCTATGATATTTAATATGAACAGGATGGAATGACCCCCCCCAAAAAGAAGCGTTTCTACTGTTGGTCAGTATATGATAATGAGTTATTGAGCTGCGAAGTTCGAATCCGTGAATATCTTTCCAACTCCTCCTTTCCAGTCTCCTCGCTCCCGGCGGCAGGCTAAGCGCAGCTGTTTGCAGTATCACTAGATTTACATAAAAGTTCATGCTATGGTCTAAACGTCACATACAACACACAATCAGTGGATGTTCTCTGGCACCTTTAATTTTCACTGTTGTTTCTGATGCAGTCAGACAGAAAAGCATTAACTATGTACAAAAGAATTAGCTCTTTATTGGTGGATTTAATTTCAACAAAATTACAAGAGATGATTTTCCTACTTGAGTGTTATCAGAGGTGTGGACAGTTTTCAGATTGCTGCTTCTAATCCCAGAACAACAGAGCTGAACAGGGCTTAAAATGAAATTAAATGAAATCATCAGCAGCTTATATTTATTTCCTTTAAAGCCATCTAAAAGAATGGACAGCATAGGAGTGACATGAGAACAATGTGTTTCTGTGGGTGAAAAAAAAAATCGATCTGGTCTAGAAAACAAAACAAAATCAACAAAAAGACATTATTAAACACCAAACGACATGAGGGAAGCCGACGTGGAGGAAAGACTAACAGCTGATAGAACTCAGCTCTGAGTCGCCATCGTGGGAACTAAACTCTGCTTGGGGGGGGGGGTCACCGTGGAGACGGACAACTGGCAAGATAAATCAAGTGTCTGGTATCGTCCAGTCTGTTCACCAGTGTTGACCTTCCTCTGTAGACACAGAGAGGAGTAAGGCTCATCTCGGTGATGATGTCACACATCAAGGGTCAAAGGTGCGTTTTTATTCCAGCTCCACCAGCAGGTCTCCCTCTCCCACCGTCTCCCAGTGGACTGATCCATTGATGGTGAGTGGCAGCAGTGGGGAGGCCAAGTTCCACTGTCCACTGACTTCTACCTTTCCTCCATCCACCTCCACCTGCAGACAAACACAGTTCTGAAGTGTCTCAGACTCATTAAGAGACAATTCAGACTGTTGTCACTGACTGCAGACAGGTGATTAAAACATGAACATGTTAAATGGTAAAGAGTACACATATGCAGCAGGACCCTCTTTCCTACCTTTCCTTTAAAAAAAAGCTAAGCTAACATTCTGAAAGATAAAATGGAAATAATCCAGCAGGGAATGATGGAACTACAGTATAGTCTGTATAGACTCAGAATAGGATGTCTATGTCTCAATGTTTTTTATTTCTCTACATTGTATACTAAAGACACAAACACTATGAAATCACACGAGGAATTTCTGGCCTTCATAATGCCTTTTGAGAACATCAGCTGTTTGAGCTGTTTTTGATATATAGCAAACATGCTGCGTTCATGACACATCGGAAATTGGGAAAATACAAGCTCTGACTCAGACAAACTGATTTTAATGCATCGCTGAGTTGGATTTATTTTGCTCTGAAAGGTGACAGTAATAATACAAACATTATTTAAAAGATTTTAACCAGTATTTTACTACTTTATGAGATGTACTTGTATTTTAATATTATGGTGACGCTGCAAGAGTTTTTGCAAACTTGTCTGTAATAATTGATATTATCCCACTAGTCTAATCAAATGATATTGATATGAACATGATCATCAGGGCATCCATATGGTTTACTGTGTAGTTAAAGCACATTTTTCAGAGGTCGGAAATTCCAGAATTGGGGTTACCAAGTTTTACTGTTATTTTTAATGCAGCAATCACCCTTATCAGCTACTGTAGTAGAATGTAGTACTGCTACTAGTAACTGCATGTGTGCTCTTTAATTGTTTAGATGCCTTCAATCTCAATCTAAAATGTAGGGAATAATAAATGTGAAGGTGCATTTTTTAAAATTTTTGCAGCTTTAAGGATTCTTTCCCAAACTTTCCATACTAGTAACATCACATGGAGACTGATATGTTTGATATGCTCATAGATGCACATTAAATTTCCCACTGTGGGACTAATAAAGGGATATCTTAAATACTCACAGTATAAACATTTCCTGATTTGGTCACCGCCATAGAATGAGACCCCTCCCCCAGCTTGGCACACAGCTGCCATTGGCTGCACTTCACAGGTGTTGAAGAGACCCTGAAACACAGAACAGCACATTTTATACACGGTACCACCTTCTTTCCCCCAGGCCCCTACAACATGAAGCTTGCTTTGGTCCTCACCTCAGGTTGCCCAGGACCTTCTGTGAACGGAGCTGAGCGGTGATGTAGAGCCCTGCCGCCGAGGCCAACAGCTCCCTGCGCTTGTTCACGTCCAGCTGGTGACCCTTGAAGCCGTCGGGGTACACCTCCCGGAGGAAGTTGGTGCTGATGTCGCCGGAGATAAAGCGAGGATGGGTGATGATTTCCCGCAGGAGGGGAATGTTGTGGGTCACACCTGTATAGAAATCACAGATAGACATTTAACAACAGAAAGAAAAACGAGCTCCTGTCTATTAGTTCAAATGTGTTGGTGGACCTCTGATGACGTAGTTGTCCAGAGCATCCTCCATCCTAGCCAGGGCTTCAGCTCGTGTAGCTCCATAGGTAACCAACTACAAATAAATACCAGAGGACGTTACTGCAGATCCACACACAGGGTTAAATAAACAGCCAATGGGCTCTTTTTTTTTTTTTAGTTTGAGGATGTTTCACCTCTCATCCTCATCCAGGAGGCTTCCTCAGTTCTGACTAGTCCAGTTGCCTTCTGTTTAGCATTAGCATTAGCATGACAAGCTAAAAATAAGGCAAGCCTGTATCTAACATACATCACTGACCTTTGAGATCATTGGATCATAGTAGATGCTGATGTCACTTCCCTCCTGGATGCCGCTGTCTACGCGGACCTGACAAGAGTGAGAAGCAGACAAGGAAATGGTCAATCAGAAAGTAACGTCAGACAAAGGTTACAGAACTACAGTATCAGACTGAACGCACACACACACACACACACACACACACACACACTTACATTGCTGAGGTTGAGCGGCTCTTGGTATTGAGAGAGTCGTCCAATGGAGGGAAGACCAAAAGACTTGTATGGATCCTAACAGAAGAAAACGACAGAGACCGATTTGACTCAAAACTGCACCATAAGCAAAGGTTAGCATGTTTAAATCACAATACTTTTATTATAAATAATTGTCACAGATGGCAATGTATGATATTCATCTTCCTGCAGGGACTGACTCTTTACTCCGATACTGGTACGGGTGACGATTCTGGATCACTTTTTCACTTTCTTCAACACTAGAAGGTCTTTTCTTTTTTTAACATTTGCCAATAATATGAAAAATAATTAAACAGCAAATTAAAAATACCCAAGCATGGACAACTCATGATGTTCCTCCACTATGTGCAACTGGATCTGCATCCACATCTGGCAGATTAAATCTATATTAGAGGGGATCAGTATGGTTTTGGCCACAGTGACCCAACAGACAGGGGTAGAGACATGACACCAATATGTAGCTGAGATAATGTAGATTCAGAGTCATCCAGACGGATTTATGTATCTGTGAAGGTAAGAAGAGATTTTAATAGATCCAGATTCATCATTAGGGAAAAGGTTTGGTTGCTGGGAAGAGGTTTCCAGAGTCAACGAATTAGGTGGCGTAATTTAATTTGGCCTGGGACGTCTGATCTGTCCATTTCCAGGTGCTCCTGTTTTTTTATTTGTGACTTCCTGTTTGGTTGTGATGAGAGAAAATGTAAACCATGTGACTCAGTGAAGCTCTTTACACTGTAATGGAACAAATGTTTGTTTCAATATGAGCAAATCATGATGAGATTGATGATGATGATGAGATTCTGTTACAGATACACTCCTCACACACACCTCAGCATAGACACGACTCTCAATGGCCCAGCCGTTTATCGGGATGTCTTCTTGTTTGTGCTGCAGGTGGTAACTCTTGGCAACCCGGATCATCTGCTCCACCAGGTCCAGACCAGTGATACACTCTGTGATGGGATGTTCCACCTGGGGTCAAAGGTTAAACAGAGAAGATCCACACATCTCACAGTCTTCATCAGGTGGAGTTCAGGTGTCACAGAGAGGGTTAAAAATGGCTGAGTCAGCTCTATACATAATACAAAGCCCTCTGCAGGCTTCAGATAACAGACTTCCCTCTTCTTCCTTCTTGGCCTCCCTCCCACATACATCATTTTTTCACCTCACTATGATGTGAATATAGCATCTTTGACAGAAGAAATCCATTATGGTAATTCTAATGAGTCCATAATGGAACACTTGTGTACTAAATGACACCCCAGGAACTACTTAGCCATCACTCTACATACAATAGTCCACATTTTAGGTGCTCAAGCGTAAAGTTGGCAAACAGGGGTCATATCACAGAAACTTGTTATGTTAAATTACATTTTAAAATATTTTTTTCTTACTGAATAGCTCCAGATTTGTTTCATTATTTGTTTTTCCCCAAATGTCTTTTATAATGTAATCATGAGGTCTGTCTCACAATATTGTTCACCAGAGAGATGGGCTGAGATTTCAGAGTAAAGGAGTCTCTTTAATACAGAAAGAGTCCAGAATATTGAGAAAACTAACCCTTTAGTGACTGCAGTAATTTAGGTCTCATGACACATTCAATAAATAAATGTAACTTGATGCACTGTGCAGTTTACACTTATGAAAAGCAAGAGGCATAATCCAGCTCTAAATGGAGGGTGGGGGTGATAAGCTACTACAAGCTGAGAGAAATAGGACACAAGTGGATTTTTACTCCACTTCCTATTTTATGCTGTGTACAATGTCCATTATTGGAAGGCTCAATTTATGTGAAATATTAACGTTAGGGTCCTTCTGAATGGACATACTGACAAACCAAACTCAAAAAGCAGGCATTTTATGGGGAGGCCATACAGTATTTTCACAATAAAATGAGGTAGTTATACAATAATAAGACTCTTTTCTAATTGGCTCTCTGTCTTTATTTCTTTAAATAAGTATAGAAAATCAGAAACTGTGTTTTTATATTTACGTGTAAAAAGCAACATATTTTTTGGTATATTGCTGCTATTTATTTGAATTTGGCCCCAGCACTTTTACGGCACTTCCTTTCATTCAAAGGGGAAAATGGTCGTGATGTATGCCTGTTCAGCATAGTTTCAGTCCGCTGAGCAGGATACCGAGCATCTATTAAATGCAATACAATCTACCCCCTCTGTCTCCACCAGGATCTGTGCCCATGCATATACAGTTCTTATTGATGATGACTGACAATGATAAAATACAGACCACTGCTGTCACACTCACCGTTATCATCCAGCGAGAAATCATCCTGGGCGTAGCGGAATTTCTCTGGTCCACATGCAATGAATACATCGTCTTCACCAAAGAAATCTTGAAGGCAGGTAACCTGTGAAGCCAGAAGGCAGAAAACATGAGACCTATAATAATAATAATAATAATCTGGCATCATTGCATCGGCACATATGTTTACCATATTCCATTATAGTTTTGTGCTTCAGCATGTTAACATTTCCCAGTTGTTGACATAGTACAGCTGAGGCCAATTATATTTTATATGTATTAAATCATGAAAAACGTATTGGACAATTTAAACTTTGACCTGTTGGCACTACTGTATGTCAGAGTTAAGGAACCACAAAATTTAATATGATTCGTCCTGATAGGAGGATGAATGTGTGAACGTAACATGATGGCAAACCATCCAAACGTTTATATATTTTACCATATAAAACACAAATGTGAAGTTGCTGGAAGCGCTAAAGGGAAAGTCAGGGATCACATTGCACTGAAGTTCTTCCTCTGTGAACCATGAATGTCTGCACAAAAGTTCATGGCAACGTGTCCCATAAATGTTGGACTTATTTCTATGTGGAACCAAAGAGGTTGAGTGATTGAGATCAACACTACCATTCCTGGAGGCATGCTCTGGCATGGTTACAATGTCAGCTTTACTGCACTTATTGAAAGAGTTGAGGAATCCAAGACTGTGCAATTACCAAAAGAGGATTATCTGCTCATGTGTACAATTGTTAATAATTAATAAAGTGCATTTGACATGCTGATTCAGGACTTATTAAAAATGTCGTCCATACAGGCAATAGTTTTCCTAATAGCTGTGCAGAGGAAGCGTGATGTGCTGACAGATGTGATGAATTAAAATGTCAAATGCTGATTTGTTTCAACAAAAGGATGAACTCTGAACACACATCCTTGTGTGGATGAATTCACTCAGTAAAAGTCTTCCTTGTGTGCCAGCCGAGGGATTTAGTTGGCTTCAGGTGTTTGTAGGCTTCCTTTCGGTCTTGCTTGTTATGCTAACATGCCTTGAGCCCCAGTGAGTGCATGGAACAAAAACACACACAAAGGCACATAAAACCCAAACAGAGAGTATAATGTTACACCTTTCCTGTAACGTTTAAATGATTCAACTTCACTCCCCTGGGTCTTTTCTCTCAATAGCAGCTTGGTAGCACCATTTGGACTGAGAAAGGTGGCATTAGTCTGAAACTCTTATTATGTCAGATACACTGAAAACCTCTAATCTAGGCACCAAATGAAATGGGCCAGAAGGCAGCAGGAGAAAAATCCAAAATACTAAAATCACTTGTTTATATACGCAAAATCTGCCCTCAGAATATTTATTTGTTCAGAACAGCTTAAATGCTTTTAATTACACTATCTTCACAACTGATTGCTATGATATGATACAAATGTTAGGAAAACTCCTCTTGTGCAAAAAATAGGGGTTTATCCGCAGCAATAACTGTGAATTTTATATTTATAGAATGTATTTGCTAAGTTAGAAAAATTTGTAGACACAAAAGCTACTTAAAGACAAGTATAGACAGCCATAGTTTAAAAAAAATCATTTCAAATATTCCACCAAGTTAAAGAAATGTGGGTCTTAGAGAATAGCCCCTCACTTAATGGTTGGTTGATTGGTTAATTGGTTGTGGGACATCATGAGTCGTCTATGCCTGTGTACTTTTATTGACCTATTATTATTATTTTGCTGATAGTATAAAAATGTTACAAAAAAGCCTTATCTCTCCTTGTTGAAGAAAGATGATCCAGATCCATACCAGGATCCACCTCTCACTCCTCCTAAGCCCAAGATCCATCCCTACACAAAGTTTCATCAAAATCTTTGAGCAAGACATCTTTTGGGCAAACAGAAAAAACAAACAAACATTGGTGATCATGTGACCCCCTCTGAATGTGTGAAGTTTGGACATAGAAGTGATGTTTTGCCTCCACCTTATGCTCATAAACGCTCCTTTAATCGTGACAAATGTCACTGAATTTGGTCATTTTATCATTAAAAGTTGAAGAATCTTCTCAACACATGAAGAGCACTGATGAAGTCTTTCAAGTTCATAACCTGCAGTCATTTTGTTCACCAGAAGATAGAAATATTTCACAAGACGTATGAACTGAATGAACATCAGACCAGATTGTAGTCAAATCTAGTCTAACTTAATACTTTTCATTTCATTTTGGGGTTTTTATAAGGTGTTTTGTAAATTCTGTGCCTGTTCTTAAGAGATATTAAACGCATCATGTGGTTTGAGCATGGATCAAAGGGGTAATTGTCATGTGAGGTAAAAAGAATATCATTGAGCTCATCCTACACACTGACTGTGTGAAGAAGCCAAAACAGGATTAAGTGAGAAGATCAACCAGCTAAGGGACATTTCTATTCTTATTATGTCACAGGGATTTTCAGCAAGGACTGGGCTTTTCATGTCAATATAATGGCAGCTGCTGTTTGCTGCTACTGCTCATACAATCTCATCTGCTACTAATGATTACACAAGTCGTGCATTATTAGTGCTCAGAGGAGAGAGAAGCGTTGTTTTGTGACGTCAATCATGTCACGTGTCTGCCATCTGCTGGATCATTACCACATTACAACATTTACTGCAACCCTCAGTTTTCAAACAGTAGTTTTGAGAGGCTGGTTGAGATTTTTTTTTTTTTTTGACACAATGCGGAATGAATTTCTCTCCATCCTCGGGGAGCTAATGCCTGTACATCAGTACCACCACCAGTGACTTATTAATAGAATCTATGTTTTTTTTAAAAAAAGTGTTGGTTCTATAATAACAGACTGCATTATTGTCTATACTGAGATAGTGGAAATTAACCTTTGCAGAATTAGTTTTCTTATATTTTGATTAAATAATATGGTTGCAAGTATAAATCAGATCATTTCTGAAGATACACATATATTGTTTATATTGTATTGTTGTAAGTGCAGCAGAAATGTTTTGGGTACCACTGAGGTTGATTTAAGGGGAAGAAGACGGTTAGTCACAATCAATTCTGATTGATTATAGGGTATTAAGCTCAGCTCATATTCCTTCATTGTGACTGTAATCATGGTCAACCAATGTGGTTTAAATTTGGGACTGGGTTTAAGAAATTCTCAATTTGTATAATGTTTAGTGGCTTATTGGTTTTGCCGTTTCTTTCGTTGCTCTTGTTTTTATTTTTGCTGAGGCCAATATCATTGCAGCCAAAAAAGTAAAGATTTTCTGATTTTCACCCATCAATTCAAACTCCGTTTTACCGTTTTTGTCAGTCAGACAAAACCACAGTCTTTGGTCTACATCACTGCAGAAAAACTATAATCCATGAAAATTAAGAAATTAATTGCACTAGAAGGGAACTCAAGGGCACATACCTCTGCCAAGGCCCAATGATCCCTTTTAATTAAATTAAGCACGAATCAAAATTCCAACAAGGCATGTGCACCGTTAAAATGGCTGCCTTCAGTTTTCGGTTCAAGTAAGGGGAAAAAAGAAATCATGGATCCACCTTTTTTCTCATAGCTACTCCAAAATTCAACTGTTCCATTTTTGGCACATGCCTCATTCTTCCACAAAGTTTCATGAAAATCTGTCTAGTTGAGAAACGTTTAGTTGTTGTTTTTTTTGGTTTTTTTGCCCATGTCCCTTTAGGGACTCCGTACTATCTCACAATGATGACAGAAAAAGCTGGAAATTTATGGATCCCTTTATTCCCTTCATTTGGATCCACTCCAAAATTTGATGATTTGTTCTATAGCACATGCTTCATCCTTCCACCTTGTTTCCTGGTAATCTGTTCATGACAAAAACAGTAAAAATAAAAAAAACTTGTCTTTTGTTCAGAAAAGTACAAAATATAATCCTGAATATCACCCCTTTTTCTGGATCCACTCCAAAATATAATACATGCCCAACCTTTCTACCAAGTTTAATCAAAATCAGTCACTTAGTTTATGCTTAACAAATGGAAATGGTGGGAAAAGTCCTATCTCACTATGTTAAGGAAAGTGAGAAAAAAAATCCTGGACCCATTATGTGGATCCACTTCAATGTTTAATGGATTTTTCATATGCCCGACCCTACCCTCCCATTTCAGGAAAATCTGTCAAGTTAATGTGTAATCCTGCAAAAAGACAAACAAGCAAACAAAGCTGACAACACCTGGAGAGTGCAAACCTCTGCCAGGGAAGCTCAGTTTCCTGATGAAGTTTTAATGCCATTTGTGGTTGCACTTCAGTCTCCCTTCCTTTTCTAAGCAGATCTGTAATGGAGCTCACCTGCACAGGATCCTGGTGCCCTCTCCTACTAGGAGAACTGAAGGTGCAGCTCATGTTCACTCCCTGAGGAACACCTTGATGAGGCAGGGAATCATTGGTTTGTAATGATCCAAATTACCAACTAAATCTAATTTTTTGTTCCTTACAATACCACTCCAAAAAAAAACAACTTCATCTGTTCATACCTTTTTGAGTAATCCTGCAAAAAACATTACCTCCTCAGCCCAGGTAATAATGTCAGCAATAATAACATGAATAATAATTAATTTACTTAGCTTTTAAAATAGTTTTTTTTAAACATGTTGAATGTTAACGTTTTGGAACAGTTGTCCTTTACGATAGTATTATAGACGAGGACAACCATACAAAAAACAAAAAAAATCTCAGAATGGTTATCGGGAGCTATTATTTTGAAAACCCGCTCAAACCGGATGTCTCCCCTTAAACTTTACCATCTGGATACACACAATGCATTGAAGGCTATGGTGGGTGAGGACGCACACGGAGCCCCAGTAATCTCTCCCGACTGACTGATCTGCAGCTTTATCTCGTCCTGAGAAGATGTCTGTGAACGAGGTCTACGTGTTCCGGCCCTTCAAGCTCATCGCGCTGCTGTGCGTCTTTCTGGCGCTGTGTTTGGACATAGTGGCTCTGCTCAGTCCAGCCTGGGTCACCGCGGACCATTTCTCCCTGTCTCTGTGGGAGTCCTGCTCCCAGTCCGAGGGAGAGGAGCCACGGTGGAGCTGCTTCTCCACCCTCACATCTGGTACGAATCAGCACCTTTATGGTTTATTTCCCGGTGCTTCTATAACTCACTGTCCCGGGCGTAAGGATGCTGTTGTTTTGTTGGATAATAACTAACTATTGAATGTTTCCACATGTTTTTGCGCTCGTACGATCATGCTGAAAAAATACTTGCGAACTCAAAGACATAGTAGTATTGATGGGGAACCTCATTTGACCACTTTTCTGGTATAGCCTACATGTAATGCACAATACACTGGTAATTATGCCATGTGTGACTCTAAATTGTGGAGGTATTAAATTACCATGTTATCTGTGGCTTCTTTCAAGGTCTATTTTTAGAGCCACACAAAGGCAACGCATTCCAAAAAAAATTTTTTAAAAAGGAGAGAGATTTGTTTGTTTTGAAGCTTCCAGGCAGAGTTTGTTGTACTTGGCTTATTGGCTTCTGTCCATCAGCTGAGGCATTCAGGGCTTCGTGTGCTGTTGATAAATTTCCTCTGTTCATACCAGAACAGTGACGTGGTGGCAGTGTGACAAACACACTGTGGTGCTCAGCACAGCCAGGAAGGTTTGACTAACTGATGAGGAGGCATGAGACCAAGGAGATATTTAACTCATATTGTTCTAGTGATGATTCTCTCTGTGTTTTCAGTGAATGGTCAACAAAGGGCCGGTGAGTCAGTGTCACGTTTAAATGTTGACACTGGTGCTTTAACATTATAACTGTATTACCTCCACAAGGAAGTAGGGTTTTTTTCTGACATTTCTTTGTTTGTTAGCAGGATTACTCAAATTACTGTTATTATTATTATTAGTATTATTATTATTACTATTATTATTATTATGTTTGATAACAATAACAACAACAACAAAAATCAGCCTGGTAATGTGAACGCAGTTTCTTCTCTTATTTGTTTTTTGTCCATCATCCCTTCATTTATTAATCCCTCGATCTGCCTTTCTTGCACTTCTGACATTTATGACAGATTACAGACTCTTTTGCTCTGTTCCCTCTCGACCTCCAGCCCCACCTTATAGACAAATCAAACAGCTCGTCTCAGTCATGTCACAAACACTCCCTTGTTAACAGCTTAAGTGTGGAGGTAAGAGCTTCTTGTGCAGTTTGTCTTGTGTGTCTGTGTGGTTATATGCGTGATGCGTGAAATGAGCCTGGGACAAGAAGTACGGTGGCTGAGTAGGATCACTGTCTGCTGTTTTTAGAGCTTCAGGAAGAAAATGCTCTTTTCATGCAAAGTAAAGGAAAAGCTTTGCCTCAACTGTCAGATCCAAACTAGCTGTGCGATTTTGTCATGTTGTGACATAACAGAGCATTAATTAAGTTATTACTAAAACCAATAATAATCGAATGCAGAGGCAATTATGTAATATGATGAAGAGTAGATACATTTATATAGTCTCACAGTCACCTGCCCTTAGAGAACAACCATAATGCTGATGAGGCCCGGGATGAAACTGAGTTTGACATCTCTGTCCTACACAATTAGGATGAAGCTGAGGATGTTGGTTTATGGAAGAATATGCAAAAGCAAATTAAAGTAAAGCTAGAAAAGTAAAGACTTACAGGTAAAGGTATGACCACTGCTAAATACTCACATAAAGAGCAGTGATTAGTCTCTACAGTATAAGGAATGGTTGCTTTTGTAACTTCTGACATTTGGGAATAAATGTAAAACCAGCACGTCTTGGGAGGAATGTCTCCGATGGCAATGTTTAGTTACGACTACTGGAAAGAAAAAGTCACACGATATTAGTGTGACTTTCTCCAATATTACTGCCTAACCTCTCGACAGCTCTTTTAGTCTAAATGTTATGTTTCTTAAAACAAGTGAAAACATTCTCCATTCTCTTAGTTCTCAAAATGGAATGGAGCCACGTAGAACAGCTGTCCCACTCAGCCCACATTTTCACTTGTTTTAAGGGGAGTATGACGCTATGAGTCCAATCTGACTTTAGTCCCTCGTTAAAACAGACATTTTTTTGCAGCCTGCACCCCAACCTGGTTCAGAACCGTATCTAAAATCCTGGAAGACAGATTGACCGAGTCTGTGAAACCAACACAGCTTTTAGAATAAGGCCATTTAACCGGCCTCCTACACCTGTTACATCAGCTTAAAGCTTAAACATCAATATTGATCTTTACATCGAAGCCCCATTAGGAAGACAAGCAGGAGTATTTACAGAAACATGTCATTATTTCATAGCATACTGAGGTTTTAACCACAGCTACACTACATATTAATAGAAAAACTTCTTTTTATATATATATATCATGCACAGCTCAGTCATTTGAATATTTAATCTGTCAGGATCACAGAGACAGTTTGTTCCACGTTGTAGTGCCAGATCCACTTCAGGTAATTCTTTGACTTTTTCTCAAATTAGGTCTTCGATCAACTTCTGCTTGTTCATTAAGATTGAAAGCAGTTTCTCCTCGGCGTACATTGATGCTCAATTTCTTTAATGGATTACTCTCAGCTCAGAAGCACCGGAATGAACAAAACAGTGAATGAGCTGGTCGAGGAACTTATTTGCCAAAAAAGCGGAACATTTTTCTACTATAGACACCAACATGAAGAAGGAGGAGCAAAAAAGAAAGAGGCCAGAACACATTTCTCTCACCGAGAAGAGGCTCCATTTGAGGCTCCTTAAAAGTAAGAGGGAGAAACTCAATGCACAGGCAACAGCATTAGCTGGGCCACCAATCAGAGATCATCCAGCTGGAAGTATAAAGGCCTCAACCCCTCAATGCATGTGAACCCAAAATACACATCATGAAAACAGAATCAGCTGGACAACATTTATCATTTCAGATGCCTCATTCCTTAAACTCTAAAACAGTCAAAATAAATACAAACAAACATACATGACCCTCAACAAGGTAAATATATATCTGTATGGAATCAAGAGAAATAAATGAGCTGGAATCGTTGTTACCTCTCACAACAAGAGCTGGAGGAGGTCATGTGATCACCGACATTAGTTTGTTTTTGGTTTTCTTTCTTCTCTGTTTGTCTGCAACATATCTACAATATTTATTTTGAAGACATTTTGTGTCGGGGGGGATTATAGGCTAAGGACTGGGACTGGGATCTGGGCGATGATATATAATATGTATTTTGAAGGGGGCGATATGTATTGGGTCACAGTAACAGAGAGGAGCAGAGACATGACACTGACACCACTATGTAGCTGAGATGATGCAGGTTCAGAGTCATTCAAATGGATTTGATCTATCTATGACAGATAAGGAGTTATATCTAGAATAAAACAGATCTGGAGTCACCATGATGGAAAATAATATATTTGTTAATAAATCATTAACTACTGATGAAAAAACCACATGATTCTGAGCTAATAGTAGGTTTCCAGGGCCGAGGACTTAGGAGGTGTTACTTCATTTGGCATGAAGTCTGAGTAAAGCCACATCATAGCAGACTCTGTTTTTTAACTCTTCTTGTCTTGTTCTTCTTCCAGTATTGGTAGCAGCCCAGACATGCTTATGGTGGTGCTTTAAGTAGCTGCAAATTGTTGCAGTAGTGTTAATGTATCTCATTTCATACGTTTGAACTGGTGAGTTAACGTAAGAGTAGAAGTATATTAAGAAAATGTCTGATGGCGTCTGTTTGCTCAACACATCCTATTCATTTGAGTGTGGGTGTGATTCCCACATCACACTGGAGATCACTGTGTGCTTCTCTCACCCAAACATTGAGGTTGCTCTGGGGTGTATCCTGTCTGGTTCCACTTCTGCACAAGTGTATCCGAGGCGTTGACCGGTCGAGAGCACTGACACCCGGGGACAAGAGAAGAAATACTAAGCAAAGTGCATATGTATATTTTAAGGTGAAAAAGAGTTTGCTCATAATCTTTCCATTTACAGTAATGCATAGGAGGCTATAGAACTTATAAAACAGTAGTGCAAAATGTACAGACTGTCTGTCGTTTAAGGTTTATAACATTCAACATCCATGATATAATGAAATAAAATAATAAAATAAAATATGCTCAGTAAGAAAACAGTCTTAAAATAGTCTTTCCGGACTCTTGCATGAATTTTGCCTTGGACAACAACCTTTGCCCATCAAGATTTAGAAGAATCTTCTGCAGCACTTCAAAAGTGCATTTGTGCTCTGGTGGGTAGTGCAGGTTCAAAGTGTGTATCAAATAACAGAACCAGCCATCCCAAAGTTCCCCAAGTCACTGAGGAGCATCACACCTTCTATGAGGATACCGATGTCCTCTACGTCATCTCCAGGCTCCACACCTTCCTTTTGTATGACATACACTCCCATCACAGTTTGCTCCATGGAAGCGTTGGCCTCGGTGTTCTGTGAGGTCAAATATGACAGTAAATACATTTTCTGAGTCTGCCTTCAGTCTCAGTCTACAGTCTCAGTTTGAAAAGAATGAACAAACTGTGCATTCTTGACGGCAAACTGCAAATGTTTCAGGTCTGGAGAATAGTTATGTGATCGACAATACTTTGTTCTCAGTCTCCAAAAGGCAAGAACTCAACATCTATACAAGATCTCGACTAAATCAGACACGAAATGAGGCAACCTCACATGTGCATGGTGGTTTTCATTCTTATCAAAAAACATTCACCATGTGATTTTACCAATTACTTACTCATCTCTGGCTGAGGCTGATGTAATCAGTATAATGCATGTTTAAAGAGTTTTGAAGTAAAACCCTGCATAATCATAGCACTAGGGCTGGGCAACATATTGATATATCAGTAATGTGATAAGAGACTAGATACTGTCTGGGATTTAGGAGATTGTAATATGACATGTTTTGTCTTTTCCTGGTTTTAAAGGCTGCACTACAGTAAAGTGATGTCATTTTCTGAACTCACCAGACTGCTCTAGCCTTTTTATTATTTGCTATTAACCACTTAGTTATTATATAAGCATTACTGATGATTATTGATCAAAAATATAATTTTGTGAATATTTTGTGAAAGAGGCAAAAGTCATCCCGACAATATTGAAATACAAACCTTGGAGATGGCCGCCATGAACCGTCTTATTTTTCTTCCAGCCGCCCCACCTTTGCATGGAAAGATCACCATCATGCGTGGAGAGTACCGGTCGAGCTCAGCAAAGAATGTAGACAGCATAGGTACAGTTGAAATGTGCAGGAACTCCTTATCGATCTGAAAAACATTAACAATGCACAACAATGAATTACTAGTTGTTTGATCACTATATCGGTGAGGACAGAAACAACTGGTCCACACTATAATATTTGATTTGCCATTATATTCCTGTTCTTGTGCCTGTGTAATAATAATACTGAATTGGAAGCTGTCTGTGTAAGCTGAGATGAATGAGCTTTATAGACATGTGTGGTGAGTCCACTTCACGCCTTAATTGTGCATGGACAGTTTACACATATGATGTAATTTATAATGTTTAAGTAATTTGTATCTACTACTCTCTCTGGCATCACAGTGTTTGCACTGCCACACACACGTCACTGAAAGAAGAAAAAAAAGAGCAAATGATATGATATGATAACAGATAAACAAAAATATGAACTTACCTATGTTTTGCAGAGGTGGTGCACACAATCTCAGCATGGGGACACTGCTTAAGTTAGTTCTTTATCTGGTAAAAAGAGAAAATGTTTTAAAATTCCTATACAACAGTAATAAATAGATAGATAGATAGATAGATAGATAGATACATAGATAATCTTTATTGTCTGCCCCATCAGTGACAGAAATAGATAGATAGATACATAGATAGATAGATGGATAATCTTTATTGTCTGTCCCATCAGTGACAGAAATAGATCGATAGATAGATACATAGATAGATAGATAATCTTTATTGTCTGTCCCATCAGTGACAGAAATTTGTCTTTGACAGGCTCAACACATTCAATTCACATATAAAACATCACACAATTGTGAATAAGTATTACAATATCTAAAATTAAATACACTGAAATGTGTAGACAGCAATATTTTTATTATTAGCCAACAATAAATTAGTAAAGCAATTTCAGTTTGCTTGGCATGTCTGCATCAAAATAGGCCACACTGCACTGCAACAGTGTTTTAAATATCCATGGATAGAACTGAGTCTGTGTAGCAGATAGGTTTAGACTAGTGTGGCCAGATGACAATGCCTATAATTCGGGACTGGGCACTTGGAGTGGTCCGGGTTTTCAGAAATGCAACATTTTAGTGAATTATAACATTTTTAAAATTACATTAGCAGGAAACCGGATTGCATTGAAAAAATACAATATTATGTATTAAGGACACATCTGTGCCACTTGCCAGCTGTGCTGAGCGTCACCTTTGACCTCTATCTACTCCCTGACGTCCTCTCTTCCATTCGTAACCAAACATAAACGCCAAGACAAAAAGCTTCATATTCAATTTTGACAAAACGTCCCAATACTTCTACGACGCTGCAATTGATATGAGTCATAGCGCCAGGCAACTTTATACACGTTTATTGAATGGAAGCTGGTAATTTGTCATTTCGATCATTTTTCACATCGAACGTGAAAAAAACGCCGATAATTGTAGCGCTGTAAGTTCAGCTTCTCTGGACATTAAAGAATGACCAATAGTAAGTTAAGTTAACCACTCTAAATCATCTTAACACGATGACCACATCTATATCATGGCGACCGTCCCAATAATGTTAGCGAGGTTGTAGGTTTATTTTTTTTACTAACGACGGTTCAGTGGAAGGAATTTTCACATGCAGCACACAAAAGCAATTTAGCAAAATAATGTACCCAGGGTGTAAATAGCGTATCCGACTGAGAAATTTCTCAGAATTGTCTAGTAACTACTAATTATCAATCACGCTGTTTAACTAGATAAATCAATGTATATACATATATATATTAATTACTTACCCTTAAGTTCAAGGATGCCAAACGATTAGGTGTTGCATATACTGGTTGTCATAAAACTTCGATTTAAAAAGAAGAAGAAGAAATAAACCAATAGTTGATAAGAAAAAGAAAAAGACCCGCCTACCTGTTGTATTCTCCTTACTGTTGCCTTTTGTAAACCTCGTAAATTTGAATTACCCTAAAACTACTGTCGAAATGGGTCAGAACTCGAAGAATTAAAAGTAAAAACACAGTTGAAATGAGTAGTATAAAAAACAAAAATGAGAAATTTATCAAATGTATTGACAAATATATGCACATTAGCCCCAGAATTTCATATTTTGGTGTCTTTGGTATACGATGTCTATTTGCCATAAAGTACAGCTCTCCAGGTTCCACATTTCCCACATTTTCCACGTATCTGAAGTATCTCCAAAATTGTGTTTAACCTTTGACCTACTTTTGGCACAAGACCTTTAACCTTTGACCTACTTTTGGCACAAGATGACTGTAAAACTGCTTTTGCTCCAAAATATAGCACTTTTAAAAAAAAATTTTTTTTTAGCTTTTTTAGAGCTGGTGGCCCAGTTAAAATGTTTCAAAAGGTTTTTCATAAAACAAATAATTATTACCTTATCTTATCTTATCTTTTCATCTTATTATCTTATCTTATCTTATCTTATCTTATGGTCTGTGGTGTGATTTGTTACTTGTTATTTGACTTGTTTTTATTCGAGGCAATTGCAGGCTGTCATATGCAGGACTGATGAGGAGATCGGATAGAGGCATTGGAGATCAAGTCCCTTCTGTCTCAGTTGTCGACTCTGCAGGCCCAGAGGACAGAGGAGATCCAGCACCTGGTTTGGAGTAACACAGGTGAGCTCATATTTTACGACGAGCGAGCCTGATCTGCTGGACAGAGAGGACCGCTGATCTGACCTTCCAGCACAGGCTTGATCAGTTGAAGATCTCCAAACAGTAACTCAGTCAGCGACTGCCTCCAGACTCTTCTCCCTACCCTCAGCCCGACCCCAGCTCCTTCCATGATACCTCTGCTAACCTAATGCTAAACATATAGACATTTAAAAAATATGGGTCTTTTTCTGTATCCACTGCATACACTGACATTGTTTTTGTGACTTGAATATGGATTAAAGCTCATTAATTAACATGTTATATCTCATGTGTTTAATCCATACAAATATCTAAGTGTACAGGTTGTTGTTTGTAGGATGTTGTGCTTTAGTTTTTCTTAGCCAAGATCAGGTAACTAGTGCTGCATTAATGCTCCATAGGTGAGGATTGAACCCCTACAGTAGACTGTTGCTGACATATGGTGGCCGATATGGGTATTACAGTGACAGAGTTTGTTTCAGAGATATCCCCAAGGGAATAATCAGGGGACATTCAACCCTCTGCTGATTATATATTCATGAATGAACAGAGCAGCTGTCAAAGAGCTCATCATCAGAAATAATCAACACGTTCAAGAGACGAATGCTGAGCTGATGAGTGAAGGGTTCAATACTTGGGAAGCTCTCAGGGCAGGGATGAATAGTTTTAAAGTTTTTTTACCCACCCACTGGGTCTGATGGACATGATTGGGGGTTTAAAACAATAAAACCTCAACAGTTTAGGTCAGTGTAATTAACAGATGTTGACTTTATGTCAGTCATAAGCAATACAGACAGCATACATGGTTAATAGTTGCCACTGACCTCTGCTACATCACATTTATCAATAAACCTTCTCTTATGTGATCGACCGTAGGCGTGAATGTGAATGGTTGTTTGTAAGGCTGAATGACAACTCGTTAGCTAATCTTGACAAAAGGACTAAAGTGAACTTAATATAATGATAAAGTGAAAGGACTCAGAGAGCTCAAACCTCCACCAACACCATTCATTAAAACTAGAACAATAAGGAAGTAGTTTCCAGACCAAATCACAACAAAAGCCTATAAAAAAATGCTGATCAGAGACATATCAATGACTTTAAACAGGTGCTATACTGTTAAACATGTATTCACATGAAATAGACTTATTTACATACAGTATATGTCTGAGCCTTCAAACACGCCTCTGACTATTCCTTTTCTTGAAATTTCCTCCTGAAAATCCATCCTCCAGCACTTCAGTTTATCTTCTGATGACTCAGAAAACGTATCTACAAACAATTTGTACAACAGCGATACCTGTCCTGTACCATTAGCATATTTCATGGAAATGTCTACCAGCAATGAGAAGGGTGGCTGGTTTAGAGAATGGTTTTGAGAAACAGAAATAAAATTTCTCATTTGCAAGAACTCAAAGAAGTGTGTTGCAGGGAGGTCATACTTTTCTTGTGTTTCTGTAAATGACATTAACCTTCCTTTGTTATATAGATCCATTATCCTGCTTACTCCTTTGCTAGCCTATGTCTTAAAACTAGCATCTTCTCTACTGGGTATTAACTTATTATTGCCCCATATGGGTGTGAAACATGACAGTGGCTGAGACTGTCCTAATACCAACATAGGTTTGGAAGTTTTAGACCCATGCCTCAAATAGATGGAGAATCTCTTATAAACATTGCAAGTGGCTCCATTGCAAGCACAAATAGCAATGGAGAAAGAGGACATCCCTGACGTGTGGATCAGTTTGCAGATATTGTTGTAAACTAGCATTTGAGGACTATTCTTTGGAGCTCTACAAATCCTCAGTTCTTCTTTTTGTCACTTTACTCTATGTTTGATGCTTAATGGCCGTTGTCTGTGTAATTGTTTACTGTGTTAAAAGTTCAAATGAAATATTCAAAGATAATAATGTTGCTTTTGTTGTTTGTAAATTTAATTTAAAAGAATTTAGAATATTGATTCATGATCATGATTCAGTCGGGGTAAATCGTGGCACTGAATTTCTGCACCAGTTTCTGAGCAAAAAATCCAACATGAACAAATGTTTTTGTCAGTGTCGGATCTTTAAATTTCCACATTTCTGATTTATACAACACATCATAAGCCTCAGTTGTTTCTTGACCAGACACCCTGGAGCAGTAACCTGATGGAAAAGAGATGATTTATGTGTCCCTAACATCCCTAACATAACATTATATAAGAACATGAAGTCCAGCAGTATAATGAGGCTTTGTGTGAACTCTAACCTTTAGAAAAAATAAACATGTTAATGTTCTCTTTTCCTCTTAAACTATAACCTAATATCCATGACACGTACCATCAAAAGAGGAAGTTCATGCTCTGCATGGAACAAAGGACACTTTTGGAAATATTTTTTACATGCTTCTTGTTTTTGCATTTGACTGTTTTGTCAACACTCAACACTACAAACCTGCAACCACTGGAACTATGAAGGACTATGAATGAACTATGAATGTCAGACACAATGTTTCTGTACAAAAAATACGTGATTTAGTTTTCATCCACACTCGGACACAAATTGTCAGAAATTGTTTTTTTTCTTATAATTTCGTTAGAGTCACATCTGGTCAACCTGCAGTTACAGTGAAATGTGGATAGAGAGCGCGTTTCAGACAGCCAGAGTTATTCTTAATAACATTAGATTTAAAACTCAGCTTAGGTTTCATCATTATTATTTCAAGAAAGATAATATAAGCTAATTAATCATAATGTGAGAAAAACATCATTTCAAAAAGACATGCATATACACAAACTAATGTTTATTTAGAATAACAACCAGAACATTTGCTTTAATTTATGATATAACTGAAAAGAGAGAAATATGCTGCCCCAATAAAGAATGAGACAACCAGAGCACACATAAATCAATGATTTAAGAAAAGATCTTCTCCTTGAATCTAGTTGTGGTTCGGCCATTGATTTTTCTCTCTATGGGAAAAATCAGGACCACGTTTAGCATATCTGAGGCCTCAAGGATTTTTCTTTGCCTCTATATCTAAACACACTTTGAAACTGATGACTTCAGCTCATATTGGAGCTGTTCATGCATAAGAGGGTGTTGTACTCTGTCATAGCAGTAATCAAAGGTAGATCTAGTGGGGTCAGAGACTCTTTGACAACATGCCTCTCTAGACCCCCTTATGCCTCCTAATCTTGAGTTGTTTTCTTCCTGAATCCACATCAAAGTGTGACTCTCCTCTTTTCATGCTGTTCTTTTTTTTATTCAATCCTAACAATTTCTCTAACACTACATGTTCTGTACATTTTGTATTGCCTAAGATATTTATTCTCTATATGTCATAACGTTTCTTCAAATTATTATTTAAACAGTCTTCCTTTGATTGGAAATTGTTGTAATGTCAGTGTAAAAGTGTAAATTTGTGTCACTCAAAAGCAGGAGAAGAAGATAAGGGTGACATCATATAGGCATTTATATATATCAGATATACATTTATATATATCAGATATAAATTTATATATATCAGATATGCATTTATATATATCAGATATACATTTATATATATCAGATATACATTTATATATATCAGATATGCATTTATATATATCAGATATACATTTATATTTATATCAGATATACATTTATATATATCAGATATGTATTTATATATATCAGATATGCATTTATATTTATCAGATATAAATTTATATATATCAGATATACATTTATATATATCAGATTTACATTTACATATATCAGATATAAATTTATATATATCAGATATACATTTATATATATCAGATATACATTTATATATATCAGATATAAATTTATATATATCAGATATACATTTATATACAGTATGTCAGATATAAATTTATATATATCAGATATACATTTATATATATCAGATATACATTTATATATATCAGATATAAATTTATACATATCAGATATACATTTATATACAGTATGTCAGATATAAATTTATATATATCACATATACATTTATATATATCAGATATACATTACATATGTCAGATATACATTTATATGTATCAGATATGCATTTATATATATCAGATATACATTTATATACAGTATGTCAGATATACATTTATATACAGTATGTCAGATATACATTTATATATATCAGATATAAATTTATATATATCAGATATACACTTATATATATCAGATATACATTACATATATCAGATATACATTACATATATCAGATATACATTTATATACAGTATGTCAGATATACATTTATATATATCAGATATACATTACATATATCAGATATACATTTATATACAGTATGTCAGATATACATTTATATATATCAGATATACATTTATATATTTCAGATATGCATTTATATATATCAGATATACATTTATATATATCAGATATACATTTATATACAGTATGTCAGATATACATTTATATACAGTATGTCAGATATAAATTTATATATATCAGATATACATTTATATATATCAGATATACATTTATATATATCAGATATAAATTTATATATATCAGATATACATTTATATATATCAGATATACATTACATATATCAGATATACATTACATATATCAGATATACATTTATATATATCAGATATACATTACATATATCAGATATACATTTATATATGTCAGATATACATTACATATATCAGATATACATTTATATACATACCCATCTGTCATTTTCTGCCATAACATTTCTTGTCCACGTTTTGCTCTTGTGGACTCTGAAAAGTTCACAAGTCAAGTGATGCCTTGAAGAGTTGACTACCTAAAAAAGGAGATATTTAGTGGAGGAAGGCAGTAATAATGTCTAATAATGTCTAAGAAAAAATCAGTTCTGAAGGCTCCAAATGGATTTCTGCCATTGATCTGAAATGTTGATAATTAAGCTAATTAAATAATTGATCTGACTAACAGTTTAGTTTCCAATGCCATATCTAACTTTTGGATATTCACTTCAACATTAGGCCATCACTGGGATTAGGGGGCGTGGACAAAAACTAAAATCTCAAAATTTCTTTTCAAGCTTGGAGACAATACATGAGTTGAATCTCTGTCTTTTTTTCCATGCAAGCAGAGAGACTAAAATAGTTTATGTAGGCCTACATGTGAAAAGCCTGGGTAACTCAGGACAGCTATAAGCTACATTACTGTTACTGAAAGTAATCAATGTTGTACAAGTTGTCAGAACTCAATGTTCACTCAATTTAGACATTTAACATAATGCAAAAACAGAAATCCACACCAATCAAAACAGCTGACACATCACAGCTCCAGGTAAGTTGTGATACTGGTTTATTTTTGTTCCAAGTAACAACTAAACATATCCTGTATTTGTGCTTTGTATAGGTTGAGGGGAGAACTTCAGCCAATGAGACGTTCAGCCAGCTGATTGACCAAAGGACTATCTGATCGCATCATTTCATCCACACCCACTGCCATCATCATGGGGGTTTGCTATGACACCCTAAAAGTTTATCACCACAGCTGGTGGACTGGAGACACTGGTAGATGATAACTGGACCCACAATACATGGATCATGTGTCATTTTAGCCCCCAAATGACAAAGAATAGACACATAGACTAGTATTTCACAGTTTAAATACAAACAGTGTGACTCAAATAGAATGTCAACAAACAATAAGTATTCATTCAGTGAAAAATGTTTCTTCTCTGTCCATGAATTCATCATTCAGACAGCAGGTCCCCTTTACACTGCTTCTGTAGTAAACATTAACAACAACTAGGTGGCAGACATGACTCAGCACTTCTTCACAACGCAACTCTGTGTCCTGACATAAATCTCAGCACATTCAACATGGGAATGTTCCACAGAAACATACATATGTAGACAACTAAAGCTGAGCTCTGTGTGAAAATAATGAATAACCAGCAGAGTAGAGGTGCATTAACTTGAGGCTGCAGGAAAGCATGCAGCGTTAAAAAACATCACATCAGATGACATCCATCCTAGTGTTATACACCCATATTAAAACTAGGCTTAAACTGCCTTTTGTTCCATATATTCTGTTAAAAACAATCTAATAAAGTCATTTAATAAGTTGAGTAATGCATTTATTAGGAAATGCATGGTTGTATGCTTATTTTCATGTTTGTATTAACAATGAATCAACTTTGAGCCAATACAGTCATGCCATTCATTAATGAGGAAATAATGAGTCAGTGGTGGATCAGGACTCATGTATTAAATATAATTATTTCACTAGAATGTAAACTCAGACAGATGGTCTCTCAGCAGCGGTAGAAGGCAGCAAAATGTAAAGGTGTCCTTAAACACATCTCTGGTGTGTGATTTCATCTCATAATCACACTATATGATCTTTCATTGAATTATTAAAGGATTCTCATCCTGCTATATGAATTCAGTATAGCCACAAACAAATGTTAAACATGTACAGACATGTCGAATGTACCAAAATTAAACAAACTCAACACTTTGAACTTTTATAAGAGTATTGTGTTTTGAGAAAAACGTATTTTCTTTTTCATATGATTTTTGCAGTAAACCCCTGTTTGATGTAAAGTTTTAAATGAAAATATTGGTAATAAAACAAATCTCTGCAACTAAATGGCTACTCAAACATTTTTTTGTCAATGGAATCATGTTAATGCTTCATTTTCTGGTGACTATTAGACCTACGACAAAAGCAAACTTTTTATTTGACCATAATGTAACTCACTCAATGACTGTTGTGGAGAATTGTCAAGTTCTTAATGGTATCACAATAGCTGAGGGTTGGGGTGTTCCAAGAGTTTTCATAGGAACAATAAACATCCAGCTGTCCATTAAAAATGTACCGAAGTTTCTTCTCTTCCTGGTTCGTATCTTTCTAGTTGTAAGACTGATGATATAGGGCCGTTGCTACTGAGCAGAACAATCTGCATAGCAACTGGAAGACACTAACTAAGATAAGGGCCACCATTTAATTTGGTTATAAAGTTCAAACCACAATGAAATGTCAGGTTGTTTTTCACTTTTTTCACTTTTTTATTAATAAAATATAACAGATAAATATAAAAGATAACAAATTCAGGATGTGAAGGCACTTTAAGAGTCCTGAATCTGCTGGAGGAGAAGGATGACGTTCTCAGAGCTGAAGAGGTCAGCAGTCAGTCCAGCTCAAGAGGGAGCTCAGTGCTTGGGTCCCAGGGGAGAGGTGTTGGTTGCTGCTGAGGCTCCAAGGCTGGGGAATTCCTCAGTGCAACTCATATCAGGGGCCTATAAGTAGAAAAAAATGGTGATTAACAAAATAAGGTGTGACCAATTCTAATTTCAAACAGTGTCAGGCTTGTTGGAAATCCTCACCTTCTGATTGGCAGTGGTCTTCTGAGCCTCCCTCACCGCAACGCCATTGGAAGAGCCACGCTGTTCATGCCTGGCAGCAGCGCTATACATAAAGGGCTTCAGCTATTTCTTCATCTCAACATCCTCCATCTGCCAGAAGTGAACATACAGTAGATCAGATCTAATGAGCAAACTGTAAACATTACAGAACAAATGTTGTAATACCTCCAGCAAATATTAACAGTTGTCATGGGGAGCAACTTACGTATTTGTCCTCCAGGTTAAGGAGGTGGTCGATGGCTTCATTCACCAGCTTGGAGCGACCTGTGACCGTCACAAGGTCCGGGTCTGCAGCTCCTCGCCGGGGAAACCTGATATCAACCTAAAAACACAAATAAAAACAAGCCACATGAAGGACTGGATACTAACAAATCGTATTACCAAAACTAAACATTATTTATGTAGTCAGATAACAATGGGCTAACAAGGTGTAAGTGGAGACACAATGAAAGCTCCAAAACACAATGCAAGTGAATTGTTATGTAGTTTTGCTACACTGACAGGAAGATCTCCTTCCTCTCTGCAGACTCACCTTAAACTCATTTTGAATGCTGAAGATTCCAATGCCGCGGGCTCCGATAATACGGGCATGAACCCGGCTGTCCAGGGTGATGTCCTTGGAGATCGTATCTTCAAGTTCATCCACAATGGCCTGGATAGCATCTCGTGCCGCGGCGGCTTTGGTCTCATCACCTGTTACAACGATCTGATCCTGTGGAGAAACAAATTCAAGACAAAGAAAAAATTGTGAATTTAAGGACAAAAAAAACAATTTCTTACTCTCCCATAATAATCTGTATGATAATGACGACTACAGTTGTTGGTAACTCTTTCACTGTGTGTTCTCATTATAATGTCATGTATGAAAAGGGACATTGTCACCACCTGCTGTGCTGATGAGGGTCTAATGTTTGACTATATCCATTTTGATGTGTAATTAAAGGAAAACAAGGAAACAAGTTCTGCAGGAATGCCATACCTGATTTTCAGCCATCCTTTCTGGGAACCGGATGTTGACACCATGCTCACTGCAGATGGCTTTGATTGTTTCACCCTTGCGCCCGATGATTCTTGGGTGATACTTTGGATCCACAGTGATGGTCAAGTTCCTGAGCGCCTGTAGAGGGAGTAGATATTAACTACCATTAGCAAAGTTTATAATTAAGTTCTCTCCTCATTCAAAGTTATCATGACGGTGGCCTTAAAAGTAACCTCAAAGATAACTGTCATCAGTGTATGTGAATCCTAAACACAGCAGACACTTCAAAATACCACCAGAAAGAGTTCAGCAGAAATGCCTGACCTTAGTACACAGTACACACCTAAATGTAAATTTAAATTTAAATATAACATTAAAGAGATTTATATCCTTACCAGCTCCTTCTGATTGGCCGTGATGCGGTTTTGTGCAACCTCACAGTTGGCCTTATATCCCATGATGACATTCTTCGCAGCAGGCAGACACTCCTGAATCTAAAACACAAAAGAAAAAAAAGTCAAATCAAAGCCAGATAAGCTGAAGAAAAAGTTTTTGTAGCAAGTCAAATGTCAAAGATCATTTGATAAATGTACCACACCTTGACATAAACTGCAGTCAGGGCCTGAACCAGATGGCCTGGCTCCCCTCGGAGGATGACAGTTTCTGAGCCGCTGTCAAAAGGTGGGACCTCAACGGAGACACCGGTTTTGGCCAGGATCTCCTGTAGGGTCTTTCCCTTGGAGCCAATCACAAACTTGTGTTGTGATTTCTGAACCTCCACTGCAATGGTGGTGGTATTCTTCTTCTGCAATACAAAGGGAAGATCAGCAACATTGAATTTTGTTCAAACCTCCGTCATGACTACATCATCTATATCAGCACTAACACCAAGTGATAACTTTGATTTTAGCGTACCTTGTCTTCAAAAATCTCTTGGATCTTTGCCATAGCGAGGGCCACCTGCTGCCTGGTCCCAGAGACGACAATCTCTGTCTTGTTCACGGGTGGAGGAGGGACATGAATGCAGGCACCAGTCTCCTGCATTAATTCTCCTACCACCTTGTTGTGGGCACCGGTGATAAATGGGTGGTAAACCTTGTCAACATTCACCCTCCACACAGCATGTTTGTCCTAAGGGTAAGAAGGTCAGAGGAAAACATTGAAATTCATCCTACAGCTGTGGTATCTGGGATGTACCTCAGAAATAAGCTGGTTGTCTCATGATTCACGTTACCTGCTCAGCAGAGATCAACAGGATCTCATGCTTTGCCTTCTCAATGCCCTCCTTGGTACCAGAGATTTTGATCTGGTTGCTGGGGTCTTCAGGTCCAGGAATCTGGATTGTGGTGGCCGTCTTCAGCGCTAACTCTTGAAGCTTCTTCCCATTTTTGCCAATGATAAATCGATGGCGCTCCTTGGGGATCTCAAGAGTCTCTGAATCCTGAAAAGGGATCAAATATACAGTTGGCACTTTTGTTTTCAGCTGTTAATGAACAGCTTGTTGTTGCAATGCATAAGAGTCATAACTGGTTATTTGTAAAGGACAGACTGATCTATTCATTATTAGTATTTATTAGAAACGTTACTGTCACTAAGACCCCGTTTATTTTGTATCAGAACTTATCCTTCAGTACAGATAAACATAATTATATTACTAGACATGCCACTGCAGGTCATTTTACACCACCAAAAGTAAAGACAAATGCTATCAAACGAACAGTCATATTCAGAGCCATGTATGTCTGGAATTCACTCCCCAGTTATATCACATCAGAAAATAGTAAAGAGAAATTTAAACTACAACTGAAAAAACATATATTTTTCAAATCATTATTATTATACGCGTATATGTATGTTTGGATGAGGTAATTGAATTGATATTTATATTATTATATAATAATATAAATCCTCGCTCTACAAATAAAAACATGTATGAATATTAGACAAATGATCTGAGTGTTGCTTACACTCAAACACAGGCACACAGGCAGAAGATACAAAATACAAACTGTGACTAAAAAACAAAAACTCACCTCTGGAGACTTTAGTGGCTCCTGACTTTCTTCCTTGGTACCGTCTTCCGTGTTCGTCTCTATGCCTTCTGCAGTGGCTTTATGCAGGGCACGCTCCTGAATCACCAGCTGGCGGTACAACTTTTCTGTGGGACGATCCAGGGTGATGTCACCAGTCGAGATGTTTTTATAAAATGTGTCACCACTGCTATCCTCGCTGTGGGGGAAAAGAAGGGGAGAGAGCAGGGGCTCACTTTAGCACTTCCAAAAACCGGAAAGTGTATAGTAGTGTGTAATCTAAGAGACACTATTTAGGCAAATGGAAGATGTTGTGGTTGCTCTGCACAGACCTCCATCCCTGATTAGCTAAAAGGACACAAACACTCCTGCGCTACATTACTGTCAAACCCACTCAGATAAATCAAAGTGCTGCTGGGACAGCTTGTATCTTTGGTGCCTCACTAGGGATCAACACGACTGTTCACAACTACTTTCAGCTTCAACAAAAGGTAACAGAAACCCAGAGGAACACATCTAGTGCCACAAAACCACAGCAAGTAGTCTGCTCCAGATTAAAATGATCACTGAATACTGTTATCTATGCTAACACAGCTCTACTCCCAGGCTTCTCTCCCCTTACTTACCATTCCTCCCAATCAGGAGGTAAAGGAGCACAGAAGCATTCCCTGACCAGCCATATGAGATGTGGCTCAGTATCAAGATCAATACCAAGCTGTCTGGCATAGATGTGGATCACTGATGAGAGAGAAGAGTGCATGATATTAGACAAGCCGAATGTAAATGTAATACTTTAGCTTCATCTAGAAGATTTACCAAGTCGTTAAAACACCCCCAAAACAAAACATGATATAATCTAATGATATATTAGTTTGGAGGGGATACAGAATTTATGTAGTGATAGTAAATACCTACAGAGTAAATACAACTACATTATCACTGCAGGTTCTCCATACCACTACTATCATCCTCCATTATCAATCAGCAGACAGTGTAAACCAATCAAGCTGAGGATTTCACACCTGCCACCAATGAGCTGCTGGTAAAATTTACCTGTGCTTGGAGAGTTTATACATTTCTAGTTCTGGATAATGTAGGAACAAAGAGTCAATCATGTCCCTGCCTCCAACTAAATACAGTTCATAAACCTCCCTCATCCCTGTGTACCTTCTAAAGGGATGTACTCAAGGAGGAACTCCATAGCTGACAGATCATCAGTAGACTCCTCTTCACTCTCTGTCTCCTCCTGGCTGTTACACATATTATTCTCCTCTGTCTCCAGATCTTCTTCTTCCGAGCTTGTCAAATCCTCGCTCTACAAATAAAAACATGTATGAATATTAGACAAATGATCTGAGTGTTGCTTACACTCAAACACAGGCACACAGGCACACAGGCAGAAGATACAAAATACAAACTGTGACTAAAAAACAAAAACTCACCTCTGGAGACTTTAGTGGCTCCTGACTTTCTTTCTTGGTACCGTCTTCCGTGTTCGTCTCTATGCCTTCTGCAGTGGCTTTATGCAGGGCACGCTCCTGAATCACCAGCTGGCGGTACAACTTTTCTGTGGGACGATCCAGGGTGATGTCACCAGTCGAGATGTTTTTATAAAATGTGTCACCACTGCTATCCTCGCTGTGGGGGAAAAGAAGGGGAGAGAGCAGGGGCTCACTTTAGCACTTCCAAAAACCAGAAAGTGTATAGTAGTGTGTAATCTAAGAGACACTATTTAGGCAAATGGAAGATGTTGTGGTTGCTCTGCACAGACCTCCATCCCTGATTAGCTAAAAGGACACAAACACTCCTGCGCTACATTACTGTCAAACCCACTCAGATAAATCAAAGTGCTGCTGGGACAGCTTGTATCTTTGGTGCCTCACTAGGGATCAACACGACTGTTCACAACTACTTTCAGCTTCAACAAAAGGTAACAGAAACCCAGAGGAACACATCTAGTGCCACAAAACCACAGCAAGTAGTCTGCTCCAGATTAAAATGATCACTGAATACTGTTATCTATGCTAACACAGCTCTACTCCCAGGCTTCTCTCCCCTTACTTACCATTCCTCCCAATCAGGAGGTAAAGGAGCACAGAAGAATTCCCTGACCAGCCATATGAGATGTAGCTCAGTATCAGGATCAATACCAATCTCTCTGGCTCCGAAGTGGATTTCTGATGAGAGAGAAGAGTGCATGATATTAGACAAGCCGAATGTAAATGTAATACTTTAGCTTCATCTAGAAGATTTACCAAGTCGTTAAGGCACCCCCAAAACAAAACATGATATAATCTAATGATATATTAGTTTGGAGGGGATACAGAATCTATGTAGTGATAGTAAATACCTACAGAGTAAATACAACTACATTATCACTGCAGGTTCTCCATACCACTACTATCATCCTCCATTATCAATCAGCAGACAGTGTAAACCAATCAAGCTGAGGATTTCACACCTGCCACCAATGAGCTGCTGGTAAAATTTACCTGTGCTTGGAGAGTTTATACATTTCTAGTTCTGGATAATGTAGGAACAAAGAGTCAATCATGTCCCTGCCTCCAACTAAATACAGTTCATAAACCTCCCTCATCCCTGTGTACCTTCTTCAGTGCAGAACTTAAGGAGGAACTCCATAGGCGACAGAGCACCAGGTTTAAAGTCAGTAGACTCCTCTTCACTCTCTGTCTCCTCCTGGCTGTTACACATATCTTCCTCTGTCTCCAGATCTTCTTCTTCCGAGCTTGTCAAATCCTCGCTCTACAAATAAAAACATGTATGAATATTAGACAAATGATCTGAGTGTTGCTTACACTCAAACACAGGCACACAGGCAGAAGATACAAAATACAAACTGTGACTAAAAAACAAAAACTCACCTCTGGAGACTTTAGTGGCTCCTGACTTTCTTTCTTGGTACCGTCTTCCGTGTTCGTCTCTATGCCTTCTGCAGTGGCTTTATGCAGGGCACGCTCCTGAATCACCAGCTGGCGGTACAACTTTTCTGTGGGACGATCCAGGGTGATGTCACCAGTCGAGATGTTTTTATAAAATGTGTCACCACTGCTATCCTCGCTGTGGGGGAAAAGAAGGGGAGAGAGCAGGGGCTCACTTTAGCACTTCCAAAAACCAGAAAGTGTATAGTAGTGTGTAATCTAAGAGACACTATTTAGGCAAATGGAAGATGTTGTGGTTGCTCTGCACAGACCTCCATCCCTGATTAGCTAAAAGGACACAAACACTCCTGCGCTACATTACTGTCAAACCCACTCAGATAAATCAAAGTGCTGCTGGGACAGCTTGTATCTTTGGTGCCTCACTAGGGATCAACACGACTGTTCACAACTACTTTCAGCTTCAACAAAAGGTAACAGAAACCCAGAGGAACACATCTAGTGCCACAAAACCACAGCAAGTAGTCTGCTCCAGATTAAAATGATCACTGAATACTGTTATCTATGCTAACACAGCTCTACTCCCAGGCTTCTCTCCCCTTACTTACCATTCCTCCCAATCAGGAGGTAAAGGAGCACAGAAGAATTCCCTGACCAGCCATATGAGATGTAGCTCAGTATCAGGATCAATACCAATCTCTCTGGCTCCGAAGTGGATTTCTGATGAGAGAGAAGAGTGCATGATATTAGACAAGCCGAATGTAAATGTAATACTTTAGCTTCATCTAGAAGATTTACCAAGTCGTTAAGGCACCCCCAAAACAAAACATGATATAATCTAATGATATATTAGTTTGGAGGGGATACAGAATCTATGTAGTGATAGTAAATACCTACAGAGTAAATACAACTACATTATCACTGCAGGTTCTCCATACCACTACTATCATCCTCCATTATCAATCAGCAGACAGTGTAAACCAATCAAGCTGAGGATTTCACACCTGCCACCAATGAGCTGCTGGTAAAATTTACCTGTGCTTGGAGAGTTTATACATTTCTAGTTCTGGATAATGTAGGAACAAAGAGTCAATCATGTCCCTGCCTCCAACTAAATACAGTTCATAAACCTCCCTCATCCCTGTGTACCTTCTTCAGTGCAGAACTTAAGGAGGAACTCCATAGGCGACAGAGCACCAGGTTTAAAGTCAGTAGACTCCTCTTCACTCTCTGTCTCCTCCTGGCTGTTACACATATCTTCCTCTGTCTCCAGATCTTCTTCTTCCGAGCTTGTCAAATCCTCGCTCTACAAATAAAAACATGTATGAATATTAGACAAATGATCTGAGTGTTGCTTACACTCAAACACAGGCACACAGGCAGAAGATACAAAATACAAACTGTGATTAAAAAATACACTCACTTCTGGAGATTGTTGTGGCTTCATAATATCCTTTGTCTTTTCCATTAGTAGGGTCTTGTATCTCTTTAAAGATTACTGCGGAGAAACAGGATGAGGCACTGTTACAAGAAATGGAGATATACTGTTTAAAACAAAGAGGAAGATAATTACAGAAACTTTCCCATCTCATCATCTCAGTTCTCAGTGCTAAACATCTGGGACAAACTCAATGTTTTACATTGGCCCAGCTAATAAGACGAATGAATCTAGCTAGAGAGTTAGCCTGTGACTCGGCAAAGTCACACAAAAGGTCTACTGCAAAAAATATCAACGTGAAATAAAGTTAAGGACGGAAATGTGTGGGACAGCTAGGAAGGAGACAAGCTACATCATGTGAGATGCTAACGGTGCTAATTTGCTGAGTCACCAGAGGCCTGGGACAGCTAGGAAGGAGAGAGCTACAACAGATGTGAGATGCTAACGGTGCTAATTAGCTGAGCCACCAGAGGCTAAGATAATATAATCAATGGAGTGCCATCTGTTATTTCTATAAATAATACTGCCCGTTTTTGTGAATTGTTCGGATATTTCCATCAATTTCCATCTGTAACTACTGTGTTAATACGTAAAATTGACTTACCTTGTGCTATCTGTGTTCACGACACAATTGTGTGTCTGCATTGGAAACTTTGTTTTATGGAGTGCAAAATGATGTCATTCCTTTGATCCTTTGATCCTTCTTGCAACCTGTCATGTAGTGAACGATAATGCCCACCTGTTGCTAGGATACGACACAGCGCCCGCCATATTGGACCGGGCAAGACTGGAGGCCAGTCTGGTATGGAGCTAGATCAAAGCCAAGATATTTGACTTTCAGTTTCAAATTTTATTTTTTCAATTAATGTAGTCAATTAATGTAGAAAGACAGGCCTTTCTTTATCGATTCCCTTAGGGGGAGTTCAGGCACTGCTAATGGATGACGGTCAGAACTTGTCTAGATTCACGGCCATCTGTCTCCGACATATGGTTCTAGGTCCACACGTCATTCCTAGGATACAGCAATCAGGCATCACCTTCATGCATGACAATGTCCTCTGTGGGACGTTCAGGATCACCGGGTGAGAGAGAGAGATCCTGCTCCAGCAACACATGAACAACTTGTCACAGCTCTACAGGAAGAATGACGTCATTCTACAAGTCCAGAATAACATCTGATCCATTCAGGAGGTGTAAAGTAGTGATAAATGCTGGAGGTAGACATGCACGGTAGTGACTATTTTTCTCTGTCTCACTATCCACACTTTCTGACTTGTAAACACTAAGACAAAAACCACTAGTCTGCACAAAAATGATTTTTCTGTATGGATAAAGGGTGAATAAAGATGTGAACCATAATTTCTCTATGATATTTAATATGAACAGGATGGAATGACCCCCCCCAAAAAGAAGCGTTTCTACTGTTGGTCAGTATATGATAATGAGTTATTGAGCTGCGAAGTTCGAATCCGTGAATATCTTTCCAACTCCTCCTTTCCAGTCTCCTCGCTCCCGGCGGCAGGCTAAGCGCAGCTGTTTGCAGTATCACTAGATTTACATAAAAGTTCATGCTATGGTCTAAACGTCACATACAACACACAATCAGTGGATGTTCTCTGGCACCTTTAATTTTCACTGTTGTTTCTGATGCAGTCAGACAGAAAAGCATTAACTATGTACAAAAGAATTAGCTCTTTATTGGTGGATTTAATTTCAACAAAATTACAAGAGATGATTTTCCTACTTGAGTGTTATCAGAGGTGTGGACAGTTTTCAGATTGCTGCTTCTAATCCCAGAACAACAGAGCTGAACAGGGCTTAAAATGAAATTAAATGAAATCATCAGCAGCTTATATTTATTTCCTTTAAAGCCATCTAAAAGAATGGACAGCATAGGAGTGACATGAGAACAATGTGTTTCTGTGGGTGAAAAAAAAAATCGATCTGGTCTAGAAAACAAAACAAAATCAACAAAAAGACATTATTAAACACCAAACGACATGAGGGAAGCCGACGTGGAGGAAAGACTAACAGCTGATAGAACTCAGCTCTGAGTCGCCATCGTGGGAACTAAACTCTGCTTGGGGGGGGGGGTCACCGTGGAGACGGACAACTGGCAAGATAAATCAAGTGTCTGGTATCGTCCAGTCTGTTCACCAGTGTTGACCTTCCTCTGTAGACACAGAGAGGAGTAAGGCTCATCTCGGTGATGATGTCACACATCAAGGGTCAAAGGTGCGTTTTTATTCCAGCTCCACCAGCAGGTCTCCCTCTCCCACCGTCTCCCAGTGGACTGATCCACTGATGGTGAGTGGCAGCAGTGGGGAGGCCAAGTTCCACTGTCCACTGACTTCTACCTTTCCTCCATCCACCTCCACCTGCAGACAAACACAGTTCTGAAGTGTCTCAGACTCATTAAGAGACAATTCAGACTGTTGTCACTGACTGCAGACAGGTGATTAAAACATGAACATGTTAAATGGTAAAGAGTACACATATGCAGCAGGACCCTCTTTCCTACCTTTCCTTTAAAAAAAAGCTAAGCTAACATTCTGAAAGATAAAATGGAAATAATCCAGCAGGGAATGATGGAACTACAGTATAGTCTGTATAGACTCAGAATAGGATGTCTATGTCTCAATGTTTTTTATTTCTCTACATTGTATACTAAAGACACAAACACTATGAAATCACACGAGGAATTTCTGGCCTTCATAATGCCTTTTGAGAACATCAGCTGTTTGAGCTGTTTTTGATATATAGCAAACATGCTGCGTTCATGACACATCGGAAATTGGGAAAATACAAGCTCTGACTCAGACAAACTGATTTTAATGCATCGCTGAGTTGGATTTATTTTGCTCTGAAAGGTGACAGTAATAATACAAACATTATTTAAAAGATTTTAACCAGTATTTTACTACTTTATGAGATGTACTTGTATTTTAATATTATGGTGACGCTGCAAGAGTTTTTGCAAACTTGTCTGTAATAATTGATATTATCCCACTAGTCTAATCAAATGATATTGATATGAACATGATCATCAGGGCATCCATATGGTTTACTGTGTAGTTAAAGCACATTTTTCAGAGGTCGGAAATTCCAGAATTGGGGTTACCAAGTTTTACTGTTATTTTTAATGCAGCAATCACCCTTATCAGCTACTGTAGTAGAATGTAGTACTGCTACTAGTAACTGCATGTGTGCTCTTTAATTGTTTAGATGCCTTCAATCTCAATCTAAAATGTAGGGAATAATAAATGTGAAGGTGCATTTTTTAAAATTTTTGCAGCTTTAAGGATTCTTTCCCAAACTTTCCATACTAGTAACATCACATGGAGACTGATATGTTTGATATGCTCATAGATGCACATTAAATTTCCCACTGTGGGACTAATAAAGGGATATCTTAAATACTCACAGTATAAACATTTCCTGATTTGGTCACCGCCATAGAATGAGACCCCTCCCCCAGCTTGGCACACAGCTGCCATTGGCTGCACTTCACAGGTGTTGAAGAGACCCTGAAACACAGAACAGCACATTTTATACACGGTACCACCTTCTTTCCCCCAGGCCCCTACAACATGAAGCTTGCTTTGGTCCTCACCTCAGGTTGCCCAGGACCTTCTGTGAACGGAGCTGAGCGGTGATGTAGAGCCCTGCCGCCGAGGCCAACAGCTCCCTGCGCTTGTTCACGTCCAGCTGGTGACCCTTGAAGCCGTCGGGGTACACCTCCCGGAGGAAGTTGGTGCTGATGTCGCCGGAGATAAAGCGAGGATGGGTGATGATTTCCCGCAGGAGGGGAATGTTGTGGGTCACACCTGTATAGAAATCACAGATAGACATTTAACAACAGAAAGAAAAACGAGCTCCTGTCTATTAGTTCAAATGTGTTGGTGGACCTCTGATGACGTAGTTGTCCAGAGCATCCTCCATCCTAGCCAGGGCTTCAGCTCGTGTAGCTCCATAGGTAACCAACTACAAATAAATACCAGAGGACGTTACTGCAGATCCACACACAGGGTTAAATAAACAGCCAATGGGCTCTTTTTTTTTTTTTAGTTTGAGGATGTTTCACCTCTCATCCTCATCCAGGAGGCTTCCTCAGTTCTGACTAGTCCAGTTGCCTTCTGTTTAGCATTAGCATTAGCATGACAAGCTAAAAATAAGGCAAGCCTGTATCTAACATACATCACTGACCTTTGAGATCATTGGATCATAGTAGATGCTGATGTCACTTCCCTCCTGGATGCCGCTGTCTACGCGGACCTGACAAGAGTGAGAAGCAGACAAGGAAATGGTCAATCAGAAAGTAACGTCAGACAAAGGTTACAGAACTACAGTATCAGACTGAACGCACACACACACACACACACACACACACACACACACACACACACTTACATTGCTGAGGTTGAGCGGCTCTTGGTATTGAGAGAGTCGTCCAATGGAGGGAAGACCAAAAGACTTGTATGGATCCTAACAGAAGAAAACGACAGAGACCGATTTGACTCAAAACTGCACCATAAGCAAAGGTTAGCATGTTTAAATCACAATACTTTTATTATAAATAATTGTCACAGATGGCAATGTATGATATTCATCTTCCTGCAGGGACTGACTCTTTACTCCGATACTGGTACGGGTGACGATTCTGGATCACTTTTTCACTTTCTTCAACACTAGAAGGTCTTTTCTTTTTTTAACATTTGCCAATAATATGAAAAATAATTAAACAGCAAATTAAAAATACCCAAGCATGGACAACTCATGATGTTCCTCCACTATGTGCAACTGGATCTGCATCCACATCTGGCAGATTAAATCTATATTAGAGGGGATCAGTATGGTTTTGGCCACAGTGACCCAACAGACAGGGGTAGAGACATGACACCAATATGTAGCTGAGATAATGTAGATTCAGAGTCATCCAGACGGATTTATGTATCTGTGAAGGTAAGAAGAGATTTTAATAGATCCAGATTCATCATTAGGGAAAAGGTTTGGTTGCTGGGAAGAGGTTTCCAGAGTCAACGAATTAGGTGGCGTAATTTAATTTGGCCTGGGACGTCTGATCTGTCCATTTCCAGGTGCTCCTGTTTTTTTATTTGTGACTTCCTGTTTGGTTGTGATGAGAGAAAATGTAAACCATGTGACTCAGTGAAGCTCTTTACACTGTAATGGAACAAATGTTTGTTTCAATATGAGCAAATCATGATGAGATTGATGATGATGATGAGATTCTGTTACAGATACACTCCTCACACACACCTCAGCATAGACACGACTCTCAATGGCCCAGCCGTTTATCGGGATGTCTTCTTGTTTGTGCTGCAGGTGGTAACTCTTGGCAACCCGGATCATCTGCTCCACCAGGTCCAGACCAGTGATACACTCTGTGATGGGATGTTCCACCTGGGGTCAAAGGTTAAACAGAGAAGATCCACACATCTCACAGTCTTCATCAGGTGGAGTTCAGGTGTCACAGAGAGGGTTAAAAATGGCTGAGTCAGCTCTATACATAATACAAAGCCCTCTGCAGGCTTCAGATAACAGACTTCCCTCTTCTTCCTTCTTGGCCTCCCTCCCACATACATCATTTTTTCACCTCACTATGATGTGAATATAGCATCTTTGACAGAAGAAATCCATTATGGTAATTCTAATGAGTCCATAATGGAACACTTGTGTACTAAATGACACCCCAGGAACTACTTAGCCATCACTCTACATACAATAGTCCACATTTTAGGTGCTCAAGCGTAAAGTTGGCAAACAGGGGTCATATCACAGAAACTTGTTATGTTAAATTACATTTTAAAATATTTTTTTCTTACTGAATAGCTCCAGATTTGTTTCATTATTTGTTTTTCCCCAAATGTCTTTTATAATGTAATCATGAGGTCTGTCTCACAATATTGTTCACCAGAGAGATGGGCTGAGATTTCAGAGTAAAGGAGTCTCTTTAATACAGAAAGAGTCCAGAATATTGAGAAAACTAACCCTTTAGTGACTGCAGTAATTTAGGTCTCATGACACATTCAATAAATAAATGTAACTTGATGCACTGTGCAGTTTACACTTATGAAAAGCAAGAGGCATAATCCAGCTCTAAATGGAGGGTGGGGGTGATAAGCTACTACAAGCTGAGAGAAATAGGACACAAGTGGATTTTTACTCCACTTCCTATTTTATGCTGTGTACAATGTCCATTATTGGAAGGCTCAATTTATGTGAAATATTAACGTTAGGGTCCTTCTGAATGGACATACTGACAAACCAAACTCAAAAAGCAGGCATTTTATGGGGAGGCCATACAGTATTTTCACAATAAAATGAGGTAGTTATACAATAATAAGACTCTTTTCTAATTGGCTCTCTGTCTTTATTTCTTTAAATAAGTATAGAAAATCAGAAACTGTGTTTTTATATTTACGTGTAAAAAGCAACATATTTTTTGGTATATTGCTGCTATTTATTTGAATTTGGCCCCAGCACTTTTACGGCACTTCCTTTCATTCAAAGGGGAAAATGGTCGTGATGTATGCCTGTTCAGCATAGTTTCAGTCCGCTGAGCAGGATACCGAGCATCTATTAAATGCAATACAATCTACCCCCTCTGTCTCCACCAGGATCTGTGCCCATGCATATACAGTTCTTATTGATGATGACTGACAATGATAAAATACAGACCACTGCTGTCACACTCACCGTTATCATCCAGCGAGAAATCATCCTGGGCGTAGCGGAATTTCTCTGGTCCACATGCAATGAATACATCGTCTTCACCAAAGAAATCTTGAAGGCAGGTAACCTGTGAAGCCAGAAGGCAGAAAACATGAGACCTATAATAATAATAATAATAATCTGGCATCATTGCATCGGCACATATGTTTACCATATTCCATTATAGTTTTGTGCTTCAGCATGTTAACATTTCCCAGTTGTTGACATAGTACAGCTGAGGCCAATTATATTTTATATGTATTAAATCATGAAAAACGTATTGGACAATTTAAACTTTGACCTGTTGGCACTACTGTATGTCAGAGTTAAGGAACCACAAAATTGAATATGATTCGTCCTGATAGGAGGATGAATGTGTGAACGTGAACATGATGGCAAACCATCCAAACGTTTATATATTTTACCATATAAAACACAAATGTGAAGTTGCTGGAAGCGCTAAAGGGAAAGTCAGGGATCACATTGCACTGAAGTTCTTCCTCTGTGAACCATGAATGTCTGCACAAAAGTTCATGGCAACGTGTCCCATAAATGTTGGACTTATTTCTATGTGGAACCAAAGAGGTTGAGTGATTGAGATCAACACTACCATTCCTGGAGGCATGCTCTGGCATGGTTACAATGTCAGCTTTACTGCACTTATTGAAAGAGTTGAGGAATCCAAGACTGTGCAATTACCAAAAGAGGATTATCTGCTCATATGTGTTCGATTATTAATAATTAATAAAGTGCATTTGACATGCTGATTCAGGACTTATTAAAAATGTCGTCCATACAGGCAATAGTTTTCCTAATAGCTGTGCAGAGGAAGCGTGATGTGCTGACAGATGTGATGAATTAAAATGTCAAATGCTGATTTGTTTCAACAAAAGGATGAACTCTGAACACACAGCCTTGTGTGGATGAATTCACTCAGTAAAAGTCTTCCTTGTGTGCCAGCCGAGGGATTTAGTTGGCCTCAGGTGTTTGTAGGCTTCCTTTCGGTCTTGCTTGTTATGCTAACATGCCTTGAGCCCCAGTGAGTGCATGGAACAAAAACACACACAAAGGCACATAAAACCCAAACAGAGAGTATAATGTTACACCTTTCCTGTAACGTTTAAATGATTCAACTTCACTCCCCTGGGTCTTTTCTCTCAATAGCAGCTGTTGACACAATATGGCCGTAGTGGACAGATGTCTTTGGGCCACACCCTCTGCTCTCCATTATACAGGCCTTTTAACAAACTCAGGCATGACTATTAAAGTCATTCAAGCTAAAAGCTGTGCTTCCCCTTAGATGAGAACTGTTACAAAGCATCTCGCCTCCATTTCCAGTTTGCCTTTCAATCCCAACAAAAATGTTATTATTATTCACAGGATTCATTTTGGTGAATTTGAACATTGACTTTGCTCCCCGAGTGGCCCGGAACCCAAAGATAACCCCGAGTGGGATGTTCGCCAGGACAGCCAAGATGCTTTGAGGTTTCCTTTGTGATACACATCCAAACTATGAGCTGCAGATAATTTGGGAACACCCCACCCCAGCAGCTGCCATGCTGATTCTCTGTCCTGCTAGACAAGCTCTAAGTGTGTGGTGGTGACTCTCTGGCGAGGCATCCAACAGCTGTACCCTCTCCGTGTCCCACAAGATATCCTGGATACAGGCTTGGTAGATCCCTGCTGAGGTACAGAGATGGTGCTTTGACTCCAGGGATCGAAATGTAATTGGTTTTTCAGCCTTGGCTAATTGACAAGCTGCAAATATGGGTTTTCCTTTGTGTTCATTATCAAGAGATTAGGTACATGTTACTTTCATTAGGTTAAACTGTTGTGTGACAACAAGTGCCCCTGACTAAGATGGAAGCATTAGGAGCACTTTTTTCTCATAAGGCCACAGGAAGAGGAGATGAGATGGAAATGGGCTGGGCCTGGGCAGGAGGATAGAGGCTCCTCCATGTTTTCAAAGCTGATTAAAGAGATAAAGTGTTTATCCAACAGGCTGCTACCTTAATCTGTCTTAACACAATCTCCATTTTAGATAATCATGGCAGTCCTCTCTGCAGGTGTCTAAAGGCAGGACTAATTTATTTACCTGTCCACTCACCGTCCTAAGACAGGATTCAATATAAATCTCTCAGACAAAGCTGTTTCATGCATTTAGACATTACACATATATGGGAAATCTGGATTTTTGCATTAGGAATTAGTTAATTGTTGACTTTTGAAATCATTTCTTTCTCTCAAAGCTGGGACTGAAACAGAAGCAAAATATCCCGAATTGTTGGTGCTTCAATTTGTAGATAAATGCAAAAACTATACATATACACATTTTACACAGTGCATTAAGTATACTTCGAGACAACCTGGGCTTAACCCCATGTTTTAGAGAGCACCCAGGTCATTGAATCCTTCTCAACACTCACACTAATCCTATTCCCTACAGATCTGTTCTGTACATTTACAGTGCAGATCTTGACCAGTCCTCTGCATCATTAAGCCCACCAATAATTCATGTGTATCAATCATCTGAACCTGCATGTGAGCAGCTTTCTGATTAATACCATCATCATCATGATCCTCATCCGTTTTTCCTCTCACATGGGATGCCTATCATGGATTAACAGTTTCTGCAACAAACGTTTCTGTGAATTTTGGTCCCACATCTGTCTACAGTTGATAGAAATGTTGTGGAAATTGACTCCGTTTTGCATGTGATCAGATCAAATAGAAAATGTCAGAGTCCCTTTGAATCATGGCTGCAGTGAGGAAAGAGCAGGCCGGCTTGTGAACATTTGGAAATAGGTAAGAGGCATCCTCTCTCTCCGTTTGAAAAGGTCAGTCGTCTTTGTCAACCAGATCCACCTGGCAACAAAAGCTACAGCAGGACACTCTGACATTCAGCATGAAGATAACAGAAAGCTCCATCTTACTGCAGATTTACATAATGTATATGCAATGCATAAATCAGAATCAGTGTTTATGTATAGTGTGGACACACTGCACATAAGTATAAAGTATATACACATATCTATTTGTGTGTTTTTGAGGCATTTGGGTGGGGTGTTGTGAAAAACTGGCTTCTTCCATACTCCATGTGCCCACCACCCCTTTTAGTCCCACCAAGTCCTTGCCTAATCTCTGCCTCACCAGCTGTCAGGACCAAATAACGCCCCCAAAAACCACCAACACCAGCAGAAGCTACACAGAGACCCACCAACTACAACAACTGAATTATTTAGCATTCCTTTAGGCCAACACTAGCCAATGGTAGGGAGGCTGTGGTGATCAAGCGGTAAGTATAGAGGCTGACCACTGAGTGGACCACAAGTTAGTGGAATTTCTATCATTCCTCTTAATGGACAGTTTTTCATTTAAATGTAAAACTGGGAATGACTTGAGATGTTCTGATGCCAATTTATCTGTCCAAATACCTTTAAAGTACCGATCTGATACAAGTCGTTAAAAAAACAAACATATTATTTTTTAAGATCTGTAGACTAACCAGGTATGTGTATGAATGGGATTGAAGTTACACAAACTGTGTTCATGAACATTGTATATTGTGGAGTACAAAATCTGTTAAAGTGTATCCTGCTACTGCCTAGCAGCATCCTGTTTCTTAAAAAACGAATGCGTAGGAGCACTCGCCAGTAGAGACTCCAGAACTTCAGGCTGTCTCAGAGGCACGTCAGATACTGGTATCAGTACAGCTCCAGCGAGATGTAATGTTTCACCTTTTAGAGATGCACTATTTGAGATACCTTCATACTTTCTTTGGGAAACAATTTGAATTTGAAAAATAACCCAATCAATCAATGTTTGATGTCTAACCTGTGATAGGATACATATTTTGTGAAGGCAATCATTTACAGTGTAATTAAATGTCTTTAAACCAAACAACCAACCTATCAAACAAAACGGTCTGCAAAACATTCAACATCTTAGATGGTGAAGGGTGAGCAGCTTGTGTGTGAAGCAGCAGGAAACATCTTCAAACAAAGCTCATGCATCCTTTGTCTTCAGTAAGCAGCTGCTCGTCTTAACTGCAGCGGCAAATTCAGAGCAATAGGTCCAGTGCCTGTCCCACTTCTGACTCTGCACAGCCATGTTAATTGATCTCTGTGCACAAGTAAAATTATTCAATACCATTTTGATTCATGACCTAAGTGGCTCCTCTAATCAGTGCTTATCTGACAAACAATAAAGACTTACTTACTGGCATTAATGCATCAGCAAATGGCCAGTCGGTAGAATCAAATCCAGCTGATAACACTAATCTGCTGTGCTCAAAAAGATTACAAAGAGGAGCAATCTCAGATACGTTTACGAGGGGTTTGTTCTGCTCTCAATCGGGTCAGCTGGAAACAAAATGAATAAACCTTGAAAATATGATGTTTTCTATTTCACTGTGTTTGTTACGTTAGCAGAGAATTTGATATGGTGCAGGGTTGAGGGCAGAGCATTGAAATAAAAAGTGGGGGGAAAAAACCAAACAAATCTCACAGTGAGCACATAAATTCTCATTAAAATGTTGAAATGTGCTATGCAAGAGAGAAAATGCAAGAAAGATACAGGCTTTGCAACTCCCACACCATTTCTGTCATTGTTGGAAACAAAAAAGACAGGATCAATATCAACGCCTCTGCATCGAATGGAATATTCCTCCAAAAATCTCACAGGCAATAGAGACTATTAAAAAATGATCATAGCTTCAAGATCATGCTAGGTTGTTGCCCGTTGTAGCAACAGCTCAGTTGATGTATATAATTATGGGGTAAAGTTAAATCCAATGGATGGAATTATAAAAGAGAGCCACTTTTTGAGCGTTTCCCACTGCAATAATGATTGGAACAGCCAGCTGCCTGTCTGACCTGTCTGTGAACTTAGTGCACGGTGTCTGCGTGCTACTGTAGGTGCTCCGGATGCATTTGGAGCCCAGATGAGCTACTTAGCCAGCGATATCTGCACAGTCACTGGGAGCAGCTGGTGCATGATGTTGTTTCAACCCCAGCCCTCCCCAACCCGTAGGAAACAGGTTTTCCATTTGGCTGACTGATGTGGCCTCAGTATTATTAAATTGTGTTTCCTCCTCTTCCCTCCAGGTCATGCTCACTTGTTGATGTGGTGCTGGTGTAGGAAGGTTGTGACAGGATTCAGGCTTTGCTCGAAATGTTTAATCTGCATGGGGCCTCCTCACTGTCAGCATTCTTGTCTGCCTCTCTTTAACACCATGTGCGTATATGCGAGTGTGAACGAGTGAAATGTGGCTGCAGTGAGCTGCGTTGAAGGATAAGTGACAGAGAGCACGCAGGTAAGACCCAATGTAAAGAGCAGACTCAGCGTATTACAGCCATTGTCACCAAATGAATCTATCATGGCGGAGCTTATTGCCATGACAACTGCTTCAGCAGCATGGCAGAGAGCAGGCAGACTGCAAGAGCACTGATAACCAAGGGAGAGCAGGCTTTTCTCCCTATTACTGGAAGAATTGTAGTCATTAAGAAGCCCTAAACCTGTGCCTGTATCCACTTCCTATAATGTGAATTAGTTCACTCAACTTTTAAGGCAAACGGGAATCTTTTGGTCTGACAATAACAGTGTGACCTTGTGCACAATTTATCCATTTGATCTTCTTCTGTGGCTCTTTGCTGAAAGAAAACCAACTTAAACCTTAACCTTAAACCTCAATTCTAAACCTGGAGAGAATAATTTGCACTCGGATCCATTAAACAGCCCTCTGCAATGCAGACTGGTTAAGTTAACTCATAAGGACATTTAGATTTGGCATCTGTTAGATGAAAACCTTCATAATGTGCAATCCAGACAAATGAGCATGGATCTTAAATGCAAATCAGAACTATTCTCCTACACGACACTTCTATCAGAAAGAAAATAGTACAAAATGGCTCCCAGCAATTAAATAAAATCCCTTCAGTTTAATGTAGCCTTTAGAGGCAATGAGGGCAAATCAAGTATTTATTTTAATCACACGGAATAATTATTACCCGTCAGCAAATGTAAAATGATGCTAATTTGCTCTAAGAATGGAAAACCAGCACTGTATTCACAGGCCCCACCCTTCGTGATTGAAGTGAAAAGCACCACCAGCATTTGAGGAGAAAATGGGAGTGATTTTGCTCACAACGCTGACAAAGACAGGAGGGCAGGCTGTCTTCAGAGTCTGCAGCACTAAGGGAAAGAGGAGACTCAAGAGTACAAAGTAAGCATTTTCAAAAAACCCTGCACAACCTGATCACCTTTTGATTCCAAACCGATCCTTTAAAACTACACATGCAAACGCTACAGCGCATCATGTTTCCAATTAGAACCCAATGATGGTTTTATATCGTTGAAAATACATGATTTTTAATCCAAAGGCTTGCATTGATAGTAAACTCTCACACCCACTACAGGATATGGTCTGACAGACCAGTCCACACCAGCTGGGCTCTCTTTGTGCCTGGGATGTGGTCTCCTAGCAACCGGTCCCAGCAGCTATCGCAATGCAATGGAAAGAGCAGGATCGGCGCGAGTCAGGGAGGGGCGGGCACTGCATCAATACTGCTTCTACCATATTACCTCCACCACGGAGCAGCTGCAGTGTGCTTTTACGCACAAAGACACCATAATGATGTGATTCTGTGCTTTGCAATCCAACTGGGAGTCCCTGGCATGATCAAGCAGTGATTAATGGACACTAATCATGAAATAATTCATTAACATCTGCGGTGATGACAACGGAATCAATATGTTCAGATTGGGATCGCTATCATACGGTGGCTCTGAGGAAATCACGAGAAATGAGTGGCAAAGAAATTAAAGCAAGACAGGGGCAAAAAGAGGAGTCAAACATAACTACAACCCAACCACAAAAATAAAAAAAATATAAAAACAGCATATTCTATAAAGGTGATTACAATTTAGAAACATTAGGAAAACCAGTACAAGACCTGGGGCAGCCAGACTGCACCCCTGGGAGAGCGCATCAGATTAAAACTCTCCCATCTATCATTTCAGTGCACCTCCCCTCCTCCAAAGCACATCTGATTCAGGCCTTATAAATAAAGAGGAAAAGAATGAAGTAGTCTAGCAACTAAAGGAGCTCAGCAAGGTCCAATCCCAGTCCATCTGTAGAGAATAACATAAGAAACAGGTTCCAACAGGAGAACATTAAACCGTATCAAAGAGCGGACAGGAGAACAGATGTCTGGGTACATATCTACACATGTTTCACACTTGCGCCACATCTCCATCTCTTTTAATTAACTGTGATTCACAATAGTGTGGGATGCATAGGTATTTAATGTGTGCAGTCAGTAACAGCTGTGAGCTTTGACACGATCAAGACAAAGGATCAGCATCGGGGTTTATCTGCAAGACACGTTTCATCATGGCTGCTGAATGTGTTTGTAGTCAGAAGGTCTCGACACGCCACCCGTATCCATATCCAAACTTGTCTGTCGGGCCCCACCGCTCACCCACGTTTCATTTATTACTTAATAGAGCGGTACACATTTGATATAAATGATATAGTGAACAGTCTGTGTCACAGACCTTTCTACAGTCCCCCATGAGAGTAATCCAGGTGGCTGTACCTCAACACTCTTTCAATAAAACCTGAACATGAAAAAAAAAAAAACATCATCGTCCTTCTGCAGGTGTGTTGAGAAAAATAGTGTTGTGTGCTTCATATGGATTATTCAATCAGCTCTGGCCATTATTACATGTTTGTTCCAGCTGTATTTACAGCTGTGTCACATTTCCATTCCACTTAACCTCTATTTAGTAAATATTCTGCTGATCTTCAAGGCGTTATTGGAGATGCTAGCCCACACAAGGAATCAATGACCTTTATTATGGTAGTATTGAACCTTATGCGACTGTTGTCAAGCCAAATAGCGAATGCATCCTCTTACAATGTGCTTGATTGCATCAATAGAAGACATGAAAGTCTGTCTTTTTCTGCCTTTACCAATGTAAGGAGCTGCAGCTTGACTTGTGCCATTTAGCATCTATTTTTGGGAAGAAATCTCTGCAGGAAAAATATATTCTGAATTTAGCAGGTAAGCAAATGAAGGAGCGTAAGTGGGTTAAACATAAACCAAAAACATATTCTGATGTATGATTAAACTTTTCTTGTGAACTAAAGAATGTCTGCCCAGCTTATATGTTCAGGTCAAGGCAATATTTGCAGATGATGAAATTTAAAAATGTATCTTTTCTTTTAGAGACACTATATTATCTTTAATCTCATACTTGTCTGATGTAGTGCATATTTTGTAGTGTCCACAGCCACCCAGTGGAGAACAAACATTTTTCAGACTGCAGTGGCCTGAATTCTGTTTGGTTTAAACAGCCTAGGGGGCCTTTAATTGAACACCAGAGATCAGATAAGGTTATTATTGATCGGTTGCCCTGTGTTCTGTGACAGCCCAGTTCTACAGCATTATCTCAAAATGAGAATTCATGCTGAGAATCCAGACGTTACCAGTGTCTGATAGATGGTTTCTAGGATTTGAAGCGAATCATCTTCCAAAAAGCTGACTAAAAAAATTACAATCATCATCCACAAATATCCATGTGTAACATTAAGGATTCTCAGAGGAGAAGGTTTTACAAGCTTCACTCGTTGACATTAGTTACTTTCACATATTAGCAAAGGTTTTTTTTTAGATTCATCTTCTAACTGACCAACACTTAAGTACCAGTGTGCACCACCCCACATAGAGTAACAATAGGGACAAAAATGATCAAACACAACACAGGGTTTGGCCCTTTGTACACAACCAGAATGGGTGTGAGGCAGTGAGACTTCCCAGGACTTTTGAGCTCTTCAATGACAGATCAACTTAGAAAATACCTGGCCAACAAAGGCCAGTGGACTGGATATTATTGCCCTGAACCACAAAACAGGAGAGCATGTTGCCTCAGACCGAAAGTCAGAATAAAGACCAGAGAATGACGGCCATTGTGTGAACAGGTTCTTCCCACGAATGTTCAAAGTCCTCATGGACCTGTCGTGTCACTGCTGAGCGAAGGTAGGAGTGGTCAATATAATTTTGTCCTTTTTTTTTTGTCATTTCTGAGCAGATAACTTAGTTTCCTGCTTTCCTTTGATCCTGATACCTGCCTGGGTGTGGGTGGATGTATGAATGATGAACTGTCCCGAGTCCTGACCACACATTTCCCTATTGTGTAGCTTCAAACCCTGCTTTTTTTTTCTTCCAGTTCTTCCATTAAACAAATCCTGACATAATAAGCCTTTAAGAGCTTGGTGTATCCATAGGCATATCGTGACCCAATAAACTTTGGTTGTCTTTACCTGAGACATCGTGGTTGGACAGTGGCTAAAGGGAAGACGTACCTGCTTGCCGTCAAGTGTGTAGATCCTCTTCACCACGCCGCTTTCAAGTTTAATGGCCTCTGTGATGTCGGTGAGCACCTGCTCAAAGGAGTGTGCCGTTTTCTTATTGAGCAGGACGCGCACAGCCTTGCGCGGCTTCACACCGCTCCGCATCACCGTCACTAGCTTGGGTCGTACAAAATCCTTGCCCTCTCTGGCCTCGCCGGCAGCCCTGGCAGCTAAGGACTGCATGTTCTTCTGGCTCGCTGAGGCCTTGACGTTCACAGACCAGTTGGGGTTGACGTTCTTTGTGTAGTCAACCTTCTTGTAGAGGTTCTCCGAGGCGCAAACATAGCTTTCCCCTGTGACGGCAAAAAGAACTGGGTTAGTGGGTCGTAACGCACTCAGTAAATCGACTTTGACACCTGAGATTCCCCAGAGGTGTCCACGCAGACATTTGAACCTCAAATGTATTACCATCTTGGATTTCACTTCACATCAATCTGATTTAACATCATCATAATGAAAAATCATTTCACTTTGCCGAAGTAAACTGCAGACACTGCACATGGTGTAGGTTTCGTTTGTTTTGGAGAGTAGAAACTGATCCCAGCCACACTTTGAGTAACAAGATAATTGTTTCTGGAGAGACGTGATGCTGTTGGGTTTTTCAAAATGTTATTTTTGATCCTTGGATCACCACAAACCAAAAGCCAATCATTCCCATCATATTAAGTGAGCGGCAGGAGTCTCAGGAATGGATATCTGATAACACCAAAGCTACAGTTTCTGGTTGGTTAGAGGCCAATGAGATTCAAGGGTTGCTTTTGTAGCTTGAAAAAAACATTGGTCGTTTAAAGTAATGAGTCAAATTCCTCCCGAGGACGGAAATAAGCTAACAGTTTAACGTTAATGTATATGAGACTTCCTTAATATGCCATAACTCACAATGGCGCTGAAGAAAAAAGAAAGGGGAGTTTAAATTTCTCTCATGAGACGACAGACACAGTTCAGGCCGACGATACCTGCCTCACAGCAATACAGCAGAGACACATTTTCACTTATTAAAGATTCATTGTGTTTTGATTTTAAAGCATCCCTGGCTTTGTTAGACTACATTATGACAACCATCCTTCCTGAAACCTGATAAGAGTGATAGACTTCCTGGTTGGTAATTAACGGGGGACTTAAGTCATATAGAGGCTAAGCACTATTTTTTCAGGGAGCTAATAAATTCTACAGCCTCTGTGTAGATCCTCAACATAATCCTCCATTTTCCTTGTCATTTGCGGACCTGCAGTCTTTTACAGCAGATGCTCCTGTTCTTGCCCAGACAGGGAGAGGAGTCTGGGTAAGGACAAAAAGCAGCAGGGGGAGAGCGATTGAGAGAAAGAGAAATTTCGACTGAAGGGGAATCCAGAAGGCAACAATTAGACCAAATGTAGAGAAATTATGCCAAAAGACAAAGGCACAGAACATGATTACACAGCGCAGAGGACATTGAGCAATTAATTACATCCCACAAGAGGAAGCACGATGAAATGCCCCCCCGCTACCCACAATGCTGACTGTGCTGCCCCTTCTTTTACTGCAGTCACCACACATACACAGGAAGAACAGCACACACTCCTGTCTCTCCTACAAGCAGCTCAAGGAGCAGAGATGATCATTTCCAACATATTAAGCTGCGGTTTATCATCTAGCTTGACCCTAAATTCCCTTCCTCATTCCTCAGGACCAGAACTCAAAGGCAGGTCATTTAACTGGGTCTTCTCATGCAATTCTTGAGAAACACTAGGTCGATGGTTGTTGGCTGAAACAGACTGGGATTGGCCCCAGAATTCAGAATTCAACAAACAGAATTCAACAAGTATACTACATAGATGTTACAGAACTTTTACTTTTGTATCTTCATATCAACCCTACCTACTTCCTGTATAAAAGCTTTATGTTGCTGCAGTGAGACAAAGGTTTCACAGGTTTTCACAGACAGGTCAACGCATGGATCATCCCTTCTGGTGCCAAGCAAAGACTTCATTCATTCACTGAAAAAGGATTCCAAATCATCTTTGGCAACTTGTATAACATGAGTCTCCAAGCACATAAATCCCTTCTGATCAGTCCTCTGAAGCCAAATACACGATGCGTTGCTGTTCATGAGGCTGTCTGTCATTTACACTGCTCTGGCAAACTGATTGGTGAGAGTAGGAAACGTGGTTATTCTGCAGAATCTGTGGATATAAAATACAAAAAGGAGCCATTTTAATGGCATTTCCTCCCCACTGTTAGCGTAGAAGCTGATGGAGATGTTTGGCAGTGACTGGAGTTTTCTTTAAAGAATTGCATGTCGTCTGTTAATGAACCATTTATTATCCTGCTGGGCACAGAGAGCTGACATTACAGCTCATTATGAACCAAAGTCTAAAGATAATAACTCAAATCTGAGACCACTGAGTCCTACTAAGATCAACTTAAGTTTAGAGTTCAGAGACGTCGACCATGTAACATATCCAAAGTAACCCTTCAGATTAGAAGTCATCGAGATCACAGGAGTCTACAGTAGACTGAAAAGATAAGACATCTAATCTCAGAACTGGAAATGTTATGCCTCTAAATCTTCTCAGCACACGAAATGACTTGAAACCGCAGATCAACTTTAACATGGTGGCCTATAATGTCTCACTTACAGCAACTCTACCGGGGAAACTAAGAATCTGACGACGCAAATGATCCCTTATCTCATAAAGATGCATTGGTATAAATATGCTTACCTTCCTCTAGCTCATCCAAGGTTGAGATCTTGCGCATGCCATCAATAGTGAAGATGAAGCGGACACCCTGTGGTAAGTTGATGTGATCAGCAAGTGAGCGTGTGAGGTCAGCCAGGAGCGAGTCAAAGGTGCGAAATCTGTCATTGGCCACAGCGTAGACGATGCCCTTGAAGTAGCGGTCTCCGTTGCGGTAGAAGCGCACCTTTTTGGCTTTCTTCTCATTGGTGAGGGCCTGCAGAGTGCGTGTGCGGTAGAAACTGCAGTGGGCGCTGTGGGTAGGGCTGGGAAGTCCGTTCGCGCGTCCGCCCCGTGGGGTACGGGATGTCTTGTCTCGCTCATCAAAATGTCCAAAGTCTAGCTCCATGATGACTGAAAGTTGTGACAGATGTGACAGATGTGTGGTGGTTTTGACCAGGTCTGAAGAGTCTAGGAACAGAAGGGAAAATAATACATCATCTGTATCACAAAGTTATATTCTCCAATAATAGTAATAATGATAATAATTATGCATTAACTATTTTTGGCTTGTTTCAAAAGTATGTACCAAACAACCACTTTTAAAATCTAGGGAAAAGATCAATTAAAAAGCAAACAATGTATAATCCCTGGTATGTCAGGATTATTAGGTTATTTTTTGCCATGAGTCACCCAAAAATGACTCGTTCCCTTCTTCCCATCCAAGATGCCTGAACAACAATGACACGAGGTGAGCTCTGCTAAAACAAACTCGACTGCTGTTTATCACCATGAGTTTGTAGAACCAAAAACAGAGACAATGCATTTTCATTTAAGAAATGTTTGGCTGTAGTGATTGATAGCTTTGCCTCAAACAGTGACACATCCTGACTACTTCAAAGAACATCAGCTGCACTATCAAACAAATCCAGATAACCTCTTAAGGCTTAAGTCCTTAAACTACTGTTGTGGGCAGTATGAGTCTAGAAAATCCTTTACTTTTTCAAATAGTGTGAAGCTCTACACTAAATACTAATCACCAGGAAGTGTCCATTTTTTAACAAGGACTGCCTTTAAATGTCACGATTAAATACTCAGAAAGTTACAGTCAGTGATTCTAAAGAAAGAGATTTGAGTATACAAAAATAGGATTGTACAAAGAGATTAGACTATGATTGACTAGATTAGCACACGTTAATGGGCTAACCAGCAATGATTTGATGGTATATAGAATATCATTATATGATGATTATATCCTAAAGACTAGAACTCATTGTCTCGTGAAATGGCGAGCTTTTCTTCCAACTGTATCTCGGGAAACTTCCAGTGCCCTCTCTGTCTTTTTGTGTCCTTTTCCCTGTTTGTGCACGGCATTAATCTCATCTCTCCTCTCTATGCAAATGTAGGCCTTAACTGAAAAAAAAACCTTAGGACTACTGCTAAAGTAAGTCCTTGAAGGTTTGCAGACAACATCTGATTTGCAAATCTGTGCTATTATGAGGGACAACATTCAGGGCTTTGAATAATTTTGAGAACGCAGTAGTCAGTAAAGAAGCATTTTGTGTTGAATGTGTAAAAAAAAACGGAGCTATTTAAACTGTTGTTGTGTAATTTGGTTATTGCAAACAGCTTATAAGGAGTATATTTGCCAATAAACCTAATACAATAGTGGCATAATTTTGCTTCATCCACTGTAGCATGGTGCACATCTCTGCCTCTTCTTCTGCATTCCGCCTACATGCACTTGTGAGCAGTGTCTCACCAGCAGAGATGAATCAGTAACTGGCACATGAACAACTAATAGAGTTCATGGGTAGTGATTTAAAATCCTTGAATATTTAGTAACCTGTTGATTGTTGGTTTAGCCATCTGAAATGAATGACTCCTTTGCTGCTGTTTGTATGTACAGCTGTATGATCCAGTGCCATCAAAGTGCATTAGGTGAAGGATCTGTGATACCAAAACGTCAACGTGTTGAAGAATTCGGGTAGTAGGACAACTTTTGAAGTGTTACAGCAACAGAGTTTAAGCATTATCAGTGCTTTTCTACTGAGATCTCAGGTTTCACCATGCTGTGACCGAAGCTATAGTTGAAGCTTTCATCGCTTGAAAGAAAATGTTAACCTTGTGTTTAACCTTGTTTTTCACTGTTTCTTGGAGATTTGAATGTTACAGGAGACCCAGCTCATCCTGCTTCTTGGAAATGATGCAAATCTCTTCAGCCAATAATCAAATAGCCACTTATCCGAGATGGGCTGACCAGGCGGGAAGATTTTCTATTTGAAGACTATTTGCTTCCTATTAACCTGCCACCTGATGACCAAATGACCAATTTAGTCCTCAAAAGCTCTTTGAACTGTACCTTTCAAATACACACCCATAAAGACACCCTGTCTGACATCCCTGTGTGACATTTGTTATGGAAGTGTCTGAATTTTGCGTATTATTTTTTATTTTATATTCAATATACACTTATATATATTTTCATTCAAACTAACCCTCAAAATGAAGGGCTTCTAGTTACAGGTAGAAAACATTTAAACATCATAATTATTTGAGTAGAATGATATTAGGGCTGCACAGAATATATTAATCGAGCATTAACATTGCATTGTCTTCATGTGCAATAGTGACATTGCAGAACTGTGCAATTTACTTTGAGCCTCTTTCAACCTTTTCATTCTAATGAATGAAACAGTGTCTAATGGTTTTGCTCATAAAGCCTTTATCAGTTTGCAATCCTTCAGTAACCGGTGGTTTAAAGCCCTGTATAATGCATGTAAGTTTACAGTACTGTATAGAGCACCACACTGGCAAACAGATGCTATTAGATAGAAGAGAACATGCTGCCGCCGCATCCATGTGGCCGGGCCCTCCAATCCACTGCCCACTCCTGGCTGTGCTGCTGACTGGGGTTTTATGACAGGCACGCTGATAGGGGGTGGGCCCTCTGTGGAATGGATGCTCCTCAGCTGTGACAAAGGCCAGGTTTCAGGCCCATCTGACACACTTACGGGCAGAGCTAACAGTGACCCTTCCCCAGCGGAGCATCAAAAAGGACAGTCCATTGTCTCAGACAGGATGCCTGCCTTCAGAGTGACATCATCATCACAGCTCATGCTGGAGGAGCAGCCAGCTCATTCTCCAAGCATGACTCCAGATTTACACACATTCAAAGAACCAGACACACAGCTGTGCTGTGCATCGTGATCGTCTCTCTTCACGGTTGATTGATACACTACAGACTTATCAATAGCTGGATAAAACCACCGCCACAATCAATATCTCCAAAATTAAAGGCTGCTCTGAGCATTCAAACCAACACTGCAGCAACATTGTGAAGTATCACTGGTATGTTCTCACTGGTTCTGTGTTCCAGTCTGAGACACCCACACAGCACACCAATGACTGCACACTCCTGACAAACCAGCACCACATATTGACTCCAGTCATCCTCATCATAGCTGATCCGGGTACAGCGTAAATCCAGAAACGCACAGAACTAGTTCTAAATCAAACGGGAGAAAAGTTTCATCATGCGACACTTTTCATGTGTGATATGGGAGCGAGGCCATATGGTTCTGAGCCGCGGGTTTTTCTTTAAGGAGGAAGGGTCGGGTGTGCTCACACCTTCTTTCTCAATCCACCTGCTCAAACACGCATCTAAACCTAAAATGATTTCCTCCGCACAGAAACACCTCCTGTCATCCAAACTTCCATAATGAAAAAAAAAAAAAAACATTTTTAATTTTCTCCTCTCATCAGTAGGCCTAAAGTCTGCGGATGATCCCACCCGGTAGAAAACTCACCTGCGTCGCAGCTCACGGACTGAAGGGAGCGTGTGTGTGTGTGTGAATGTGAGCGTCGATGCTGCAGGATACCGGCACGCCGTCTCTCCTTTTTGCCTTTGTCTGCCTCAGCCGAGCCGCTGCCTGCCTCAATGGAAGAGCCACTGGGTCCTAAAGCCAACGAGCCCCGGACCCGCCCAATGTGCGTGGGGCTGGGGTGGAGCTGACATCAGCCTCAGCAAAGGTAGGAAATAGGCGATTATGCATTAGAATAAAGGCTGAAGATAAGATATCTTATTATGAGTGTGTATTTTCTGTTAATAGGTGAAAGTGAAATTCTTCTTTAGAATTTATTTTATTTTTTTAGGAATCCCTTCATTCCAGCTCCTGATAGGTTCTGATCACCCAATAAGACTGTGGCTCTCTGATTGTGTCCATGTCCATCAGTGAGACAAACCAGTTTGAGGCTCTTTGTTGAGAGAACATAAAGCTTCAGGATATATATTAGGTTTGTGTTTTGTGTCCATGTATGGACGCTTGTTTCTCCACAAGACATGCTGAAAAGGTGTCAGTGGATTTTGATGGACTTTTTTGTTGGGGTGGGTCTTGGGACACAGGGTAGATGCAGATTCTGCCTCACTTTGTGACTTTTTCGCTGAGATAGTAACTTTTTTCATTTTGCCATATGCCAATATCATGAAAAATAACAATAGACCAATCAAATTAGAAATACTCAGGCATGGCTGACTAATGTTGTTCCTTTGGACCCTGTGAGGTTCAGGACTATATCTGGAGGGTCGGACATTTCAGTGACAGAGAGCGGCAGAGCTCTGCCACCAATATGTAGCTGAGATAATACAAATTCACAGTCATTCAAAAGGATTTCATGTATCTGTGAAAGGAAATAAAATTAATTGTAGATGAAAAATAGATCTGGAGCCACTAATATGCTAAATCTAAGCACAAGGACGTCGTCATCACCATGGTGAGTGCTACAATGTGGCCTGGGTACGATGATTACTGACATTCCCTGGAAACTATTCTCTGACTGTTCAGGTTTTAGTGACAATGGCGTTGGAGGAGTCTACTGATCACTTTGTTGTTACTATTTTAACTCTTAACATCCAGATTGCTCACATTCACACATGAGACACATGACTTTCTTACCTTTGCTTCTGACAGAACTCATGCGCTGTAGTCTGAAAATATGTCACACGGCTTCGGAGGGAAATATATCAAAGGAAAGTTATTTTATTCACTCTTGAATTCTACTTTTACATGTTTACACTTAATGATACCAAGAATAATAAGACAGGCCTATCTGGTGATGGGAATGACAACCGATCCCTGGGGGGAACAAATGTCTGTGCTCGATTTTTACCTGATAAATGAAGTAAAATGATGTGTGGAGAAGTCTGTCAGATTCTTCTTGCAAATGTTACACAGAGAGAAACTGCCAAGCCGAAGAAACCGAAACACCTCGTCACTATAAAGCCCACATTGGCCATGAATTCATATTAAATTACAAGGTGGGGGATGTAAACTGTTCTCAACCTTGTGGCTATATAACTGGTTTACATAAAAAGGGCTCTGTGCTAGTTATTGTAGAGCGATATCAGTTTCACCGACAGCTCTGTCAGGCTAGTGGAGCCTCTATAGGAGGTGTCATGGATCAGAGAAAGGTGAGATGTAGAGCTTCAGAGGTGTCACATGATAGTCCCAACAGGCTCGAATGTGGCCAGAAAAACACAGACGTAACATCGCCAAACAAATGGGCTCCATTGTTATGTTATTCCTTGAAAGGTAATGACTTCTAGGCCTCAAAACTGGGGCATCATACAATGTATAAGGTCCCTTAGAGTTCATCTTTGGTCTAATGCTGTTTAACTATATTTGTAACTCCAGTTGGATCTTGTGGATTGATTGGAAGTAGATGTCTTTTCTATTTCTTGTTGACATAGTTACACGTGACATTTCACCTGTTCATGCTGTGAGGACATGAACCTGAGTGCGAAGATGATTTACCGTGGCAACCGTGTTCATTAGTTAATTGATCTACTTTGATGCCAAGCCCACTGCTTTGAATGGAGAACAGGTCTCTTTTTGTTAAAGAGCCAACAAAAGGAGTTGACTCTTTTCACAGCAGGCTGGACTCCCTTTGTCATCTATTCCTCTCCCCTCAGGCTGAAAAGCTTCACTTTTAAACTCAGCTGTTCTCACATTCTGGAGCCTCTCCTTTGAATGTCACGCATAACTCTGATTCACTCTGATCACTGGCTGCTCCGCACCTCCCTCAGTGAGCTCCCCATGGGCTGCTGCCCACTGCCTGCAGTCTGTCAGAGCAGACAGGAGAGAGTGTGTCGATGCAGGGGGTGGTTTATTAGGTTGGGGGCATATGGGATGAGGAGCAGATTTGGAAATTTGGCTCTCAGTGGGGAGCTGTGTCACACAGTGTTTCAGGCCAAAACTGAACATGTACCCAGTGGCTTTGCAAAGCAGGTCATGATATTTCCTTTTCAGCCATGAAATGATCATAAAACACTGTTTCAGGTGTTGCTCTGATTCTTTGACTTGGATTTAAAGAAAATAAAGGTCCCAAATGTATAATTCTGTCACACAGAGTCTGAATGATAGTTTGAAAGTGTTTCACTTTTCATAACGTCTTTCTTCATACTCATATTTCAACCAATGTTGGAATGGAATGGAAATGTGGAGGTGCAAAAAAAAAAAAAAAGTACTCACCCATGAAAGCACAACCAACTCAGGACCACAGGCCAAATACACCAACTAACTCACCATTCATATGTTTAAACATTGAGTCTTCAGACTGGACGGCTCTTAATGATCTGAATATGTGAAAAGATTATATTTAACATTTAATAATCATGTCAACGAATAAAAGAAGTAATTATTTTAGATCATTTTAAACAAGATTGACAATGCTTTCATGCATCATTACTTTCAAATAAAGAACCCCATAATAACAGACTACATAAAGCTATTTAAATTCTGCCTCAAACATATTAGGACTTTGGCAACTTAGTTAATATTGTCCTTCCTAGTAATGACTAGGATTTAATGCCAAACCTTTAGATTGAATCTGCTGTACCCTGCAATATGTCAAGTTCAAGTCATGATAACATGACAGATAATGGTTAGCTTTCTGACATGCTCATATCTGATTTGAATTTTTTTTTAAAACAATATAAATATCATAAAATGTAAATCAACCTTAGAAAGTAACTACATAGCATACGTACAGCATATCATTATTTGTGTTTTACTCTGGTGGCCACTATATAATAAACAGAAACAATGGTTATTTTCCAAATGTTATTTGCCTTTCTCTCTCCTATTTGTACACAATTCCAGTTATCTAATTAGTTTTTTTTTTGAAACCTTGATGGACATATACACATTATGCATATTTAAACCAGTACAAACAGACCACATTTGTGTTCTGCTGGCTGGAGATATGACAGGGTTGAATGAGGTGGACTGCAGGATAAGCATAAGTGGTTCACAGCTGGCGTCTTGGGGAAACACGAGAGAGGGGTGGAGAAGGCTGTCCGGCGAGGGGAGGGGTCTGATTGGGATAGTATGGGTGTGTGTGTGTGGGGGGGGGGGGGGGGGGGGATGCAACCATGACAACTGAAGGAGGAGGAAGTAAACAGATGTCCACAAGCTGGCAGACAGGCCCAGAGTGTTTGAGCCACTGAGAGACAGGTGGACATCCAGGAACTCAGTGGGGCAGCAGAGTGACGGTGAAGCCAAGTGGGGCCTTATAGAACACAAAACACTGGACTCTCTCATAAATATGTCTGTCATTGTGTAAAGTAGTGACGCCTATATTAGATTTTTCTGTGTCCTAATGTCACTGTGGCACCAAATGAAGTCTTCATTTATTCTTGTACTGACACACGTGACTCCATCTGGTTTTGCCCACATCAAAGTAACAACTACAATGGTCCCACCTACTATTCTTAAACCAAGACGACTCCCTAAATATTAGTAGCCAAACACTACCATCTTCATAACCCTGTTTGCTAATCGCAGTGTCGCCCTTTTTTGTTGGAGCTGAAATCGTGAAATGATGACAGTGATGATGATGCGGCGAGAAAGCCTTCATCTCAGCAGTCCAAATTCATCCATCACTGCCCCTCTAATAACCTGCTTCAGCATTCTGCAGTCACTGCAGCCGCAGTAGTCCAGAGAATAGGCTTGAAACTGGAAAGCCGTCAGTTTAGATCTCCTGGCCAGCTGCTAAATCAGAGTGCAGGAAAAGAAGGAGACGTGCTGTCGCCCTCCTCAACACTGACTGTCAACATGACCTTGAAAAAGTCCCTTGTAACCCAGCTGCTCGGAGACGCACTTGTATGCTGGACCGACCTGGAGGACGGAATGAAACACTCGCTGAAGGGAAGCAACGCAAACGACATGACAACATTTGAGCAGGCTGAGGTTTCAAGGTGACTTTGAGCTCCTGTGCTCTTCAGGAGACAATAAATGTTTGTCCATATCTCAACATCTGTCGGTGGCTGAAGAAGTACTCAGATCTGAGTAAATACATAAAAGTAAATACCACAGTGTAGAAATACTGCATTGTACAAATACAAGTCATCGTCATGCATTCAGAATCTTAAAGTAAAAGCACTAAAACTATTTTTTTTAAGTACCAAAACTAAAGTATTAATTATGCAGAGCGGCCGTTTCAGAATAATGTACATTATAATGATGAATAGGAAGTATTGATGCATTGACGTGTTGCAGAGTGTTTACAAAGCAGGCTGCTAGCTAGCTTGTGAATTTCCCACCACTGTTCTTCTATTATCGTCACCTATAATTTATTTGTTGACTGTAGAATTCAATGAGTCAGATGTAGAGGAGTAAAAAGCACAATATTTGAGTGGAGGAGGGAGTGGCATATTTGGAAATACTTTAAATAACAAGTAACTCTGTGATATAGTTATAGTAAAAATGACAGGAAGTGATCAAATAAACTATGAAATCCGATAACACTGAAAGAATGAATGAAAAAATGAGTGAATGGGTCACTTTTGGGTTAACTGTTAACTTTAAATCAGGTATGTCTGCTCACGCTGTGTGACCACAGTGTGACTCATGATGGGATGTTGTTGTTACAGTAAAGAGGAGATAGCAGGGCAAAGCGCTCTAGTCATGACAGCGTCATCAGACAAGGCCTCATCAGTTACCATGGAAGCTTATTCATGGACAGAAAAACTTGAAAGGCTTATTCTGAGCCTAATCAGCAGCAGCAGCAGCCATTCCAGGAGGACCACCATGAGCAACAGAGGATGACGTCATGTGATGAGACATTGGCAAAGAAGCTTTTTCTTTCTTCATCATTATCATCATACACCAATAAATCACAGATGCTTGTTTTTTCTTCTTTTTACCTTTTTATATTTGCTAATTCAGCTTATTTGCTCTATTATCTTTATCATAGAAAATATGTATCGACCCACCATCCCTTAGCTTAATATTTGAAACATAATGGGTGAAACTAAACAGAGGATTTGTACTGTAGGTCGGTGCATGAGTCAAAATTATGGACAGGGGATTCAGGAAAGTAACATATGACCTGGATTTCTTCTGCTCTTTCAAATGACCATGTGGGGCGTCACCATTGTGCTGTCTCAAGTAGCTTTGTCTGCAGCAGATTTTCTAATGAGGGGCTTTTGGAGGAGGATGACAGAGCGGTCTGCCTTTTCTGCCAGGGAAAAAGGCGTTTAAAGAAAATGAGCAATGCTCTGTGCATGGATACGCCTAATACTAGATCCCCCCCCCCCTGCTCAGGAGTCCTGCTGGCAGCTTGGTAGCACCATTTGGACTGAGAAGGGTGGCATTAGTCTGAAACTCTTATTATGTCAGATACACTGAAAACCTCTAATCTAGGCACCAAATGAAATGGGCAGAATTAAACAAGAAGGGCCAGAAGGCAGCAGGAGAAAAATCCAAAATACTAAAATCACTTGTTTATATACGCAAAATCTGCCCTCAGAATATTTATTTGTTCAGAACAGCTTAAATGCTTTTGAATACACTATCTTCACAACTGATTGCTATGATATGATACAAATGTTATCTCTTGTGCAAAAAATAGGGGTTTATCCGCAGCAATAACTGTGAATTTTATATTTATAGAATGTATTTGCTAAGTTAGAAAAATTTGTAGACACAAAAGCTACTTAAAGACAAGTATAGACAGCCATAGTTTAAAAAAAATCATTTCAAATATTCCACCAATTTAAAGAAATGTGGGTCTTAGAGAATAGCCCCTCACTTAATGGTTGGTTGATTGGTTAATTGGTTGTGGGACATCATGAGTCGTCTATGCCTGTGTACTTTTATTGACCTATTATTATTATTTTGCTGATAGTATAAAAATGTTACAAAAAAGCCTTATCTCTCCTTGTTGAAGAAAGATGATCCAGATCCATACCAGGATCCACCTCTCACTCCTCCTAAGCCCAAGATCCATCCCTACACAAAGTTTCATCAAAATCTTTGAGCAAGACATCTTTTGGGCAAACAGAAAAAACAAACAAACATTGGTGATCATGTGACCCCCTCTGAATGTGTGAAGTTTGGACATAGAAGTGATGTTTTGCCTCCACCTTATGCTCATAAACGCTCCTTTAATCGTGACAAATGTCACTGAATTTGGTCATTTTATCATTAAAAGTTGAAGAATCTTCTCAACACATGAAGAGCACTGATGAAGTCTTTCAAGTTCATAACCTGCAGTCATTTTGTTCACCAGAAGATAGAAATATTTCACAAGACGTATGAACTGAATGAACATCAGACCAGATTGTAGTCAAATCTAGTCTAACTTAATACTTTTCATTTCATTTTGGGGTTTTTATAAGGTGTTTTGTAAATTCTGTGCCTGTTCTTAAGAGATATTAAACGCATCATGTGGTTTGAGCATGGATCAAAGGGGTAATTGTCATGTGAGGTAAAAAGAATATCATTGAGCTCATCCTACACACTGACTGTGTGAAGAAGCCAAAACAGGATTAAGTGAGAAGATCAACCAGCTAAGGGACATTTCTATTCTTATTATGTCACAGGGATTTTCAGCAAGGACTGGGCTTTTCATGTCAATATAATGGCAGCTGCTGTTTGCTGCTGCTGCTCATACAATCTCATCTGCTACTAATGATTACACAAGTCGTGCATTATTAGTGCTCAGAGGAGAGAGAAGCGTTGTTTTGTGACGTCAATCATGTCACGTGTCTGCCATCTGCTGGATCATTACCACATTACAACATTTACTGCAACCCTCAGTTTTCAAACAGTAGTTTTGAGAGGCTGGTTGAGATTTTTTTTTTTTTTTGACACAATGCGGAATGAATTTCTCTCCATCCTCGGGGAGCTAATGCCTGTACATCAGTACCACCACCAGTGACTTATTAATAGAATCTATGTTTTTTTTTAAAAAAGTGTTGGTTCTATAATAACAGACTGCATTATTGTCTATACTGAGATAGTGGAAATTAACCTTTGCAGAATTAGTTTTCTTATATTTTGATTAAATAATATGGTTGCAAGTATAAATCAGATCATTTCTGAAGATACACATATATTGTTTATATTGTATTGTTGTAAGTGCAGCAGAAATGTTTTGGGTACCACTGAGGTTGATTTAAGGGGAAGAAGACGGTTAGTCACAATCAATTCTGATTGATTATAGGGTATTAAGCTCAGCTCATATTCCTTCATTGTGACTGAAATCATGGTCAACCAATGTGGTTTAAATTTGGGACTGGGTTTAAGAAATTCTCAATTTGTATAATGTTTAGTGGCTTATTGGTTTTGCCGTTTCTTTCGTTGCTCTTGTTTTTATTTTTGCTGAGGCCAATATCATTGCAGCCAAAAAAGTAAAGATTTTCTGATTTTCACCCATCAATTCAAACTCCGTTTTACCGTTTTTGTCAGTCAGACAAAACCACAGTCTTTGGTCTACATCACTGCAGAAAAACTATAATAATAATAATAATAATAATAATGATACCTTTATTAGTCCCACATGGGGAAATTCTTTCTCTGCATTTGACCCATCCCTGAGGAGCAGTGGGCTGCCACTACACGCGGCGCCCGGGGAGCAAATTGGGGTTCAGTATCTTGCTCAAGGATACTTCAACTTGTGGACTTGCAGGGGCTGAGGATCGAACCACTGACCTTTTTGTTCTGTGAACGACCGCTCTACCCCCTGAGCCACAGCCGCCCCCAATCCATGAAAATCCATGAAATCCATGAAAATTAAGAAATTAATTGCACTAGAAGGGAACTCAAGGGCACATACCTCTGCCAAGGCCCAATGATCCCTTTTAATTAAATTAAGCACGAATCAAAATTCCAACAAGGCATGTGCACCGTTAAAATGGCTGCCTTCAGTTTTCGGTTTAAGTAAGGGGAAAAAAGAAATCATGGATCCACCTTTTTTCTCATAGCTACTCCAAAATTCAACTGTTCCATTTTTGGCACATGCCTCATTCTTCCACAAAGTTTCATGAAAATCTGTCTAGTTGAGAAACGTTTAGTTGTTGTTTTTTTTGGTTTTTTTGCCCATGTCCCTTTAGGGACTCCGTACTATCTCACAATGATGACAGAAAAAGCTGGAAATTTATGGATCCCTTTATTCCCTTCATTTGGATCCACTCCAAAATTTGATGATTTGTTCTATAGCACATGCTTCATCCTTCCACCTTGTTTCCTGGTAATCTGTTCATGACAAAAACAGTAAAAATAAAAAAAACTTGTCTTTTGTTCAGAAAAGTACAAAATATAATCCTGAATATCACCCCTTTTTCTGGATCCACTCCAAAATATAATACATGCCCAACCTTTCTACCAAGTTTAATCAAAATCAGTCACTTAGTTTATGCTTAACAAATGGAAATGGTGGGAAAAGTCCTATCTCACTATGTTAAGGAAAGTGAGAAAAAAAATCCTGGACCCATTATGTGGATCCACTTCAATGTTTAATGGATTTTTCATATGCCCGACCCTACCCTCCCATTTCAGGAAAATCTGTCAAGTTAATGTGTAATCCTGCAAAAAGACAAACAAGCAAACAAAGCTGACAACACCTGGAGAGTGCAAACCTCTGCCAGGGAAGCTCAGTTTCCTGATGAAGTTTTAATGCCATTTGTGGTTGCACTTCAGTCTCCCTTCCTTTTCTAAGCAGATCTGTAATGGAGCTCACCTGCACAGGATCCTGGTGCCCTCTCCTACTAGGAGAACTGAAGGTGCAGCTCATGTTCACTCCCTGAGGAACACCTTGATGAGGCAGGGAATCATTGGTTTGTAATGATCCAAATTACCAACTAAATCTAATTTTTTGTTCCTTACAATACCACTCCAAAAAAAAAAACTTCATCTGTTCATACCTTTTTGAGTAATCCTGCAAAAAACATTACCTCCTCAGCCCAGGTAATAATGTCAGCAATAATAACATGAATAATATTTAATTTACTTAGCTTTTAAAATAGTTTTTTTTAAACATGTTGAATGTTAACGTTTTGGAACAGTTGTCCTTTACGATAGTATTATAGACGAGGACAACCATACAAAAAACAAAAAAAATCTCAGAATGATTATCGGGAGCTATTATTTTGAAAACCCGCTCAAACCGGATGTCTCCCCTTAAACTTTACCATCTGGATACACACAATGCATTGAAGGCTATGGTGGGTGAGGACGCACACGGAGCCCCAGTAATCTCTCCCGACTGACTGATCTGCAGCTTTATCTCGTCCTGAGAAGATGTCTGTGAACGAGGTCTACGTGTTCCGGCCCTTCAAGCTCATCGCGCTGCTGTGCGTCTTTCTGGCGCTGTGTTTGGACATAGTGGCTCTGCTCAGTCCAGCCTGGGTCACCGCGGACAATTTCTCCCTGTCTCTGTGGGAGTCCTGCTCCCAGTCCGAGGGAGAGGAGCCACGGTGGAGCTGCTTCTCCACTCTCACATCTGGTACGAATCAGCACCTTTATGGTTTATTTCCCGGTGCTTCTATAACTCACTGTCCCGGGCGTAAGGATGCTGTTGTTTTGTTGGATAATAACTAACTATTGAATGTTTCAACATGTTTTTGCGCTCGTACGATCATGCTGAAAAAATACTTGCGAACTCAAAGACATAGTAGTATTGATGGGGAACCTCATTTGACCACTTTTCTGGTATAGCCTACATGTAATGCACAATGCACTGGTAATTATGCCATGTGTGACTCTAAATTGTGGAGGTATTAAATTACCATGTTATCTGTGGCTTCTTTCAAGGTCTATTTTTAGAGCCACACAAAGGCAACGCATTCCAAAAAATTTTTTTTAAAAAGGAGAGAGATTTGTTTGTTTTGAAGCTTCCAGGCAGAGTTTGTTGTACTTGGCTTATTGGCTTCTGTCCATCAGCTGAGGCATTCAGGGCTTCGTGTGCTGTTGATAAATTTCCTCTGTTCATACCAGAACAGTGACGTGGTGGCAGTGTGACAAACACACTGTGGTGCTCAGCACAGCCAGGAAGGTTTGACTAACTGATGAGGAGGCATGAGACCAAGGAGATATTTAACTCATATTGTTCTAGTGATGATTCTCTCTGTGTTTTCAGTGAATGGTCAACAAAGGGCCAGTGAGTCAGTGTCACGTTTAAATGTTGACACTGGTGCTTTAACATTATAACTGTATTACCTCCACAAGGAAGTAGGGTTTTTTTCTGACATTTCTTTGTTTGTTAGCAGGATTACTCAAATTACTGTTATTATTATTATTAGTATTATTATTATTACTATTATTATTATTATGTTTGATAACAATAACAACAACAACAAAAATCAGCCTGGTAATGTGAACGCACTTTCTTCTCTTATTTGTTTTTTGTCCATCATCCCTTCATTTATTAATCCCTCGATCTGCCTTTCTTGCACTTCTGACATTTATGACAGATTACAGACTCTTTTGCTCTGTTCCCTCTCGACCTCCAGCCCCACCTTATAGACAAATCAAACAGCTCGTCTCAGTCATGTCACAAACACTCCCTTGTTAACAGCTTAAGTGTGGAGGTAAGAGCTTCTTGTGCAGTTTGTCTTGTGTGTCTGTGTGGTTATATGCGTGATGCGTGAAATGAGCCTGGGACAAGAAGTACGGTGGCTGAGTAGGATCACTGTCTGCTGTTTTTAGAGCTTCAGGAAGAAAATGCTCTTTTCATGCAAAGTAAAGGAAAAGCTTTGCCTCAACTGTCAGATCCAAACTAGCTGTGCGATTTTGTCATGTTGTGACATAACAGAGCATTAATTAAGTTATTACTAAAACCAATAATAATCGAATGCAGAGGCAATTATGTAATATGATGAAGAGTAGATACATTTATATAGTCTCACAGTCACCTGCCCTTAGAGAACAACCATAATGCTGATGAGGCCCGGGATGAAACTGAGTTTGACATCTCTGTCCTACACAATTAGGATGAAGCTGAGGATGTTGGTTTATGGAAGAATATGCAAAAGCAAATTAAAGTAAAGCTAGAAAAGTAAAGACTTACAGGTAAAGGTATGACCACTGCTAAATACTCACATAAAGAGCAGTGATTAGTCTCTACAGTATAAGGAATGGTTGCTTTTGTAACTTCTGACATTTGGGAATAAATGTAAAACCAGCACGTCTTGGGAGGAATGTCTCCGATGGCAATGTTTAGTTACGACTACTGGAAAGAAAAAGTCACACGATATTAGTGTGACTTTCTCCAATATTACTGCCTAACCTCTCGACAGCTCTTTTAGTCTAAATGTTATGTTTCTTAAAACAAGTGAAAACATTCTCCATTCTCTTAGTTCTCAAAATGGAATGGAGCCACGTAGAACAGCTGTCCCACTCAGCCCACATTTTCACTTGTTTTAAGGGGAGTATGACGCTATGAGTCCAATCTGACTTTAGTCCCTCGTTAAAACGGACATTTTTTTGCAGCCTGCACCCCAACCTGGTTCAGAACCGTATCTAAAATCCTGGAAGACAGATTGACCGAGTCTGTGAAACCAACACAGCTTTTAGAATAAGGCCATTTAACCGGCCTCCTACACCTGTTACATCAGCTTAAAGCTTAAACATCAATATTGATCTTTACATCGAAGCCCCATTAGGAAGACAAGCAGGAGTATTTACAGAAACATGTCATTATTTCATAGCATACTGAGGTTTTAACCACAGCTACACTACATATTAATAGAAAAACTTCTTTTTATATATATATATCATGCACAGCTCAGTCATTTGAATATTTAATCTGTCAGGATCACAGAGACAGTTTGTTCCACGTTGTAGTGCCAGATCCACTTCAGGTAATTCTTTGACTTTTTCTCAAATTAGGTCTTCGATCAACTTCTGCTTGTTCATTAAGATTGAAAGCAGTTTCTCCTCGGCGTACATTGGTGCTCAATTTCTTTAATGGATTACTCTCAGCTCAGAAGCACCGGAATGAACAAAACAGTGAATGAGCTGGTCGAGGAACTTATTTGCCAAAAAAGCGGAACATTTTTCTACTATAGACACCAACATGAAGAAGGAGGAGCAAAAAAGAAAGAGGCCAGAACACATTTCTCTCACCGAGAAGAGGCTCCATTTGAGGCTCCTTAAAAGTAAGAGGGAGAAACTCAATGCACAGGCAACAGCATTAGCTGGGCCACCAATCAGAGATCATCCAGCTGGAAGTATAAAGGCCTCAACCCCTCAATGCATGTGAACCCAAAATACACATCATGAAAACAGAATCAGCTGGACAACATTTATCATTTCAGATGCCTCATTCCTTAAACTCTAAAACAGTCAAAATAAATACAAACAAACATACATGACCCTCAACAAGGTAAATATATATCTGTATGGAATCAAGAGAAATAAATGAGCTGGAATCGTTGTTACCTCTCACAACAAGAGCTGGAGGAGGTCATGTGATCACCGACATTAGTTTGTTTTTGGTTTTCTTTCTTCTCTGTTTGTCTGCAACATATCTACAATATTTATTTTGAAGACATTTTGTGTCGGGGGGGATTATAGGCTAAGGACTGGGACTGGGATCTGGGCGATGATATATAATATGTATTTTGAAGGGGGCGATATGTATTGGGTCACAGTAACAGAGAGGAGCAGAGACATGACACTGACACCACTATGTAGCTGAGATGATGCAGGTTCAGAGTCATTCAAATGGATTTGATCTATCTATGACAGATAAGGAGTTATATCTAGAATAAAACAGATCTGGAGTCACCATGATGGAAAATAATATATTTGTTAATAAATCATTAACTACTGATGAAAAAACCACATGATTCTGAGCTAATAGTAGGTTTCCAGGGCCGAGGACTTAGGAGGTGTTACTTCATTTGGCATGAAGTCTGAGTAAAGCCACATCATAGCAGACTCTGTTTTTTAACTCTTCTTGTCTTGTTCTTCTTCCAGTATTGGTAGCAGCCCAGACATGCTTATGGTGGTGCTTTAAGTAGCTGCAAATTGTTGCAGTAGTGTTAATGTATCTCATTTCATACGTTTGAACTGGTGAGTTAACGTAAGAGTAGAAGTATATTAAGAAAATGTCTGATGGCGTCTGTTTGCTCAACACATCCTATTCATTTGAGTGTGGGTGTGATTCCCACATCACACTGGAGATCACTGTGTGCTTCTCTCACCCAAACATTGAGGTTGCTCTGGGGTGTATCCTGTCTGGTTCCACTTCTGCACAAGTGTATCCGAGGCGTTGACCGGTCGAGAGCACTGACACCCGGGGACAAGAGAAGAAATACTAAGCAAAGTGCATATGTATATTTTAAGGTGAAAAAGAGTTTGCTCATAATCTTTCCATTTACAGTAATGCATAGGAGGCTATAGAACTTATAAAACAGTAGTGCAAAATGTACAGACTGTCTGTCGTTTAAGGTTTATAACATTCAACATCCATGATATAATGAAATAAAATAATAAAATAAAATATGCTCAGTAAGAAAACAGTCTTAAAATAGTCTTTCCGGACTCTTGCATGAATTTTGCCTTGGACAACAACCTTTGCCCATCAAGATTTAGAAGAATCTTCTGCAGCACTTCAAAAGTGCATTTGTGCTCTGGTGGGTAGTGCAGGTTCAAAGTGTGTATCAAATAACAGAACCAGCCATCCCAAAGTTCCCCAAGTCACTGAGGAGCATCACACCTTCTATGAGGATACCGATGTCCTCTACGTCATCTCCAGGCTCCACACCTTCCTTTTGTATGACATACACTCCCATCACAGTTTGCTCCATGGAAGCGTTGGCCTCGGTGTTCTGTGAGGTCAAATATGACAGTAAATACATTTTCTGAGTCTGCCTTCAGTCTCAGTCTACAGTCTCAGTTTGAAAAGAATGAACAAACTGTGCATTCTTGACGGCAAACTGCAAATGTTTCAGGTCTGGAGAATAGTTATGTGATCGACAATACTTTGTTCTCAGTCTCCAAAAGGCAAGAACTCAACATCTATACAAGATCTCGACTAAATCAGACACGAAATGAGGCAACCTCACATGTGCATGGTGGTTTTCATTCTTATCAAAAAACATTCACCATGTGATTTTACCAATTACTTACTCATCTCTGGCTGAGGCTGATGTAATCAGTATAATGCATGTTTAAAGAGTTTTGAAGTAAAACCCTGCATAATCATAGCACTAGGGCTGGGCAACATATTGATATATCAGTAATGTGATAAGAGACTAGATACTGTCTGGGATTTAGGAGATTGTAATATGACATGTTTTGTCTTTTCCTGGTTTTAAAGGCTGCACTACAGTAAAGTGATGTCATTTTCTGAACTCACCAGACTGCTCTAGCCTTTTTATTATTTGCTATTAACCACTTAGTTATTATATAAGCATTACTGATGATTATTGATCAAAAATATAATTTTGTGAATATTTTGTGAAAGAGGCAAAAGTCATCCCGACAATATTGAAATACAAACCTTGGAGATGGCCGCCATGAACCGTCTTATTTTTCTTCCAGCCGCCCCACCTTTGCATGGAAAGATCACCATCATGCGTGGAGAGTACCGGTCGAGCTCAGCAAAGAATGTAGACAGCATAGGTACAGTTGAAATGTGCAGGAACTCCTTATCGATCTGAAAAACATTAACAATGCACAACAATGAATTACTAGTTGTTTGATCACTATATCGGTGAGGACAGAAACAACTGGTCCACACTATAATATTTGATTTGCCATTATATTCCTGTTCTTGTGCCTGTGTAATAATAATACTGAATTGGAAGCTGTCTGTGTAAGCTGAGATGAATGAGCTTTATAGACATGTGTGGTGAGTCCACTTCACGCCTTAATTGTGCATGGACAGTTTACACATATGATGTAATTTATAATGTTTAAGTAATTTGTATCTACTACTCTCTCTGGCATCACAGTGTTTGCACTGCCACACACACGTCACTGAAAGAAGAAAAAAAAGAGCAAATGATATGATATGATAACAGATAAACAAAAATATGAACTTACCTATGTTTTGCAGAGGTGGTGCACACAATCTCAGCATGGGGACACTGCTTAAGTTAGTTCTTTATCTGGTAAAAAGAGAAAATGTTTTAAAATTCCTATACAACAGTAATAAATAGATAGATAGATAGATAGATAGATACATAGATAATCTTTATTGTCTGCCCCATCAGTGACAGAAATAGATAGATAGATACATAGATAGATAGATGGATAATCTTTATTGTCTGTCCCATCAGTGACAGAAATAGATCGATAGATAGATACATAGATAGATAGATAATCTTTATTGTCTGTCCCATCAGTGACAGAAATTTGTCTTTGACAGGCTCAACACATTCAATTCACATATAAAACATCACACAATTGTGAATAAGTATTACAATATCTAAAATTAAATACACTGAAATGTGTAGACAGCAATATTTTTATTATTAGCCAACAATAAATTAGTAAAGCAATTTCAGTTTGCTTGGCATGTCTGCATCAAAATAGGCCACACTGCACTGCAACAGTGTTTTAAATATCCATGGATAGAACTGAGTCTGTGTAGCAGATAGGTTTAGACTAGTGTGGCCAGATGACAATGCCTATAATTCGGGACTGGGCACTTGGAGTGGTCCGGGTTTTCAGAAATGCAACATTTTAGTGAATTATAACATTTTTAAAATTACATTAGCAGGAAACCGGATTGCATTGAAAAAATACAATATTATGTATTAAGGACACATCTGTGCCACTTGCCAGCTGTGCTGAGCGTCACCTTTGACCTCTATCTACTCCCTGACGTCCTCTCTTCCATTCGTAACCAAACATAAACGCCAAGACAAAAAGCTTCATATTCAATTTTGACAAAACGTCCCAATACTTCTACGACGCTGCAATTGATATGAGTCATAGCGCCAGGCAACTTTATACACGTTTATTGAATGGAAGCTGGTAATTTGTCATTTCGATCATTTTTCACATTGAACGTGAAAAAAACGCCGATAATTGTAGCGCTGTAAGTTCAGCTTCTCTGGACATTAAAGAATGACCAATAGTAAGTTAAGTTAACCACTCTAAATCATCTTAACACGATGACCACATCTATATCATGGCGACCGTCCCAATAATGTTAGCGAGGTTGTAGGTTTATTTTTTTTACTAACGACGGTTCAGTGGAAGGAATTTTCACATGCAGCACACAAAAGCAATTTAGCAAAATAATGTACCCAGGGTGTAAATAGCGTATCCGACTGAGAAATTTCTCAGAATTGTCTAGTAACTACTAATTATCAATCACGCTGTTTAACTAGATAAATCAATGTATATACATATATATATTAATTACTTACCCTTAAGTTCAAGGATGCCAAACGATTAGGTGTTGCATATACTGGTTGTCATAAAACTTCGATTTAAAAAGAAGAAGAAGAAATAAACCAATAGTTGATAAGAAAAAGAAAAAGACCCGCCTACCTGTTGTATTCTCCTTACTGTTGCCTTTTGTAAACCTCGTAAATTTGAATTACCCTAAAACTACTGTCGAAATGGGTCAGAACTCGAAGAATTAAAAGTAAAAACACAGTTGAAATGAGTAGTATAAAAAACAAAAATGAGAAATTTATCAAATGTATTGACAAATATATGCACATTAGCCCCAGAATTTCATATTTTGGTGTCTTTGGTATACGATGTCTATTTGCCATAAAGTACAGCTCTCCAGTTTCCACATTTCCCACATTTTCCACGTATCTGAAGTATCTCCAAAATTGTGTTTAACCTTTGACCTACTTTTGGCACAAGACCTTTAACCTTTGACCTACTTTTGGCACAAGATGACTGTAAAACTGCTTTTGCTCCAAAATATAGCACTTTTAAAAAAAATTTTTTTTTTAGCTTTTTTAGAGCTGGTGGCCCAGTTAAAATGTTTCAAAAGGTTTTTCATAAAACAAATAATTATTACCTTATCTTATCTTATCTTTTCATCTTATTATCTTATCTTATCTTATCTTATCTTATGGTCTGTGGTGTGATTTGTTACTTGTTATTTGAGTTGTTTTTATTCGAGGCAATTGCAGGCTGTCATATGCAGGACTGATGAGGAGATCGGATAGAGGCATTGGAGATCAAGTCCCTTCTGTCTCAGTTGTCGACTCTGCAGGCCCAGAGGACAGAGGAGATCCAGCACCTGGTTTGGAGTAACACAGGTGAGCTCATATTTTACGACGAGCGAGCCTGATCTGCTGGACAGAGAGGACCGCTGATCTGACCTTCCAGCACAGGCTTGATCAGTTGAAGATCTCCAAACAGTAACTCAGTCAGCGACTGCCTCCAGACTCTTCTCCCTACCCTCAGCCCGACCCCAGCTCCTTCCATGATACCTCTGCTAACCTAATGCTAAACATATAGACATTTAAAAAATATGGGTCTTTTTCTGTATCCACTGCATACACTGACATTGTTTTTGTGACTTGAATATGGATTAAAGCTCATTAATTAACATGTTATATCTCATGTGTTTAATCCATACAAATATCTAAGTGTACAGGTTGTTGTTTGTAGGATGTTGTGCTTTAGTTTTTCTTAGCCAAGATCAGGTAACTAGTGCTGCATTAATGCTCCATAGGTGAGGATTGAACCCCTACAGTAGACTGTTGCTGACATATGGTGGCCGATATGGGTATTACAGTGACAGAGTTTGTTTCAGAGATATCCCCAAGGGAATAATCAGGGGACATTCAACCCTCTGCTGATTATATATTCATGAATGAACAGAGCAGCTGTCAAAGAGCTCATCATCAGAAATAATCAACACGTTCAAGAGACGAATGCTGAGCTGATGAGTGAAGGGTTCAATACTTGGGAAGCTCTCAGGGCAGGGATGAATAGTTTTAAAGTTTTTTTACCCACCCACTGGGTCTGATGGACATGATTGGGGGTTTAAAACAATAAAACCTCAACAGTTTAGGTCAGTGTAATTAACAGATGTTGACTTTATGTCAGTCATAAGCAATACAGACAGCATACATGGTTAATAGTTGCCACTGACCTCTGCTACATCACATTTATCAATAAACCTTCTCTTATGTGATCGACCGTAGGCGTGAATGTGAATGGTTGTTTGTAAGGCTGAATGACAACTCGTTAGCTAATCTTGACAAAAGGACTAAAGTGAACTTAATATAATGATAAAGTGAAAGGACTCAGAGAGCTCAAACCTCCACCAACACCATTCATTAAAACTAGAACAATAAGGAAGTAGTTTCCAGACCAAATCACAACAAAAGCCTATAAAAAAATGCTGATCAGAGACATATCAATGACTTTAAACAGGTGCTATACTGTTAAACATGTATTCACATGAAATAGACTTATTTACATACAGTATATGTCTGAGCCTTCAAACACGCCTCTGACTATTCCTTTTCTTGAAATTTCCTCCTGAAAATCCATCCTCCAGCACTTCAGTTTATCTTCTGATGACTCAGAAAACGTATCTACAAACAATTTGTACAACAGCGATACCTGTCCTGTACCATTAGCATATTTCATGGAAATGTCTACCAGCAATGAGAAGGGTGGCTGGTTTAGAGAATGGTTTTGAGAAACAGAAATAAAATTTCTCATTTGCAAGAACTCAAAGAAGTGTGTTGCAGGGAGGTCATACTTTTCTTGTGTTTCTGTAAATGACATTAACCTTCCTTTGTTATATAGATCCATTATCCTGCTTACTCCTTTGCTAGCCTATGTCTTAAAACTAGCATCTTCTCTACTGGGTATTAACTTATTATTGCCCCATATGGGTGTGAAACATGACAGTGGCTGAGACTGTCCTAATACCAACATAGGTTTGGAAGTTTTAGACCCATGCCTCAAATAGATGGAGAATCTCTTATAAACATTGCAAGTGGCTCCATTGCAAGCACAAATAGCAATGGAGAAAGAGGACATCCCTGACGTGTGGATCAGTTTGCAGATATTGTTGTAAACTAGCATTTGAGGACTATTCTTTGGAGCTCTGCAAATCCTCAGTTCTTCTTTTTGTCACTTTACTCTATGTTTGATGCTTAATGGCCGTTGTCTGTGTAATTGTTTACTGTGTTAAAAGTTCAAATGAAATATTCAAAGATAATAATGTTGCTTTTGTTGTTTGTAAATTTAATTTAAAAGAATTTAGAATATTGATTCATGATCATGATTCAGTCGGGGTAAATCGTGGCACTGAATTTCTGCACCAGTTTCTGAGCAAAAAATCCAACATGAACAAATGTTTTTGTCAGTGTCGGATCTTTAAATTTCCACATTTCTGATTTATACAACACATCATAAGCCTCAGTTGTTTCTTGACCAGACACCCTGGAGCAGTAACCTGATGGAAAAGAGATGATTTATGTGTCCCTAACATCCCTAACATAACATTATATAAGAACATGAAGTCCAGCAGTATAATGAGGCTTTGTGTGAACTCTAACCTTTAGAAAAAATAAACATGTTAATGTTCTCTTTTCCTCTTAAACTATAACCTAATATCCATGACACGTACCATCAAAAGAGGAAGTTCATGCTCTGCATGGAACAAAGGACACTTTTGGAAATATTTTTTACATGCTTCTTGTTTTTGCATTTGACTGTTTTGTCAACACTCAACACTACAAACCTGCAACCACTGGAACTATGAAGGACTATGTCAGACACAATGTTTCTGTACAAAAAATACGTGATTTAGTTTTCATCCACACTCGGACACAAATTGTCAGAAATTGTTTTTTTTCTTATAATTTCGTTAGAGTCACATCTGGTCAACCTGCAGTTACAGTGAAATGTGGATAGAGAGCGCGTTTCAGACAGCCAGAGTTATTCTTAATAACATTAGATTTAAAACTCAGCTTAGGTTTCATCATTATTATTTCAAGAAAGATAATATAAGCTAATTAATCATAATGTGAGAAAAACATCATTTCAAAAAGACATGCATATACACAAACTAATGTTTATTTAGAATAACAACCAGAACATTTGCTTTAATTTATGATATAACTGAAAAGAGAGAAATATGCTGCCCCAATAAAGAATGAGACAACCAGAGCACACATAAATCAATGATTTAAGAAAAGATCTGCTCCTTGAATCTAGTTGTGGTTCGGCCATTGATTTTTCTCTCTATGGGAAAAATCAGGACCACGTTTAGCATATCTGAGGCCTCAAGGATTTTTCTTTGCCTCTATATCTAAACACACTTTGAAACTGATGACTTCAGCTCATATTGGAGCTGTTCATGCATAAGAGGGTGTTGTACTCTGTCATAGCAGTAATCAAAGGTAGATCTAGTGGGGTCAGAGACTCTTTGACAACATGCCTCTCTAGACCCCCTTATGCCTCCTAATCTTGAGTTGTTTTCTTCCTGAATCCACATCAAAGTGTGACTCTCCTCTTTTCATGCTGTTCTTTTTTTTATTCAATCCTAACAATTTCTCTAACACTACATGTTCTGTACATTTTGTATTGCCTAAGATATTTATTCTCTATATGTCATAACGTTTCTTCAAATTATTATTTAAACAGTCTTCCTTTGATTGGAAATTGTTGTAATGTCAGTGTAAAAGTGTAAATTTGTGTCACTCAAAAGCAGGAGAAGAAGATAAGGGTGACATCATATAGGCATTTATATATATCAGATATACATTTATATATATCAGATATAAATTTATATATATCAGATATGCATTTATATATATCAGATATACATTTATATATATCAGATATACATTTATATATATCAGATATGCATTTATATATATCAGATATACATTTATATTTATATCAGATATACATTTATATATATCAGATATGTATTTATATATATCAGATATGCATTTATATTTATCAGATATAAATTTATATATATCAGATATACATTTATATATATCAGATTTACATTTACATATATCAGATATAAATTTATATATATCAGATATACATTTATATATATCAGATATACATTTATATATATCAGATATAAATTTATATATATCAGATATACATTTATATACAGTATGTCAGATATAAATTTATATATATCAGATATACATTTATATATATCAGATATACATTTATATATATCAGATATAAATTTATACATATCAGATATACATTTATATACAGTATGTCAGATATAAATTTATATATATCACATATACATTTATATATATCAGATATACATTACATATGTCAGATATACATTTATATGTATCAGATATGCATTTATATATATCAGATATACATTTATATACAGTATGTCAGATATACATTTATATACAGTATGTCAGATATACATTTATATATATCAGATATAAATTTATATATATCAGATATACACTTATATATATCAGATATACATTACATATATCAGATATACATTACATATATCAGATATACATTATATATATCAGATATACATTTATATACAGTATGTCAGATATACATTTATATATATCAGATATACATTACATATATCAGATATACATTTATATACAGTATGTCAGATATACATTTATATATATCAGATATACATTTATATATTTCAGATATGCATTTATATATATCAGATATACATTTATATATATCAGATATACATTTATATACAGTATGTCAGATATACATTTATATACAGTATGTCAGATATAAATTTATATATATCAGATATACATTTATATATATCAGATATACATTTATATATATCAGATATAAATTTATATATATCAGATATACATTTATATATATCAGATATACATTACATATATCAGATATACATTACATATATCAGATATACATTTATATATATCAGATATACATTACATATATCAGATATACATTTATATATGTCAGATATACATTACATATATCAGATATACATTTATGTACATACCCATCTGTCATTTTCTGCCATAACATTTCTTGTCCACGTTTTGCTCTTGTGGACTCTGAAAAGTTCACAAGTCAAGTGATGCCTTGAAGAGTTGACTACCTAAAAAAGGAGATATTTAGTGGAGGAAGGCAGTAATAATGTCTAATAATGTCTAAGAAAAAATCAGTTCTGAAGGCTCCAAATGGATTTCTGCCATTGATCTGAAATGTTGATAATTAAGCTAATTAAATAATTGATCTGACTAACATTTTAGTTTCCAATGCCATATCTAACTTTTGGATATTCACTTCAACATTAGGCCATCACTGGGATTAGGGGGCGTGGACAAAAACTAAAATCTCAAAATTTCTTTTCAAGCTTGGAGACAATACATGAGTTGAATCTCTGTCTTTTTTTCCATGCAAGCAGAGAGACTAAAATAGTTTATGTAGGCCTACATGTGAAAAGCCTGGGTAACTCAGGACAGCTATAAGCTACATTACTGTTACTGAAAGTAATCAATGTTGTACAAGTTGTCAGAACTCAATGTTCACTCAATTTAGACATTTAACATAATGCAAAAACAGAAATCCACACCAATCAAAACAGCTGACACATCACAGCTCCAGGTAAGTTGTGATACTGGTTTATTTTTGTTCCAAGTAACAACTAAACATATCCTGTATTTGTGCTTTGTATAGGTTGAGGGGAGAACTTCAGCCAATGAGACGTTCAGCCAGCTGATTGACCAAAGGACTATCTGATCGCATCATTTCATCCACACCCACTGCCATCATCATGGGGGTTTGCTATGACACCCTAAAAGTTTATCACCACAGCTGGTGGACTGGAGACACTGGTAGATGATAACTGGACCCACAATACATGGATCATGTGTCATTTTAGCCCTCAAATGACAAAGAATAGACACATAGACTAGTATTTCACAGTTTAAATACAAACAGTGTGACTCAAATAGAATGTCAACAAACAATAAGTATTCATTCAGTGAAAAATGTTTCTTCTCTGTCCATGAATTCATCATTCAGACAGCAGGTCCCCTTTACACTGCTTCTGTAGTAAACATTAACAACAACTAGGTGGCAGACATGACTCAGCACTTCTTCACAACGCAACTCTGTGTCCTGACATAAATCTCAGCACATTCAACATGGGAATGTTCCACAGAAACATACATATGTAGACAACTAAAGCTGAGCTCTGTGTGAAAATAATGAATAACCAGCAGAGTAGAGGTGCATTAACTTGAGGCTGCAGGAAAGCATGCAGCGTTAAAAAACATCACATCAGATGACATCCATCCTAGTGTTATACACCCATATTAAAACTAGGCTTAAACTGCCTTTTGTTCCATATATTCTGTTAAAAACAATCTAATAAAGTCATTTAATAAGTTGAGTAATGCATTTATTAGGAAATGCATGGTTGTATGCTTATTTTCATGTTTGTATTAACAATGAATCAACTTTGAGCCAATACAGTCATGCCATTCATTAATGAGGAAATAATGAGTCAGTGGTGGATCAGGACTCATGTATTAAATATAATTATTTCACTAGAATGTAAACTCAGACAGATGGTCTCTCAGCAGCGGTAGAAAGCAGCAAAATGTAAAGGTGTCCTTAAACACATCTCTGGTGTGTGATTTCATCTCATAATCACACTATATGATCTTTCATTGAATTATTAAAGGATTCTCATCCTGCTATATGAATTCAGTATAGCCACAAACAAATGTTAAACATGTACAGACATGTCGAATGTACCAAAATTAAACAAACTCAACACTTTGAACTTTTATAAGAGTATTGTGTTTTGAGAAAAACGTATTTTCTTTTTCATATGATTTTTGCAGTAAACCCCTGTTTGATGTAAAGTTTTAAATGAAAATATTGGTAATAAAACAAATCTCTGCAACTAAATGGCTACTCAAACATTTTTTTGTCAATGGAATCATGTTAATGCTTCATTTTCTGGTGACTATTAGACCTACGACAAAAGCAAACTTTTTATTTGACCATAATGTAACTCACTCAATGACTGTTGTGGAGAATTGTCAAGTTCTTAATGGTATCACAATAGCTGAGGGTTGGGGTGTTCCAAGAGTTTTCATAGGAACAATAAACATCCAGCTGTCCATTAAAAATGTACCGAAGTTTCTTCTCTTCCTGGTTCGTATCTTTCTAGTTGTAAGACTGATGAAATAGGGCCGTTGCTACTGAGCAGAACAATCTGCATAGCAACTGGAAGACACTAACTAAGATAAGGGCCACCATTTAATTTGGTTATAAAGTTCAAACCACAATGAAATGTCAGGTTGTTTTTCACTTTTTTCACTTTTTTATTAATAAAATATAACAGATAAATATAAAAGATAACAAATTCAGGATGTGAAGGCACTTTAAGAGTCCTGAATCTGCTGGAGGAGAAGGATGACGTTCTCAGAGCTGAAGAGGTCAGCAGTCAGTCCAGCTCAAGAGGGAGCTCAGTGCTTGGGTCCCAGGGGAGAGGTGTTGGTTGCTGCTGAGGCTCCAAGGCTGGGGAATTCCTCAGTGCAACTCATATCAGGGGCCTATAAGTAGAAAAAAATGGTGATTAACAAAATAAGGTGTGACCAATTCTAATTTCAAACAGTGTCAGGCTTGTTGGAAATCCTCACCTTCTGATTGGCAGTGGTCCTCTGAGCCTCCCTCACCGCAACGCCATTGGAAGAGCCACGCTGTTCATGCCTGGCAGCAGCGCTATACATAAAGGGCTTCAGCTATTTCTTCATCTCAACATCCTCCATCTGCCAGAAGTGAACATACAGTATATCAGATCTAATGAGCAAACTGTAAACATTACAGAACAAATGTTGTAATACCTCCAGCAAATATTAACAGTTGTCATGGGGAGCAACTTACGTATTTGTCCTCCAGGTTAAGGAGGTGGTCGATGGCTTCATTCACCAGCTTGGAGCGACCTGTGACCCTCACAAGGTCCGGGTCTGCAGCTCCTCGCCGGGGAAACCTGATATCAACCTAAAAACACAAATAAAAACAAGCCACATGAAGGACTGGATACTAACAAATCGTATTACCAAAACTAAACATTATTTATGTAGTCAGATAACAATGGGCTAACAAGGTGTAAGTGGAGACACAATGAAAGCTCCAAAACACAATGCAAGTGAATTGTTATGTAGTTTTGCTACACTGACAGGAAGATCTCCTTCCTCTCTGCAGACTCACCTTAAACTCATTTTGAATGCTGAAGATTCCAATGCCGCGGGCTCCGATAATACGGGCATGAACCCGGCTGTCCAGGGTGATGTCCTTGGAGATCGTATCTTCAAGTTCATCCACAATGGCCTGGATAGCATCTCGTGCCGCGGCGGCTTTGGTCTCATCACCTGTTACAACGATCTGATCCTGTGGAGAAACAAATTCAAGACAAAGAAAAAATTGTGAATTTAAGGACAAAAAAAACAATTTCTTACTCTCCCATAATAATCTGTATGATAATGACGACTACAGTTGTTGGTAACTCTTTCACTGTGTGTTCTCATTATAATGTCATGTATGAAAAGGGACATTGTCACCACCTGCTGTGCTGATGAGGGTCTAATGTTTGACTATATCCATTTTGATGTGTAATTAAAGGAAAACAAGGAAACAAGTTCTGCAGGAATGCCATACCTGATTTTCAGCCATCCTTTCTGGGAACCGGATGTTGACACCATGCTCACTGCAGATGGCTTTGATTGTTTCACCCTTGCGCCCGATGATTCTTGGGTGATACTTTGGATCCACAGTGATGGTCAAGTTCCTGAGCGCCTGTAGAGGGAGTAGATATTAACTACCATTAGCAAAGTTTATAATTAAGTTCTCTCCTCATTCAAAGTTATCATGACGGTGGCCTTAAAAGTAACCTCAAAGATAACTGTCATCAGTGTATGTGAATCCTAAACACAGCAGACACTTCAAAATACCACCAGAAAGAGTTCAGCAGAAATGCCTGACCTTAGTACACAGTACACACCTAAATGTAAATTTAAATTTAAATATAACATTAAAGAGATTTATATCCTTACCAGCTCCTTCTGATTGGCCGTGATGCGGTTTTGTGCAACCTCACAGTTGGCCTTATATCCCATGATGACATTCTTCGCAGCAGGCAGACACTCCTGAATCTAAAACACAAAAGAAAAAAAAGTCAAATCAAAGCCAGATAAGCTGAAGAAAAAGTTTTTGTAGCAAGTCAAATGTCAAAGATCATTTGATAAATGTACCACACCTTGACATAAACTGCAGTCAGGGCCTGAACCAGATGGCCTGGCTCCCCTCGGAGGATGACAGTTTCTGAGCCGCTGTCAAAAGGTGGGACCTCAACGGAGACACCGGTTTTGGCCAGGATCTCCTGTAGGGTCTTTCCCTTGGAGCCAATCACAAACTTGTGTTGTGATTTCTGAACCTCCACTGCAATGGTGGTGGTATTCTTCTTCTGCAATACAAAGGGAAGATCAGCAACATTGAATTTTGTTCAAACCTCCGTCATGACTACATCATCTATATCAGCACTAACACCAAGTGATAACTTTGATTTTAGCGTACCTTGTCTTCAAAAATCTCTTGGATCTTTGCCATAGCGAGGGCCACCTGCTGCCTGGTCCCAGAGACGACAATCTCTGTCTTGTTCACGGGTGGAGGAGGGACATGAATGCAGGCACCAGTCTCCTGCATTAATTCTCCTACCACCTTGTTGTGGGCACCGGTGATAAATGGGTGGTAAACCTTGTCAACATTCACCCTCCACACAGCATGTTTGTCCTAAGGGTAAGAAGGTCAGAGGAAAACATTGAAATTCATCCTACAGCTGTGGTATCTGGGATGTACCTCAGAAATAAGCTGGTTGTCTCATGATTCACGTTACCTGCTCAGCAGAGATCAACAGGATCTCATGCTTTGCCTTCTCAATGCCCTCCTTGGTACCAGAGATTTTGATCTGGTTGCTGGGGTCTTCAGGTCCAGGAATCTGGATTGTGGTGGCCGTCTTCAGCGCTAACTCTTGAAGCTTCTTCCCATTTTTGCCAATGATAAATCGATGGCGCTCCTTGGGGATCTCAAGAGTCTCTGAATCCTGAAAAGGGATCAAATATACAGTTGGCACTTTTGTTTTCAGCTGTTAATGAACAGCTTGTTGTTGCAATGCATAAGAGTCATAACTGGTTATTTGTAAAGGACAGACTGATCTATTCATTATTAGTATTTATTAGAAACGTTACTGTCACTAAGACCCCGTTTATTTTGTATCAGAACTTATCCTTCAGTACAGATAAACATAATTATATTACTAGACATGCCACTGCAGGTCATTTTACACCACCAAAAGTAAAGACAAATGCTATCAAACGAACAGTCATATTCAGAGCCATGTATGTCTGGAATTCACTCCCCAGTTATATCACATCAGAAAATAGTAAAGAGAAATTTAAACTACAACTGAAAAAACATATATTTTTCAAATCATTATTATTATACGCGTATATGTATGTTTGGATGAGGTAATTGAATTGATATTTATATTATTATATAATAATATAAATCCTCGCTCTACAAATAAAAACATGTATGAATATTAGACAAATGATCTGAGTGTTGCTTACACTCAAACACAGGCACACAGGCAGAAGATACAAAATACAAACTGTGACTAAAAAACAAAAACTCACCTCTGGAGACTTTAGTGGCTCCTGACTTTCTTCCTTGGTACCGTCTTCCGTGTTCGTCTCTATGCCTTCTGCAGTGGCTTTATGCAGGGCACGCTCCTGAATCACCAGCTGGCGGTACAACTTTTCTGTGGGACGATCCAGGGTGATGTCACCAGTCGAGATGTTTTTATAAAATGTGTCACCACTGCTATCCTCGCTGTGGGGGAAAAGAAGGGGAGAGAGCAGGGGCTCACTTTAGCACTTCCAAAAACCAGAAAGTGTATAGTAGTGTGTAATCTAAGAGACACTATTTAGGCAAATGGAAGATGTTGTGGTTGCTCTGCACAGACCTCCATCCCTGATTAGCTAAAAGGACACAAACACTCCTGCGCTACATTACTGTCAAACCCACTCAGATAAATCAAAGTGCTGCTGGGACAGCTTGTATCTTTGGTGCCTCACTAGGGATCAACACGACTGTTCACAACTACTTTCAGCTTCAACAAAAGGTAACAGAAACCCAGAGGAACACATCTAGTGCCACAAAACCACAGCAAGTAGTCTGCTCCAGATTAAAATGATCACTGAATACTGTTATCTATGCTAACACAGCTCTACTCCCAGGCTTCTCTCCCCTTACTTACCATTCCTCCCAATCAGGAGGTAAAGGAGCACAGAAGCATTCCCTGACCAGCCATATGAGATGTGGCTCAGTATCAAGATCAATACCAAGCTGTCTGGCATAGATGTGGATCACTGATGAGAGAGAAGAGTGCATGATATTAGACAAGCCGAATGTAAATGTAATACTTTAGCTTCATCTAGAAGATTTACCAAGTCGTTAAAACACCCCCAAAACAAAACATGATATAATCTAATGATATATTAGTTTGGAGGGGATACAGAATTTATGTAGTGATAGTAAATACCTACAGAGTAAATACAACTACATTATCACTGCAGGTTCTCCATACCACTACTATCATCCTCCATTATCAATCAGCAGACAGTGTAAACCAATCAAGCTGAGGATTTCACACCTGCCACCAATGAGCTGCTGGTAAAATTTACCTGTGCTTGGAGAGTTTATACATTTCTAGTTCTGGATAATGTAGGAACAAAGAGTCAATCATGTCCCTGCCTCCAACTAAATACAGTTCATAAACCTCCCTCATCCCTGTGTACCTTCTAAAGGGATGTACTCAAGGAGGAACTCCATAGCTGACAGATCATCAGTAGACTCCTCTTCACTCTCCGTCTCCTCCTGGCTGTTACACATATTATTCTCCTCTGTCTCCAGATCTTCTTCTTCCGAGCTTGTCAAATCCTCGCTCTACAAATAAAAACATGTATGAATATTAGACAAATGATCTGAGTGTTGCTTACACTCAAACACAGGCACACAGGCAGAAGATACAAAATACAAACTGTGACTAAAAAACAAAAACTCACCTCTGGAGACTTTAGTGGCTCCTGACTTTCTTTCTTGGTACCGTCTTCCGTGTTCGTCTCTATGCCTTCTGCAGTGGCTTTATGCAGGGCACGCTCCTGAATCACCAGCTGGCGGTACAACTTTTCTGTGGGACGATCCAGGGTGATGTCACCAGTCGAGATGTTTTTATAAAATGTGTCACCACTGCTATCCTCGCTGTGGGGGAAAAGAAGGGGAGAGAGCAGGGGCTCACTTTAGCACTTCCAAAAACCAGAAAGTGTATAGTAGTGTGTAATCTAAGAGACACTATTTAGGCAAATGGAAGATGTTGTGGTTGCTCTGCACAGACCTCCATCCCTGATTAGCTAAAAGGACACAAACACTCCTGCGCTACATTACTGTCAAACCCACTCAGATAAATCAAAGTGCTGCTGGGACAGCTTGTATCTTTGGTGCCTCACTAGGGATCAACACGACTGTTCACAACTACTTTCAGCTTCAACAAAAGGTAACAGAAACCCAGAGGAACACATCTAGTGCCACAAAACCACAGCAAGTAGTCTGCTCCAGATTAAAATGATCACTGAATACTGTTATCTATGCTAACACAGCTCTACTCCCAGGCTTCTCTCCCCTTACTTACCATTCCTCCCAATCAGGAGGTAAAGGAGCACAGAAGAATTCCCTGACCAGCCATATGAGATGTAGCTCAGTATCAGGATCAATACCAATCTCTCTGGCTCCGAAGTGGATTTCTGATGAGAGAGAAGAGTGCATGATATTAGACAAGCCGAATGTAAATGTAATACTTTAGCTTCATCTAGAAGATTTACCAAGTCGTTAAGGCACCCCCAAAACAAAACATGATATAATCTAATGATATATTAGTTTGGAGGGGATACAGAATCTATGTAGTGATAGTAAATACCTACAGAGTAAATACAACTACATTATCACTGCAGGTTCTCCATACCACTACTATCATCCTCCATTATCAATCAGCAGACAGTGTAAACCAATCAAGCTGAGGATTTCACACCTGCCACCAATGAGCTGCTGGTAAAATTTACCTGTGCTTGGAGAGTTTATACATTTCTAGTTCTGGATAATGTAGGAACAAAGAGTCAATCATGTCCCTGCCTCCAACTAAATACAGTTCATAAACCTCCCTCATCCCTGTGTACCTTCTTCAGTGCAGAACTTAAGGAGGAACTCCATAGGCGACAGAGCACCAGGTTTAAAGTCAGTAGACTCCTCTTCACTCTCTGTCTCCTCCTGGCTGTTACACATATCTTCCTCTGTCTCCAGATCTTCTTCTTCCGAGCTTGTCAAATCCTCGCTCTACAAATAAAAACATGTATGAATATTAGACAAATGATCTGAGTGTTGCTTACACTCAAACACAGGCACACAGGCAGAAGATACAAAATACAAACTGTGACTAAAAAACAAAAACTCACCTCTGGAGACTTTAGTGGCTCCTGACTTTCTTTCTTGGTACCGTCTTCCGTGTTCGTCTCTATGCCTTCTGCAGTGGCTTTATGCAGGGCACGCTCCTGAATCACCAGCTGGCGGTACAACTTTTCTGTGGGACGATCCAGGGTGATGTCACCAGTCGAGATGTTTTTATAAAATGTGTCACCACTGCTATCCTCGCTGTGGGGGAAAAGAAGGGGAGAGAGCAGGGGCTCACTTTAGCACTTCCAAAAACCAGAAAGTGTATAGTAGTGTGTAATCTAAGAGACACTATTTAGGCAAATGGAAGATGTTGTGGTTGCTCTGCACAGACCTCCATCCCTGATTAGCTAAAAGGACACAAACACTCCTGCGCTACATTACTGTCAAACCCACTCAGATAAATCAAAGTGCTGCTGGGACAGCTTGTATCTTTGGTGCCTCACTAGGGATCAACACGACTGTTCACAACTACTTTCAGCTTCAACAAAAGGTAACAGAAACCCAGAGGAACACATCTAGTGCCACAAAACCACAGCAAGTAGTCTGCTCCAGATTAAAATGATCACTGAATACTGTTATCTATGCTAACACAGCTCTACTCCCAGGCTTCTCTCCCCTTACTTACCATTCCTCCCAATCAGGAGGTAAAGGAGCACAGAAGAATTCCCTGACCAGCCATATGAGATGTAGCTCAGTATCAGGATCAATACCAATCTCTCTGGCTCCGAAGTGGATTTCTGATGAGAGAGAAGAGTGCATGATATTAGACAAGCCGAATGTAAATGTAATACTTTAGCTTCATCTAGAAGATTTACCAAGTCGTTAAGGCACCCCCAAAACAAAACATGATATAATCTAATGATATATTAGTTTGGAGGGGATACAGAATCTATGTAGTGATAGTAAATACCTACAGAGTAAATACAACTACATTATCACTGCAGGTTCTCCATACCACTACTATCATCCTCCATTATCAATCAGCAGACAGTGTAAACCAATCAAGCTGAGGATTTCACACCTGCCACCAATGAGCTGCTGGTAAAATTTACCTGTGCTTGGAGAGTTTATACATTTCTAGTTCTGGATAATGTAGGAACAAAGAGTCAATCATGTCCCTGCCTCCAACTAAATACAGTTCATAAACCTCCCTCATCCCTGTGTACCTTCTTCAGTGCAGAACTTAAGGAGGAACTCCATAGGCGACAGAGCACCAGGTTTAAAGTCAGTAGACTCCTCTTCACTCTCTGTCTCCTCCTGGCTGTTACACATATCTTCCTCTGTCTCCAGATCTTCTTCTTCCGAGCTTGTCAAATCCTCGCTCTACAAATAAAAACATGTATGAATATTAGACAAATGATCTGAGTGTTGCTTACACTCAAACACAGGCACACAGGCAGAAGATACAAAATACAAACTGTGATTAAAAAATACACTCACTTCTGGAGATTGTTGTGGCTTCATAATATCCTTTGTCTTTTCCATTAGTAGGGTCTTGTATCTCTTTAAAGATTACTGCGGAGAAACAGGATGAGGCACTGTTACAAGAAATGGAGATATACTGTTTAAAACAAAGAGGAAGATAATTACAGAAACTTTCCCATCTCATCATCTCAGTTCTCAGTGCTAAACATCTGGGACAAACTCAATGTTTTACATTGGCCCAGCTAATAAGACGAATGAATCTAGCTAGAGAGTTAGCCTGTGACTCGGCAAAGTCACACAAAAGGTCTACTGCAAAAAATATCAACGTGAAATAAAGTTAAGGACGGAAATGTGTGGGACAGCTAGGAAGGAGACAAGCTACATCATGTGAGATGCTAACGGTGCTAATTTGCTGAGTCACCAGAGGCCTGGGACAGCTAGGAAGGAGAGAGCTACAACAGATGTGAGATGCTAACGGTGCTAATTAGCTGAGCCACCAGAGGCTAAGATAATATAATCAATGGAGTGCCATCTGTTATTTCTATAAATAATACTGCCCGTTTTTGTGAATTGTTCGGATATTTCCATCAATTTCCATCTGTAACTACTGTGTTAATACGTAAAATTGACTTACCTTGTGCTATCTGTGTTCACGACACAATTGTGTGTCTGCATTGGAAACTTTGTTTTATGGAGTGCAAAATGATGTCATTCCTTTGATCCTTTGATCCTTCTTGCAACCTGTCATGTAGTGAACGATAATGCCCACCTGTTGCTAGGATACGACACAGCGCCCGCCATATTGGACCGGGCAAGACTGGAGGCCAGTCTGGTATGGAGCTAGATCAAAGCCAAGATATTTGACTTTCAGTTTCAAATTTTATTTTTTCAATTAATGTAGTCAATTAATGTAGAAAGACAGGCCTTTCTTTATCGATTCCCTTAGGGGGAGTTCAGGCACTGCTAATGGATGACGGTCAGAACTTGTCTAGATTCACGGCCATCTGTCTCCGACATATGGTTCTAGGTCCACACGTCATTCCTAGGATACAGCAATCAGGCATCACCTTCATGCATGACAATGTCCTCTGTGGGACGTTCAGGATCACCGGGTGAGAGAGAGAGATCCTGCTCCAGCAACACATGAACAACTTGTCACAGCTCTACAGGAAGAATGACGTCATTCTACAAGTCCAGAATAACATCTGATCCATTCAGGAGGTGTAAAGTAGTGATAAATGCTGGAGGTAGACATGCACGGTAGTGACTATTTTTCTCTGTCTCACTATCCACACTTTCTGACTTGTAAACACTAAGACAAAAACCACTAGTCTGCACAAAAATGATTTTTCTGTATGGATAAAGGGTGAATAAAGATGTGAACCATAATTTCTCTATGATATTTAATATGAACAGGATGGAATGACCCCCCCCAAAAAGAAGCGTTTCTACTGTTGGTCAGTATATGATAATGAGTTATTGAGCTGCGAAGTTCGAATCCGTGAATATCTTTCCAACTCCTCCTTTCCAGTCTCCTCGCTCCCGGCGGCAGGCTAAGCGCAGCTGTTTGCAGTATCACTAGATTTACATAAAAGTTCATGCTATGGTCTAAACGTCACATACAACACACAATCAGTGGATGTTCTCTGGCACCTTTAATTTTCACTGTTGTTTCTGATGCAGTCAGACAGAAAAGCATTAACTATGTACAAAAGAATTAGCTCTTTATTGGTGGATTTAATTTCAACAAAATTACAAGAGATGATTTTCCTACTTGAGTGTTATCAGAGGTGTGGACAGTTTTCAGATTGCTGCTTCTAATCCCAGAACAACAGAGCTGAACAGGGCTTAAAATGAAATTAAATGAAATCATCAGCAGCTTATATTTATTTCCTTTAAAGCCATCTAAAAGAATGGACAGCATAGGAGTGACATGAGAACAATGTGTTTCTGTGGGTGAAAAAAAAAATCGATCTGGTCTAGAAAACAAAACAAAATCAACAAAAAGACATTATTAAACACCAAACGACATGAGGGAAGCCGACGTGGAGGAAAGACTAACAGCTGATAGAACTCAGCTCTGAGTCGCCATCGTGGGAACTAAACTCTGCTTGGGGGGGGGGGTCACCGTGGAGACGGACAACTGGCAAGATAAATCAAGTGTCTGGTATCGTCCAGTCTGTTCACCAGTGTTGACCTTCCTCTGTAGACACAGAGAGGAGTAAGGCTCATCTCGGTGATGATGTCACACATCAAGGGTCAAAGGTGCGTTTTTATTCCAGCTCCACCAGCAGGTCTCCCTCTCCCACCGTCTCCCAGTGGACTGATCCATTGATGGTGAGTGGCAGCAGTGGGGAGGCCAAGTTCCACTGTCCACTGACTTCTACCTTTCCTCCATCCACCTCCACCTGCAGACAAACACAGTTCTGAAGTGTCTCAGACTCATTAAGAGACAATTCAGACTGTTGTCACTGACTGCAGACAGGTGATTAAAACATGAACATGTTAAATGGTAAAGAGTACACATATGCAGCAGGACCCTCTTTCCTACCTTTCCTTTAAAAAAAAGCTAAGCTAACATTCTGAAAGATAAAATGGAAATAATCCAGCAGGGAATGATGGAACTACAGTATAGTCTGTATAGACTCAGAATAGGATGTCTATGTCTCAATGTTTTTTATTTCTCTACATTGTATACTAAAGACACAAACACTATGAAATCACACGAGGAATTTCTGGCCTTCATAATGCCTTTTGAGAACATCAGCTGTTTGAGCTGTTTTTGATATATAGCAAACATGCTGCGTTCATGACACATCGGAAATTGGGAAAATACAAGCTCTGACTCAGACAAACTGATTTTAATGCATCGCTGAGTTGGATTTATTTTGCTCTGAAAGGTGACAGTAATAATACAAACATTATTTAAAAGATTTTAACCAGTATTTTACTACTTTATGAGATGTACTTGTATTTTAATATTATGGTGACGCTGCAAGAGTTTTTGCAAACTTGTCTGTAATAATTGATATTATCCCACTAGTCTAATCAAATGATATTGATATGAACATGATCATCAGGGCATCCATATGGTTTACTGTGTAGTTAAAGCACATTTTTCAGAGGTCGGAAATTCCAGAATTGGGGTTACCAAGTTTTACTGTTATTTTTAATGCAGCAATCACCCTTATCAGCTACTGTAGTAGAATGTAGTACTGCTACTAGTAACTGCATGTGTGCTCTTTAATTGTTTAGATGCCTTCAATCTCAATCTAAAATGTAGGGAATAATAAATGTGAAGGTGCATTTTTTAAAATTTTTGCAGCTTTAAGGATTCTTTCCCAAACTTTCCATACTAGTAACATCACATGGAGACTGATATGTTTGATATGCTCATAGATGCACATTAAATTTCCCACTGTGGGACTAATAAAGGGATATCTTAAATACTCACAGTATAAACATTTCCTGATTTGGTCACCGCCATAGAATGAGACCCCTCCCCCAGCTTGGCACACAGCTGCCATTGGCTGCACTTCACAGGTGTTGAAGAGACCCTGAAACACAGAACAGCACATTTTATACACGGTACCACCTTCTTTCCCCCAGGCCCCTACAACATGAAGCTTGCTTTGGTCCTCACCTCAGGTTGCCCAGGACCTTCTGTGAACGGAGCTGAGCGGTGATGTAGAGCCCTGCCGCCGAGGCCAACAGCTCCCTGCGCTTGTTCACGTCCAGCTGGTGACCCTTGAAGCCGTCGGGGTACACCTCCCGGAGGAAGTTGGTGCTGATGTCGCCGGAGATAAAGCGAGGATGGGTGATGATTTCCCGCAGGAGGGGAATGTTGTGGGTCACACCTGTATAGAAATCACAGATAGACATTTAACAACAGAAAGAAAAACGAGCTCCTGTCTATTAGTTCAAATGTGTTGGTGGACCTCTGATGACGTAGTTGTCCAGAGCATCCTCCATCCTAGCCAGGGCTTCAGCTCGTGTAGCTCCATAGGTAACCAACTACAAATAAATACCAGAGGACGTTACTGCAGATCCACACACAGGGTTAAATAAACAGCCAATGGGCTCTTTTTTTTTTTTTAGTTTGAGGATGTTTCACCTCTCATCCTCATCCAGGAGGCTTCCTCAGTTCTGACTAGTCCAGTTGCCTTCTGTTTAGCATTAGCATTAGCATGACAAGCTAAAAATAAGGCAAGCCTGTATCTAACATACATCACTGACCTTTGAGATCATTGGATCATAGTAGATGCTGATGTCACTTCCCTCCTGGATGCCGCTGTCTACGCGGACCTGACAAGAGTGAGAAGCAGACAAGGAAATGGTCAATCAGAAAGTAACGTCAGACAAAGGTTACAGAACTACAGTATCAGACTGAACGCACACACACACACACACACACACACACACACACACACACACACACTTACATTGCTGAGGTTGAGCGGCTCTTGGTATTGAGAGAGTCGTCCAATGGAGGGAAGACCAAAAGACTTGTATGGATCCTAACAGAAGAAAACGACAGAGACCGATTTGACTCAAAACTGCACCATAAGCAAAGGTTAGCATGTTTAAATCACAATACTTTTATTATAAATAATTGTCACAGATGGCAATGTATGATATTCATCTTCCTGCAGGGACTGACTCTTTACTCCGATACTGGTACGGGTGACGATTCTGGATCACTTTTTCACTTTCTTCAACACTAGAAGGTCTTTTCTTTTTTTAACATTTGCCAATAATATGAAAAATAATTAAACAGCAAATTAAAAATACCCAAGCATGGACAACTCATGATGTTCCTCCACTATGTGCAACTGGATCTGCATCCACATCTGGCAGATTAAATCTATATTAGAGGGGATCAGTATGGTTTTGGCCACAGTGACCCAACAGACAGGGGTAGAGACATGACACCAATATGTAGCTGAGATAATGTAGATTCAGAGTCATCCAGACGGATTTATGTATCTGTGAAGGTAAGAAGAGATTTTAATAGATCCAGATTCATCATTAGGGAAAAGGTTTGGTTGCTGGGAAGAGGTTTCCAGAGTCAACGAATTAGGTGGCGTAATTTAATTTGGCCTGGGACGTCTGATCTGTCCATTTCCAGGTGCTCCTGTTTTTTTATTTGTGACTTCCTGTTTGGTTGTGATGAGAGAAAATGTAAACCATGTGACTCAGTGAAGCTCTTTACACTGTAATGGAACAAATGTTTGTTTCAATATGAGCAAATCATGATGAGATTGATGATGATGATGAGATTCTGTTACAGATACACTCCTCACACACACCTCAGCATAGACACGACTCTCAATGGCCCAGCCGTTTATCGGGATGTCTTCTTGTTTGTGCTGCAGGTGGTAACTCTTGGCAACCCGGATCATCTGCTCCACCAGGTCCAGACCAGTGATACACTCTGTGATGGGATGTTCCACCTGGGGTCAAAGGTTAAACAGAGAAGATCCACACATCTCACAGTCTTCATCAGGTGGAGTTCAGGTGTCACAGAGAGGGTTAAAAATGGCTGAGTCAGCTCTATACATAATACAAAGCCCTCTGCAGGCTTCAGATAACAGACTTCCCTCTTCTTCCTTCTTGGCCTCCCTCCCACATACATCATTTTTTCACCTCACTATGATGTGAATATAGCATCTTTGACAGAAGAAATCCATTATGGTAATTCTAATGAGTCCATAATGGAACACTTGTGTACTAAATGACACCCCAGGAACTACTTAGCCATCACTCTACATACAATAGTCCACATTTTAGGTGCTCAAGCGTAAAGTTGGCAAACAGGGGTCATATCACAGAAACTTGTTATGTTAAATTACATTTTAAAATATTTTTTTCTTACTGAATAGCTCCAGATTTGTTTCATTATTTGTTTTTCCCCAAATGTCTTTTATAATGTAATCATGAGGTCTGTCTCACAATATTGTTCACCAGAGAGATGGGCTGAGATTTCAGAGTAAAGGAGTCTCTTTAATACAGAAAGAGTCCAGAATATTGAGAAAACTAACCCTTTAGTGACTGCAGTAATTTAGGTCTCATGACACATTCAATAAATAAATGTAACTTGATGCACTGTGCAGTTTACACTTATGAAAAGCAAGAGGCATAATCCAGCTCTAAATGGAGGGTGGGGGTGATAAGCTACTACAAGCTGAGAGAAATAGGACACAAGTGGATTTTTACTCCACTTCCTATTTTATGCTGTGTACAATGTCCATTATTGGAAGGCTCAATTTATGTGAAATATTAACGTTAGGGTCCTTCTGAATGGACATACTGACAAACCAAACTCAAAAAGCAGGCATTTTATGGGGAGGCCATACAGTATTTTCACAATAAAATGAGGTAGTTATACAATAATAAGACTCTTTTCTAATTGGCTCTCTGTCTTTATTTCTTTAAATAAGTATAGAAAATCAGAAACTGTGTTTTTATATTTACGTGTAAAAAGCAACATATTTTTTGGTATATTGCTGCTATTTATTTGAATTTGGCCCCAGCACTTTTACGGCACTTCCTTTCATTCAAAGGGGAAAATGGTCGTGATGTATGCCTGTTCAGCATAGTTTCAGTCCGCTGAGCAGGATACCGAGCATCTATTAAATGCAATACAATCTACCCCCTCTGTCTCCACCAGGATCTGTGCCCATGCATATACAGTTCTTATTGATGATGACTGACAATGATAAAATACAGACCACTGCTGTCACACTCACCGTTATCATCCAGCGAGAAATCATCCTGGGCGTAGCGGAATTTCTCTGGTCCACATGCAATGAATACATCGTCTTCACCAAAGAAATCTTGAAGGCAGGTAACCTGTGAAGCCAGAAGGCAGAAAACATGAGACCTATAATAATAATAATAATAATCTGGCATCATTGCATCGGCACATATGTTTACCATATTCCATTATAGTTTTGTGCTTCAGCATGTTAACATTTCCCAGTTGTTGACATAGTACAGCTGAGGCCAATTGTATTTTATATGTATTAAATCATGAAAAACGTATTGGACAATTTAAACTTTGACCTGTTGGCACTACTGTATGTCAGAGTTAAGGAACCACAAAATTTAATATGATTCGTCCTGATAGGAGGATGAATGTGTGAACGTAACATGATGGCAAACCATCCAAACGTTTATATATTTTACCATATAAAACACAAATGTGAAGTTGCTGGAAGCGCTAAAGGGAAAGTCAGGGATCACATTGCACTGAAGTTCTTCCTCTGTGAACCATGAATGTCTGCACAAAAGTTCATGGCAACGTGTCCCATAAATGTTGGACTTATTTCTATGTGGAACCAAAGAGGTTGAGTGATTGAGATCAACACTACCATTCCTGGAGGCATGCTCTGGCATGGTTACAATGTCAGCTTTACTGCACTTATTGAAAGAGTTGAGGAATCCAAGACTGTGCAATTACCAAAAGAGGATTATCTGCTCATATGTGTTCGATTATTAATAATTAATAAAGTGCATTTGACATGCTGATTCAGGACTTATTAAAAATGTCGTCCATACAGGCAATAGTTTTCCTAATAGCTGTGCAGAGGAAGCGTGATGTGCTGACAGATGTGATGAATTAAAATGTCAAATGCTGATTTGTTTCAACAAAAGGATGAACTCTGAACACACAGCCTTGTGTGGATGAATTCACTCAGTAAAAGTCTTCCTTGTGTGCCAGCCGAGGGATTTAGTTGGCTTCAGGTGTTTGTCGGCTTCCTTTCGGTCTTGCTTGTTATGCTAACATGCCTTGAGCCCCAGTGAGTGCATGGAACAAAAACACACACAAAGGCACATAAAACCCAAACAGAGAGTATAATGTTACACCTTTCCTGTAACGTTTAAATGATTCAACTTCACTCCCCTGGGTCTTTTCTCTCAATAGCAGCTGTTGACACAATATGGCCGTAGTGGACAGATGTCTTTGGGCCACACCCTCTGCTCTCCATTAGACAGGCCTTTTAACAAACTCAGGCATGACTATTAAAGTCATTCAAGCTAAAAGCTGTGCTTCCCCTTAGATGAGAACTGTTACAAAGCATCTCGCCTCCATTTCCAGTTTGCCTTTCAATCCCAACAAAAATGTTATTATTATTCACAGGATTCATTTTGGTGAATTTGAATTTGAACATTGAATTTGCTCCCCGAGTGGCCCGGAACCCAAAGATAACCCCGAGTGGGATGTTCGCCAGGACAGCCAAGATGCTTTGAGGTTTCCTTTGTGATACACATCCAAACTATGAGCTGCAGATAATTTGGGAACACCCCACCCCAGCAGCTGCCATGCTGATTCTCTGTCCTGCTAGACAAGCTCTAAGTGTGTGGTGGTGACTCTCTGGCGAGGCATCCAACAGCTGTACTCTCTCCGTGTCCCACAAGATATCCTGGATACAGGCTTGGTAGATCCCTGCTGAGGTACAGAGATGGTGCTTTGACTCCAGGGATCGAAATGTAATTGGTTTTTCAGCCTTGGCTAATTGACAAGCTGCAAATATGGGTTTTCCTTTGTGTTCATTATCAAGAGATTAGGTACATGTTACTTTCATTAGGTTAAACTGTTGTGTGACAACAAGTGCCCCTGACAAAGATGGAAGCATTAGGAGCACTTTTTTCTCGTAAGGCCACAGGAAGAGGAGATGAGATGGAAATGGGCTGGGCCTGGGCAGGAGGATAGAGGCTCCTCCATGTTTTCAAAGCTGATTAAAGAGATAAAGTGTTTATCCAACAGGCTGCTACCTTAATCTGTCTTAACACAATCTCCATTTTAGATAATCATGGCAGTCCTCTCTGCAGGTGTCTAACGGCAGGACTAATTTATTTACCTGTCCACTCACCGTCCTAAGACAGGATTCGATATAAATCTCTCAGGCAAAGCTGTTTCATGCATTTAGACATTACACATATACGGGAAATCTGGATTTTTGCATTAGGAATTAGTTAATTGTTGACTTTTGAAATCATTTCTTTCTCTCAAAGCTGGGACTGAAACAGAAGCAAAATATCCCGAATTGTTGGTGCTTCAATTTGTAGATAAATGCAAAAACTATACATATACACATTTTACACAGTGCATTAAGTATACTTCGAGATAACCTGGGCTTAACCCCATGTTTTAGAGAGCGCCCAGGTCATTGAATCCTTCTCAACACTCACACTAATCCTATTCCCTACAGATCTGTTCTGTACATTTACAGTGCAGATCTTGACCAGTCCTCTGCATCATTAAGCCCACCAATAATTCATGTGTATCAATCATCTGAACCTGCATGTGAGCAGCCTTCTGATTAATACCATCATCATCATGATCCTCATCCGTTTTTCCTCTCACATGGGATGCCTATCATGGATTAACAGTTTCTGCAACAAACGTTTCTGTGAATTTTGGTCCCACATCTGTCTACAGTTGATAGAAATGTTGTGGAAATTGACTCCGTTTTGCATGTGATCAGATCAAATAGAAAATGTCAGAGTCCCTTTGAATCATGGCTGCAGTGAGGAAAGAGCAGGCCGGCTTGTGAACATTTGGAAATAGGTAAGAGGCATCCTCTCTCTCCGTTTGAAAAGGTCAGTCGTCTTTGTCAACCAGATCCACCTGGCAACAAAAGCTACAGCAGGACACTCTGACATTCAGCATGAAGATAACAGAAAGCTCCATCTTACTGCAGATTTACATAATGTATATGCAATGCATAAATCAGAATCAGTGTTTATGTATAGTGTGGACACACTGCACATAAGTATAAAGTATATACACATATCTATTTGTGTGTTTTTGAGGCATTTGGGTGGGGTGTTGTGAAAAACTGGCTTCTTCCATACTCCATGTGCCCACCACCCCTTTTAGTCCCACCAAGTCCTTGCCTAATCTCTGCCTCACCAGCTGTCAGGACCAAATAACGCCCCCAAAAACCACCAACACCAGCAGAAGCTACACAGAGACCCACCAACTACAACAACTGAATTATTTAGCATTCCTTTAGGCCAACACTAGCCAATGGTAGGGAGGCTGTGGTGATCAAGCGGTAAGTATAGAGGCTGACCACTGAGTGGACCACAAGTTAGTGGAATTTCTATCATTCCTCTTAATGGACAGTTTTTCATTTAAATGTAAAACTGGGAATGACTTGAGATGTTCTGATGCCAATTTATCTGTCCAAATACCTTTAAAGTACCGATCTGATACAAGTCGTTAAAAAAACAAACATATTATTTTTTAAGATCTGTAGACTAACCAGGTATGTGTATGAATGGGATTGAAGTTACACAAACTGTGTTCATGAACATTGTATATTGTGGAGTACAAAATCTGTTAAAGTGTATCCTGCTACTGCCTAGCAGCATCCTGTTTCTTAAAAAACGAATGCGTAGGAGCACTCGCCAGTAGAGACTCCAGAACTTCAGGCTGTCTCAGAGGCACGTCAGATACTGGTATCAGTACAGCTCCAGCGAGATGTAATGTTTCACCTTTTAGAGATGCACTATTTGAGATACCTTCATACTTTCTTTGGGAAACAATTTGAATTTGAAAAATAACCCAATCAATCAATGTTTGATGTCTAACCTGTGATAGGATACATATTTTGTGAAGGCAATCATTTACAGTGTAATTAAATGTCTTTAAACCAAACAACCAACCTATCAAACAAAACGGTCTGCAAAACATTCAACATCTTAGATGGTGAAGGGTGAGCAGCTTGTGTGTGAAGCAGCAGGAAACATCTTCAAACAAAGCTCATGCATCCTTTGTCTTCAGTAAGCAGCTGCTCGTCTTAACTGCAGCGGCAAATTCAGAGCAATAGGTCCAGTGCCTGTCCCACTTCTGACTCTGCACAGCCATGTTAATTGATCTCTGTGCACAAGTAAAATTATTCAATACCATTTTGATTCATGACCTAAGTGGCTCCTCTAATCAGTGCTTATCTGACAAACAATAAAGACTTACTTACTGGCATTAATGCATCAGCAAATGGCCAGTCGGTAGAATCAAATCCAGCTGATAACACTAATCTGCTGTGCTCAAAAAGATTACAAAGAGGAGCAATCTCAGATACGTTTACGAGGGGTTTGTTCTGCTCTCAATCGGGTCAGCTGGAAACAAAATGAATAAACCTTGAAAATATGATGTTTTCTATTTCACTGTGTTTGTTACGTTAGCAGAGAATTTGATATGGTGCAGGGTTGAGGGCAGAGCATTGAAATAAAAAGTGGGGGGAAAAAACCAAACAAATCTCACAGTGAGCACATAAATTCTCATTAAAATGTTGAAATGTGCTATGCAAGAGAGAAAATGCAAGAAAGATACAGGCTTTGCAACTCCCACACCATTTCTGTCATTGTTGGAAACAAAAAAGACAGGATCAATATCAACGCCTCTGCATCGAATGGAATATTCCTCCAAAAATCTCACAGGCAATAGAGACTATTAAAAAATGATCATAGCTTCAAGATCATGCTAGGTTGTTGCCCGTTGTAGCAACAGCTCAGTTGATGTATATAATTATGGGGTAAAGTTAAATCCAATGGATGGAATTATAAAAGAGAGCCACTTTTTGAGCGTTTCCCACTGCAATAATGATTGGAACAGCCAGCTGCCTGTCTGACCTGTCTGTGAACTTAGTGCACGGTGTCTGCGTGCTACTGTAGGTGCTCCGGATGCATTTGGAGCCCAGATGAGCTACTTAGCCAGCGATATCTGCACAGTCACTGGGAGCAGCTGGTGCATGATGTTGTTTCAACCCCAGCCCTCCCCAACCCGTAGGAAACAGGTTTTCCATTTGGCTGACTGATGTGGCCTCAGTATTATTAAATTGTGTTTCCTCCTCTTCCCTCCAGGTCATGCTCACTTGTTGATGTGGTGCTGGTGTAGGAAGGTTGTGACAGGATTCAGGCTTTGCTCGAAATGTTTAATCTGCATGGGGCCTCCTCACTGTCAGCATTCTTGTCTGCCTCTCTTTAACACCATGTGCGTATATGCGAGTGTGAACGAGTGAAATGTGGCTGCAGTGAGCTGCGTTGAAGGATAAGTGACAGAGAGCACGCAGGTAAGACCCAATGTAAAGAGCAGACTCAGCGTATTACAGCCATTGTCACCAAATGAATCTATCATGGCGGAGCTTATTGCCATGACAACTGCTTCAGCAGCATGGCAGAGAGCAGGCAGACTGCAAGAGCACTGATAACCAAGGGAGAGCAGGCTTTTCTCCCTATTACTGGAAGAATTGTAGTCATTAAGAAGCCCTAAACCTGTGCCTGTATCCACTTCCTATAATGTGAATTAGTTCACTCAACTTTTAAGGCAAACGGGAATCTTTTGGTCTGACAATAACAGTGTGACCTTGTGCACAATTTATCCATTTGATCTTCTTCTGTGGCTCTTTGCTGAAAGAAAACCAACTTAAACCTTAACCTTAAACCTCAATTCTAAACCTGGAGAGAATAATTTGCACTCGGATCCATTAAACAGCCCTCTGCAATGCAGACTGGTTAAGTTAACTCATAAGGACATTTAGATTTGGCATCTGTTAGATGAAAACCTTCATAATGTGCAATCCAGACAAATGAGCATGGATCTTAAATGCAAATCAGAACTATTCTCCTACACGACACTTCTATCAGAAAGAAAATAGTACAAAATGGCTCCCAGCAATTAAATAAAATCCCTTCAGTTTAATGTAGCCTTTAGAGGCAATGAGGGCAAATCAAGTATTTATTTTAATCACACGGAATAATTATTACCCGTCAGCAAATGTAAAATGATGCTAATTTGCTCTAAGAATGGAAAACCAGCACTGTATTCACAGGCCCCACCCTTCGTGATTGAAGTGAAAAGCACCACCAGCATTTGAGGAGAAAATGGGAGTGATTTTGCTCACAACGCTGACAAAGACAGGAGGGCAGGCTGTCTTCAGAGTCTGCAGCACTAAGGGAAAGAGGAGACTCAAGAGTACAAAGTAAGCATTTTCAAAAAACCCTGCACAACCTGATCACCTTTTGATTCCAAACCGATCCTTTAAAACTACACATGCAAACGCTACAGCGCATCATGTTTCCAATTAGAACCCAATGATGGTTTTATATCGTTGAAAATACATGATTTTTAATCCAAAGGCTTGCATTGATAGTAAACTCTCACACCCACTACAGGATATGGTCTGACAGACCAGTCCACACCAGCTGGGCTCTCTTTGTGCCTGGGATGTGGTCTCCTAGCAACCGGTCCCAGCAGCTATCGCAATGCAATGGAAAGAGCAGGATCGGCGCGAGTCAGGGAGGGGCGGGCACTGCATCAATACTGCTTCTACCATATTACCTCCACCACGGAGCAGCTGCAGTGTGCTTTTACGCACAAAGACACCATAATGATGTGATTCTGTGCTTTGCAATCCAACTGGGAGTCCCTGGCATGATCAAGCAGTGATTAATGGACACTAATCATGAAATAATTCATTAACATCTGCGGTGATGACAACGGAATCAATATGTTCAGATTGGGATCGCTATCATACGGTGGCTCTGAGGAAATCACGAGAAATGAGTGGCAAAGAAATTAAAGCAAGACAGGGGCAAAAAGAGGAGTCAAACATAACTACAACCCAACCACAAAAATAAAAAAAATATAAAAACAGCATATTCTATAAAGGTGATTACAATTTAGAAACATTAGGAAAACCAGTACAAGACCTGGGGCAGCCAGACTGCACCCCTGGGAGAGCGCATCAGATTAAAACTCTCCCATCTATCATTTCAGTGCACCTCCCCTCCTCCAAAGCACATCTGATTCAGGCCTTATAAATAAAGAGGAAAAGAATGAAGTAGTCTAGCAACTAAAGGAGCTCAGCAAGGTCCAATCCCAGTCCATCTGTAGAGAATAACATAAGAAACAGGTTCCAACAGGAGAACATTAAACCGTATCAAAGAGCGGACAGGAGAACAGATGTCTGGGTACATATCTACACATGTTTCACACTTGCGCCACATCTCCATCTCTTTTAATTAACTGTGATTCACAATAGTGTGGGATGCATAGGTATTTAATGTGTGCAGTCAGTAACAGCTGTGAGCTTTGACACGATCAAGACAAAGGATCAGCATCGGGGTTTATCTGCAAGACACGTTTCATCATGGCTGCTGAATGTGTTTGTAGTCAGAAGGTCTCGACACGCCACCCGTATCCATATCCAAACTTGTCTGTCGGGCCCCACCGCTCACCCACGTTTCATTTATTACTTAATAGAGCGGCACACATTTGATATAAATGATATAGTGAACAGTCTGTGTCACAGACCTTTCTACAGTCCCCCATGAGAGTAATCCAGGTGGCTGTACCTCAACACTCTTTCAATAAAACCTGAACATGAAAAAAAAAAAAACATCATCGTCCTTCTGCAGGTGTGTTGAGAAAAATAGTGTTGTGTGCTTCATATGGATTATTCAATCAGCTCTGGCCATTATTACATGTTTGTTCCAGCTGTATTTACAGCTGTGTCACATTTCCATTCCACTTAACCTCTATTTAGTAAATATTCTGCTGATCTTCAAGGCGTTATTGGAGATGCTAGCCCACACAAGGAATCAATGACCTTTATTATGGTAGTATTGAACCTTATGCGACTGTTGTCAAGCCAAATAGCGAATGCATCCTCTTACAATGTGCTTGATTGCATCAATAGAAGACATGAAAGTCTGTCTTTTTCTGCCTTTACCAATGTAAGGAGCTGCAGCTTGACTTGTGCCATTTAGCATCTATTTTTGGGAAGAAATCTCTGCAGGAAAAATATATTCTGAATTTAGCAGGTAAGCAAATGAAGGAGCGTAAGTGGGTTAAACATAAACCAAAAACATATTCTGATGTATGATTAAACTTTTCTTGTGAACTAAAGAATGTCTGCCCAGCTTATATGTTCAGGTCAAGGCAATATTTGCAGATGATGAAATTTAAAAATGTATCTTTTCTTTTAGAGACACTATATTATCTTTAATCTCATACTTGTCTGATGTAGTGCATATTTTGTAGTGTCCACAGCCACCCAGTGGAGAACAAACATTTTTCAGACTGCAGTGGCCTGAATTCTGTTTGGTTTAAACAGCCTAGGGGGCCTTTAATTGAACACCAGAGATCAGATAAGGTTATTATTGATCGGTTGCCCTGTGTTCTGTGACAGCCCAGTTCTACAGCATTATCTCAAAATGAGAATTCATGCTGAGAATCCAGACGTTACCAGTGTCTGATAGATGGTTTCTAGGATTTGAAGCGAATCATCTTCCAAAAAGCTGACTAAAAAAATTACAATCATCATCCACAAATATCCATGTGTAACATTAAGGATTCTCAGAGGAGAAGGTTTTACAAGCTTCACTCGTTGACATTAGTTACTTTCACATATTAGCAAAGGTTTTTTTTTAGATTCATCTTCTAACTGACCAACACTTAAGTACCAGTGTGCACCACCCCACATAGAGTAACAATAGGGACAAAAATGATCAAACACAACACAGGGTTTGGCCCTTTGTACACAACCAGAATGGGTGTGAGGCAGTGAGACTTCCCAGGACTTTTGAGCTCTTCAATGACAGATCAACTTAGAAAATACCTGGCCAACAAAGGCCAGTGGACTGGATATTATTGCCCTGAACCACAAAACAGGAGAGCATGTTGCCTCAGACCGAAAGTCAGAATAAAGACCAGAGAATGACGGCCATTGTGTGAACAGGTTCTTCCCACGAATGTTCAAAGTCCTCATGGACCTGTCGTGTCACTGCTGAGCGAAGGTAGGAGTGGTCAATATAATTTTGTCCTTTTTTTTTTGTCATTTCTGAGCAGATAACTTAGTTTCCTGCTTTCCTTTGATCCTGATACCTGCCTGGGTGTGGGTGGATGTATGAATGATGAACTGTCCCGAGTCCTGACCACACATTTCCCTATTGTGTAGCTTCAAACCCTGCTTTTTTTTTCTTCCAGTTCTTCCATTAAACAAATCCTGACATAATAAGCCTTTAAGAGCTTGGTGTATCCATAGGCATATCGTGACCCAATAAACTTTGGTTGTCTTTACCTGAGACATCGTGGTTGGACAGTGGCTAAAGGGAAGACGTACCTGCTTGCCGTCAAGTGTGTAGATCCTCTTCACCACGCCGCTTTCAAGTTTAATGGCCTCTGTGATGTCGGTGAGCACCTGCTCAAAGGAGTGTGCCGTTTTCTTATTGAGCAGGACGCGCACAGCCTTGCGCGGCTTCACACCGCTCCGCATCACCGTCACTAGCTTGGGTCGTACAAAATCCTTGCCCTCTCTGGCCTCGCCGGCAGCCCTGGCAGCTAAGGACTGCATGTTCTTCTGGCTCGCTGAGGCCTTGACGTTCACAGACCAGTTGGGGTTGACGTTCTTTGTGTAGTCAACCTTCTTGTAGAGGTTCTCCGAGGCGCAAACATAGCTTTCCCCTGTGACGGCAAAAAGAACTGGGTTAGTGGGTCGTAACGCACTCAGTAAATCGACTTTGACACCTGAGATTCCCCAGAGGTGTCCACGCAGACATTTGAACCTCAAATGTATTACCATCTTGGATTTCACTTCACATCAATCTGATTTAACATCATCATAATGAAAAATCATTTCACTTTGCCGAAGTAAACTGCAGACACTGCACATGGTGTAGGTTTCGTTTGTTTTGGAGAGTAGAAACTGATCCCAGCCACACTTTGAGTAACAAGATAATTGTTTCTGGAGAGACGTGATGCTGTTGGGTTTTTCAAAATGTTATTTTTGATCCTTGGATCACCACAAACCAAAAGCCAATCATTCCCATCATATTAAGTGAGCGGCAGGAGTCTCAGGAATGGATATCTGATAACACCAAAGCTACAGTTTCTGGTTGGTTAGAGGCCAATGAGATTCAAGGGTTGCTTTTGTAGCTTGAAAAAAACATTGGTCGTTTAAAGTAATGAGTCAAATTCCTCCCGAGGACGGAAATAAGCTAACAGTTTAACGTTAATGTATATGAGACTTCCTTAATATGCCATAACTCACAATGGCGCTGAAGAAAAAAGAAAGGGGAGTTTAAATTTCTCTCATGAGACGACAGACACAGTTCAGGCCGACGATACCTGCCTCACAGCAATACAGCAGAGACACATTTTCACTTATTAAAGATTCATTGTGTTTTGATTTTAAAGCATCCCTGGCTTTGTTAGACTACATTATGACAACCATCCTTCCTGAAACCTGATAAGAGTGATAGACTTCCTGGTTGGTAATTAACGGGGGACTTAAGTCATATAGAGGCTAAGCACTATTTTTTCAGGGAGCTAATAAATTCTACAGCCTCTGTGTAGATCCTCAACATAATCCTCCATTTTCCTTGTCATTTGCGGACCTGCAGTCTTTTACAGCAGATGCTCCTGTTCTTGCCCAGACAGGGAGAGGAGTCTGGGTAAGGACAAAAAGCAGCAGGGGGAGAGCGATTGAGAGAAAGAGAAATTTCGACTGAAGGGGAATCCAGAAGGCAACAATTAGACCAAATGTAGAGAAATTATGCCAAAAGACAAAGGCACAGAACATGATTACACAGCGCAGAGGACATTGAGCAATTAATTACATCCCACAAGAGGAAGCACGATGAAATGCCCCCCCGCTACCCACAATGCTGACTGTGCTGCCCCTTCTTTTACTGCAGTCACCACACATACACAGGAAGAACAGCACACACTCCTGTCTCTCCTACAAGCAGCTCAAGGAGCAGAGATGATCATTTCCAACATATTAAGCTGCGGTTTATCATCTAGCTTGACCCTAAATTCCCTTCCTCATTCCTCAGGACCAGAACTCAAAGGCAGGTCATTTAACTGGGTCTTCTCATGCAATTCTTGAGAAACACTAGGTCGATGGTTGTTGGCTGAAACAGACTGGGATTGGCCCCAGAATTCAGAATTCAACAAACAGAATTCAACAAGTATACTACATAGATGTTACAGAACTTTTACTTTTGTATCTTCATATCAACCCTACCTACTTCCTGTATAAAAGCTTTATGTTGCTGCAGTGAGACAAAGGTTTCACAGGTTTTCACAGACAGGTCAACGCATGGATCATCCCTTCTGGTGCCAAGCAAAGACTTCATTCATTCACTGAAAAAGGATTCCAAATCATCTTTGGCAACTTGTATAACATGAGTCTCCAAGCACATAAATCCCTTCTGATCAGTCCTCTGAAGCCAAATACACGATGCGTTGCTGTTCATGAGGCTGTCTGTCATTTACACTGCTCTGGCAAACTGATTGGTGAGAGTAGGAAACGTGGTTATTCTGCAGAATCTGTGGATATAAAATACAAAAAGGAGCCATTTTAATGGCATTTCCTCCCCACTGTTAGCGTAGAAGCTGATGGAGATGTTTGGCAGTGACTGGAGTTTTCTTTAAAGAATTGCATGTCGTCTGTTAATGAACCATTTATTATCCTGCTGGGCACAGAGAGCTGACATTACAGCTCATTATGAACCAAAGTCTAAAGATAATAACTCAAATCTGAGACCACTGAGTCCTACTAAGATCAACTTAAGTTTAGAGTTCAGAGACGTCGACCATGTAACATATCCAAAGTAACCCTTCAGATTAGAAGTCATCGAGATCACAGGAGTCTACAGTAGACTGAAAAGATAAGACATCTAATCTCAGAACTGGAAATGTTATGCCTCTAAATCTTCTCAGCACACGAAATGACTTGAAACCGCAGATCAACTTTAACATGGTGGCCTATAATGTCTCACTTACAGCAACTCTACCGGGGAAACTAAGAATCTGACGACGCAAATGATCCCTTATCTCATAAAGATGCATTGGTATAAATATGCTTACCTTCCTCTAGCTCATCCAAGGTTGAGATCTTGCGCATGCCATCAATAGTGAAGATGAAGCGGACACCCTGTGGTAAGTTGATGTGATCAGCAAGTGAGCGTGTGAGGTCAGCCAGGAGCGAGTCAAAGGTGCGAAATCTGTCATTGGCCACAGCGTAGACGATGCCCTTGAAGTAGCGGTCTCCGTTGCGGTAGAAGCGCACCTTTTTGGCTTTCTTCTCATTGGTGAGGGCCTGCAGAGTGCGTGTGCGGTAGAAACTGCAGTGGGCGCTGTGGGTAGGGCTGGGAAGTCCGTTCGCGCGTCCGCCCCGTGGGGTACGGGATGTCTTGTCTCGCTCATCAAAATGTCCAAAGTCTAGCTCCATGATGACTGAAAGTTGTGACAGATGTGACAGATGTGTGGTGGTTTTGACCAGGTCTGAAGAGTCTAGGAACAGAAGGGAAAATAATACATCATCTGTATCACAAAGTTATATTCTCCAATAATAGTAATAATGATAATAATTATGCATTAACTATTTTTGGCTTGTTTCAAAAGTATGTACCAAACAACCACTTTTAAAATCTAGGGAAAAGATCAATTAAAAAGCAAACAATGTATAATCCCTGGTATGTCAGGATTATTAGGTTATTTTTTGCCATGAGTCACCCAAAAATGACTCGTTCCCTTCTTCCCATCCAAGATGCCTGAACAACAATGACACGAGGTGAGCTCTGCTAAAACAAACTCGACTGCTGTTTATCACCATGAGTTTGTAGAACCAAAAACAGAGACAATGCATTTTCATTTAAGAAATGTTTGGCTGTAGTGATTGATAGCTTTGCCTCAAACAGTGACACATCCTGACTACTTCAAAGAACATCAGCTGCACTATCAAACAAATCCAGATAACCTCTTAAGGCTTAAGTCCTTAAACTACTGTTGTGGGCAGTATGAGTCTAGAAAATCCTTTACTTTTTCAAATAGTGTGAAGCTCTACACTAAATACTAATCACCAGGAAGTGTCCATTTTTTAACAAGGACTGCCTTTAAATGTCACGATTAAATACTCAGAAAGTTACAGTCAGTGATTCTAAAGAAAGAGATTTGAGTATACAAAAATAGGATTGTACAAAGAGATTAGACTATGATTGACTAGATTAGCACACGTTAATGGGCTAACCAGCAATGATTTGATGGTATATAGAATATCATTATATGATGATTATATCCTAAAGACTAGAACTCATTGTCTCGTGAAATGGCGAGCTTTTCTTCCAACTGTATCTCGGGAAACTTCCAGTGCCCTCTCTGTCTTTTTGTGTCCTTTTCCCTGTTTGTGCACGGCATTAATCTCATCTCTCCTCTCTATGCAAATGTAGGCCTTAACTGAAAAAAAAACCTTAGGACTACTGCTAAAGTAAGTCCTTGAAGGTTTGCAGACAACATCTGATTTGCAAATCTGTGCTATTATGAGGGACAACATTCAGGGCTTTGAATAATTTTGAGAACGCAGTAGTCAGTAAAGAAGCATTTTGTGTTGAATGTGTAAAAAAAAACGGAGCTATTTAAACTGTTGTTGTGTAATTTGGTTATTGCAAACAGCTTATAAGGAGTATATTTGCCAATAAACCTAATACAATAGTGGCATAATTTTGCTTCATCCACTGTAGCATGGTGCACATCTCTGCCTCTTCTTCTGCATTCCGCCTACATGCACTTGTGAGCAGTGTCTCACCAGCAGAGATGAATCAGTAACTGGCACATGAACAACTAATAGAGTTCATGGGTAGTGATTTAAAATCCTTGAATATTTAGTAACCTGTTGATTGTTGGTTTAGCCATCTGAAATGAATGACTCCTTTGCTGCTGTTTGTATGTACAGCTGTATGATCCAGTGCCATCAAAGTGCATTAGGTGAAGGATCTGTGATACCAAAACGTCAACGTGTTGAAGAATTCGGGTAGTAGGACAACTTTTGAAGTGTTACAGCAACAGAGTTTAAGCATTATCAGTGCTTTTCTACTGAGATCTCAGGTTTCACCATGCTGTGACCGAAGCTATAGTTGAAGCTTTCATCGCTTGAAAGAAAATGTTAACCTTGTGTTTAACCTTGTTTTTCACTGTTTCTTGGAGATTTGAATGTTACAGGAGACCCAGCTCATCCTGCTTCTTGGAAATGATGCAAATCTCTTCAGCCAATAATCAAATAGCCACTTATCCGAGATGGGCTGACCAGGCGGGAAGATTTTCTATTTGAAGACTATTTGCTTCCTATTAACCTGCCACCTGATGACCAAATGACCAATTTAGTCCTCAAAAGCTCTTTGAACTGTACCTTTCAAATACACACCCATAAAGACACCCTGTCTGACATCCCTGTGTGACATTTGTTATGGAAGTGTCTGAATTTTGCGTATTATTTTTTATTTTATATTCAATATACACTTATATATATTTTCATTCAAACTAACCCTCAAAATGAAGGGCTTCTAGTTACAGGTAGAAAACATTTAAACATCATAATTATTTGAGTAGAATGATATTAGGGCTGCACAGAATATATTAATCGAGCATTAACATTGCATTGTCTTCATGTGCAATAGTGACATTGCAGAACTGTGCAATTTACTTTGAGCCTCTTTCAACCTTTTCATTCTAATGAATGAAACAGTGTCTAATGGTTTTGCTCATAAAGCCTTTATCAGTTTGCAATCCTTCAGTAACCGGTGGTTTAAAGCCCTGTATAATGCATGTAAGTTTACAGTACTGTATAGAGCACCACACTGGCAAACAGATGCTATTAGATAGAAGAGAACATGCTGCCGCCGCATCCATGTGGCCGGGCCCTCCAATCCACTGCCCACTCCTGGCTGTGCTGCTGACTGGGGTTTTATGACAGGCACGCTGATAGGGGGTGGGCCCTCTGTGGAATGGATGCTCCTCAGCTGTGACAAAGGCCAGGTTTCAGGCCCATCTGACACACTTACGGGCAGAGCTAACAGTGACCCTTCCCCAGCGGAGCATCAAAAAGGACAGTCCATTGTCTCAGACAGGATGCCTGCCTTCAGAGTGACATCATCATCACAGCTCATGCTGGAGGAGCAGCCAGCTCATTCTCCAAGCATGACTCCAGATTTACACACATTCAAAGAACCAGACACACAGCTGTGCTGTGCATCGTGATCGTCTCTCTTCACGGTTGATTGATACACTACAGACTTATCAATAGCTGGATAAAACCACCGCCACAATCAATATCTCCAAAATTAAAGGCTGCTCTGAGCATTCAAACCAACACTGCAGCAACATTGTGAAGTATCACTGGTATGTTCTCACTGGTTCTGTGTTCCAGTCTGAGACACCCACACAGCACACCAATGACTGCACACTCCTGACAAACCAGCACCACATATTGACTCCAGTCATCCTCATCATAGCTGATCCGGGTACAGCGTAAATCCAGAAACGCACAGAACTAGTTCTAAATCAAACGGGAGAAAAGTTTCATCATGCGACACTTTTCATGTGTGATATGGGAGCGAGGCCATATGGTTCTGAGCCGCGGGTTTTTCTTTAAGGAGGAAGGGTCGGGTGTGCTCACACCTTCTTTCTCAATCCACCTGCTCAAACACGCATCTAAACCTAAAATGATTTCCTCCGCACAGAAACACCTCCTGTCATCCAAACTTCCATAATGAAAAAAAAAAAAAAAACATTTTTAATTTTCTCCTCTCATCAGTAGGCCTAAAGTCTGCGGATGATCCCACCCGGTAGAAAACTCACCTGCGTCGCAGCTCACGGACTGAAGGGAGCGTGTGTGTGTGTGTGAATGTGAGCGTCGATGCTGCAGGATACCGGCACGCCGTCTCTCCTTTTTGCCTTTGTCTGCCTCAGCCGAGCCGCTGCCTGCCTCAATGGAAGAGCCACTGGGTCCTAAAGCCAACGAGCCCCGGACCCGCCCAATGTGCGTGGGGCTGGGGTGGAGCTGACATCAGCCTCAGCAAAGGTAGGAAATAGGCGATTATGCATTAGAATAAAGGCTGAAGATAAGATATCTTATTATGAGTGTGTATTTTCTGTTAATAGGTGAAAGTGAAATTCTTCTTTAGAATTTATTTTATTTTTTTAGGAATCCCTTCATTCCAGCTCCTGATAGGTTCTGATCACCCAATAAGACTGTGGCTCTCTGATTGTGTCCATGTCCATCAGTGAGACAAACCAGTTTGAGGCTCTTTGTTGAGAGAACATAAAGCTTCAGGATATATATTAGGTTTGTGTTTTGTGTCCATGTATGGACGCTTGTTTCTCCACAAGACATGCTGAAAAGGTGTCAGTGGATTTTGATGGACTTTTTTGTTGGGGTGGGTCTTGGGACACAGGGTGGATGCAGATTCTGCCTCACTTTGTGACTTTTTCGCTGAGATAGTAACTTTTTTCATTTTGCCATATGCCAATATCATGAAAAATAACAATAGACCAATCAAATTAGAAATACTCAGGCATGGCTGACTAATGTTGTTCCTTTGGACCCTGTGAGGTTCAGGACTATATCTGGAGGGTCGGACATTTCAGTGACAGAGAGCGGCAGAGCTCTGCCACCAATATGTAGCTGAGATAATACAAATTCACAGTCATTCAAAAGGATTTCATGTATCTGTGAAAGGAAATAAAATTAATTGTAGATGAAAAATAGATCTGGATCCACTAATATGCTAAATCTAAGCACAAGGACGTCGTCATCACCATGGTGAGTGCTACAATGTGGCCTGGGTACGATGATTACTGACATTCCCTGGAAACTATTCTCTGACTGTTCAGGTTTTAGTGACAATGGCGTTGGAGGAGTCTACTGATCACTTTGTTGTTACTATTTTAACTCTTAACATCCAGATTGCTCACATTCACACATGAGACACATGACTTTCTTACCTTTGCTTCTGACAGAACTCATGCGCTGTAGTCTGAAAATATGTCACACGGCTTCGGAGGGAAATATATCAAAGGAAAGTTATTTTATTCACTCTTGAATTCTACTTTTACATGTTTACACTTAATGATACCAAGAATAATAAGACAGGCCTATCTGGTGATGGGAATGACAACCGATCCCTGGGGGGAACAAATGTCTGTGCTCGATTTTTACCTGATAAATGAAGTAAAATGATGTGTGGAGAAGTCTGTCAGATTCTTCTTGCAAATGTTACACAGAGAGAAACTGCCAAGCCGAAGAAACCGAAACACCTCGTCACTATAAAGCCCACATTGGCCATGAATTCATATTAAATTACAAGGTGGGGGATGTAAACTGTTCTCAACCTTGTGGCTATATAACTGGTTTACATAAAAAGGGCTCTGTGCTAGTTATTGTAGAGCGATATCAGTTTCACCGACAGCTCTGTCAGGCTAGTGGAGCCTCTATAGGAGGTGTCATGGATCAGAGAAAGGTGAGATGTAGAGCTTCAGAGGTGTCACATGATAGTCCCAACAGGCTCGAATGTGGCCAGAAAAACACAGACGTAACATCGCCAAACAAATGGGCTCCATTGTTATGTTATTCCTTGAAAGGTAATGACTTCTAGGCCTCAAAACTGGGGCATCATACAATGTATAAGGTCCCTTAGAGTTCATCTTTGGTCTAATGCTGTTTAACTATATTTGTAACTCCAGTTGGATCTTGTGGATTGATTGGAAGTAGATGTCTTTTCTATTTCTTGTTGACATAGTTACACGTGACATTTCACCTGTTCATGCTGTGAGGACATGAACCTGAGTGCGAAGATGATTTACCGTGGCAACCGTGTTCATTAGTTAATTGATCTACTTTGATGCCAAGCCCACTGCTTTGAATGGAGAACAGGTCTCTTTTTGTTAAAGAGCCAACAAAAGGAGTTGACTCTTTTCACAGCAGGCTGGACTCCCTTTGTCATCTATTCCTCTCCCCTCAGGCTGAAAAGCTTCACTTTTAAACTCAGCTGTTCTCACATTCTGGAGCCTCTCCTTTGAATGTCACGCATAACTCTGATTCACTCTGATCACTGGCTGCTCCGCACCTCCCTCAGTGAGCTCCCCATGGGCTGCTGCCCACTGCCTGCAGTCTGTCAGAGCAGACAGGAGAGAGTGTGTCGATGCAGGGGGTGGTTTATTAGGTTGGGGGCATATGGGATGAGGAGCAGATTTGGAAATTTGGCTCTCAGTGGGGAGCTGTGTCACACAGTGTTTCAGGCCAAAACTGAACATGTACCCAGTGGCTTTGCAAAGCAGGTCATGATATTTCCTTTTCAGCCATGAAATGATCATAAAACACTGTTTCAGGTGTTGCTCTGATTCTTTGACTTGGATTTAAAGAAAATAAAGGTCCCAAATGTATAATTCTGTCACACAGAGTCTGAATGATAGTTTGAAAGTGTTTCACTTTTCATAACGTCTTTCTTCATACTCATATTTCAACCAATGTTGGAATGGAATGGAAATGTGGAGGTGCAAAAAAAAAAAAAAAAGTACTCACCCATGAAAGCACAACCAACTCAGGACCACAGGCCAAATACACCAACTAACTCACCATTCATATGTTTAAACATTGAGTCTTCAGACTGGACGGCTCTTAATGATCTGAATATGTGAAAAGATTATATTTAACATTTAATAATCATGTCAACGAATAAAAGAAGTAATTATTTTAGATCATTTTAAACAAGATTGACAATGCTTTCATGCATCATTACTTTCAAATAAAGAACCCCATAATAACAGACTACATAAAGCTATTTAAATTCTGCCTCAAACATATTAGGACTTTGGCAACTTAGTTAATATTGTCCTTCCTAGTAATGACTAGGATTTAATGCCAAACCTTTAGATTGAATCTGCTGTACCCTGCAATATGTCAAGTTCAAGTCATGATAACATGACAGATAATGGTTAGCTTTCTGACATGCTCATATCTGATTTGAATTTTTTTTTAAAACAATATAAATATCATAAAATGTAAATCAACCTTAGAAAGTAACTACATAGCATACGTACAGCATATCATTATTTGTGTTTTACTCTGGTGGCCACTATATAATAAACAGAAACAATGGTTATTTTCCAAATGTTATTTGCCTTTCTCTCTCCTATTTGTACACAATTCCAGTTATCTAATTAGTTTTTTTTTTGAAACCTTGATGGACATATACACATTATGCATATTTAAACCAGTACAAACAGACCACATTTGTGTTCTGCTGGCTGGAGATATGACAGGGTTGAATGAGGTGGACTGCAGGATAAGCATAAGTGGTTCACAGCTGGCGTCTTGGGGAAACACGAGAGAGGGGTGGAGAAGGCTGTCCGGCGAGGGGAGGGGTCTGATTGGGATAGTATGGGTGTGTGTGTGTGGGGGGGGGGGATGCAACCATGACAACTGAAGGAGGAGGAAGTAAACAGATGTCCACAAGCTGGCAGACAGGCCCAGAGTGTTTGAGCCACTGAGAGACAGGTGGACATCCAGGAACTCAGTGGGGCAGCAGAGTGACGGTGAAGCCAAGTGGGGCCTTATAGAACACAAAACACTGGACTCTCTCATAAATATGTCTGTCATTGTGTAAAGTAGTGACGCCTATATTAGATTTTTCTGTGTCCTAATGTCACTGTGGCACCAAATGAAGTCTTCATTTATTCTTGTACTGACACACGTGACTCCATCTGGTTTTGCCCACATCAAAGTAACAACTACGATGGTCCCACCTACTATTCTTAAACCAAGACGACTCCCTAAATATTAGTAGCCAAACACTACCATCTTCATAACCCTGTTTGCTAATCGCCGTGTCGCCCTTTTTTGTTGGAGCTGAAATCGTGAAATGATGACAGTGATGATGATGCGGCGAGAAAGCCTTCATCTCAGCAGTCCAAATTCATCCATCACTGCCCCTCTAATAACCTGCTTCAGCATTCTGCAGCCACTGCAGCCGCAGTAGTCCAGAGAATAGGCTTGAAACTGGAAAGCCGTCAGTTTAGATCTCCTGGCCAGCTGCTAAATCAGAGTGCAGGAAAAGAAGGAGACGTGCTGTCGCCCTCCTCAACACTGACTGTCAACATGACCTTGAAAAAGTCCCTTGTAACCCAGCTGCTCGGAGACGCACTTGTATGCTGGACCGACCTGGAGGACGGAATGAAACACTCGCTGAAGGGAAGCAACGCAAACGACATGGCAACATTTGAGCAGGCTGAGGTTTCAAGGTGACTTTGAGCTCCTGTGCTCTTCAGGAGACAATAAATGTTTGTCCATATCTCAACATCTGTCGGTGGCTGAAGAAGTACTCAGATCTGAGTAAATACATAAAAGTAAATACCACAGTGTAGAAATACTGCATTGTACAAATACAAGTCATCGTCATGCATTCAGAATCTTAAAGTAAAAGCACTAAAACTATTTTTTTTAAGTACCAAAACTAAAGTACTAATTATGCAGAGCGGCCGTTTCAGAATAATGTACATTATAATGATGAATAGGAAGTATTGATGCATTGACGTGTTGCAGAGTGTTTACAAAGCAGGCTGCTAGCTAGCTTGTGAATTTCCCACCACTGTTCTTCTATTATCGTCACCTATAATTTATTTGTTGAATTATTATCTGTAGAATTCAATGAGTCAGATGTAGAGGAGTAAAAAGCACAATATTTGAGTGGAGGAGGGAGTGGCATATTTGGAAATACTTTAAATAACAAGTAACTCTGTGATATAGTTATAGTAAAAATGACAGGAAGTGATCAAATAAACTATGAAATCCGATAACACTGAAAGAATGAATGAAAAAATGAGTGAATGGGTCACTTTTGGGTTAACTGTTAACTTTAAATCAGGTATGTCTGCTCACGCTGTGTGACCACAGTGTGACTCATGATGGGATGTTGTTGTTACAGTAAAGAGGAGATAGCAGGGCAAAGCGCTCTAGTCATGACAGCGTCATCAGACAAGGCCTCATCAGTTACCATGGAAGCTTATTCATGGACAGAAAAACTTGAAAGGCTTATTCTGAGCCTAATCAGCAGCAGCAGCAGCCATTCCAGGAGGACCACCATGAGCAACAGAGGATGACGTCATGTGATGAGACATTGGCAAAGAAGCTTTTTCTTTCTTCATCATTATCATCATACACCAATAAATCACAGATGCTTGTTTTTTCTTCTTTTTACCTTTTTATATTTGCTAATTCAGCTTATTTGCTCTATTATCTTTATCATAGAAAATATGTATCGACCCACCATCCCTTAGCTTAATATTTGAAACATAATGGGTGAAACTAAACAGAGGATTTGTACTGTAGGTCGGTGCATGAGTCAAAATTATGGACAGGGGATTCAGGAAAGTAACATATGACCTGGATTTCTTCTGCTCTTTCAAATAACCATGTGGGGCGTCACCATTGTGCTGTCTCAAGTAGCTTTGTCTGCAGCAGATTTTCTAATGAGGGGCTTTTGGAGGAGGATGACAGAGCGGTCTGCCTTTTCTGCCAGGGAAAAAGGCGTTTAAAGAAAATGAGCAATGCTCTGTGCATGGATACGCCTAATACTAGATCCCCCCCCCCCTGCTCAGGAGTCCTGCTGGCAGCTTGGTAGCACCATTTGGACTGAGAAGGGTGGCATTAGTCTGAAACTCTTATTATGTCAGATACACTGAAAACCTCTAATCTAGGCACCAAATGAAATGGGCAGAATTAAACAAGAAGGGCCAGAAGGCAGCAGGAGAAAAATCCAAAATACTAAAATCACTTGTTTATATACGCAAAATCTGCCCTCAGAATATTTATTTGTTCAGAACAGCTTAAATTCTTTTGAATACACTATCTTCACAACTGATTGCTATGATATGATACAAATGTTATCTCTTGTGCAAAAAATAGGGGTTTATCCGCAGCAATAACTGTGAATTTTATATTTATAGAATGTATTTGCTAAGTTAGAAAAATTTGTAGACACAAAAGCTACTTAAAGACAAGTATAGACAGCCATAGTTTAAAAAAAATCATTTCAAATATTCCACCAAGTTAAAGAAATGTGGGTCTTAGAGAATAGCCCCTCACTTAATGGTTGGTTGATTGGTTAATTGGTTGTGGGACATCATGAGTCGTCTATGCCTGTGTACTTTTATTGACCTATTATTATTATTTTGCTGATAGTATAAAAATGTTACAAAAAAGCCTTATCTCTCCTTGTTGAAGAAAGATGATCCAGATCCATACCAGGATCCACCTCTCACTCCTCCTAAGCCCAAGATCCATCCCTACACAAAGTTTCATCAAAATCTTTGAGCAAGACATCTTTTGGGCAAACAGAAAAAACAAACAAACATTGGTGATCATGTGACCCCCTCTGAATGTGTGAAGTTTGGACATAGAAGTGATGTTTTGCCTCCACCTTATGCTCATAAACGCTCCTTTAATCGTGACAAATGTCACTGAATTTGGTCATTTTATCATTAAAAGTTGAAGAATCTTCTCAACACATGAAGAGCACTGATGAAGTCTTTCAAGTTCATAACCTGCAGTCATTTTGTTCACCAGAAGATAGAAATATTTCACAAGACGTATGAACTGAATGAACATCAGACCAGATTGTAGTCAAATCTAGTCTAACTTAATACTTTTCATTTCATTTTGGGGTTTTTATAAGGTGTTTTGTAAATTCTGTGCCTGTTCTTAAGAGATATTAAACGCATCATGTGGTTTGAGCATGGATCAAAGGGGTAATTGTCATGTGAGGTAAAAAGAATATCATTGAGCTCATCCTACACACTGACTGTGTGAAGAAGCCAAAACAGGATTAAGTGAGAAGATCAACCAGCTAAGGGACATTTCTATTCTTATTATGTCACAGGGATTTTCAGCAAGGACTGGGCTTTTCATGTCAATATAATGGCAGCTGCTGTTTGCTGCTGCTGCTCATACAATCTCATCTGCTACTAATGATTACACAAGTCGTGCATTATTAGTGCTTAGAGGAGAGAGAAGCGTTGTTTTGTGACGTCAATCATGTCACGTGTCTGCCATCTGCTGGATCATTACCACATTACAACATTTACTGCAACCCTCAGTTTTCAAACAGTGGTTTTGAGAGGCTGGTTGAGATTTTTTTTTTTTTGATACGGAATGAATTTCTCTCCATCCTCGGGGAGCTAATGCCTGTACATCAGTACCACCACCAGTGAGTTATTAATAGACTCTATGTTGTTTTTTTTAAAGTGTTGGTTCTATAATAACAGACTGCATTATTGTCTATACTGAGATAGTGGAAATTAACCTTTGCAGGATTAGTTTTCTTATATTTTGATTAAATAATATGGTTGCAAGTATAAATCAGATCATTTCTGAAGATACACATATATTGTTTATATTGTATTGTTGTAAGTGCAGCAGAAATGTTTTGGGTACCACTGAGGTTGATTTAAGGGGAAGAAGACGGTTAGTCACAATCAATTCTGATTGATTATTGGGGGCTAAGCTCAGCTCATATTCCTTCATTGTGACTGAAATCATGGTCAACCAATGTGGTTTAAATTTGGGACTGGGTTTAAGAAATTCTCAATTTGTATAATGTTTAGTGGCTTATTGGTTTTGCCGTTTCTTTCGTTGCTCTTGTTTTTATTTTTGCTGAGGCCAATATCATTGCAGCCAAAAAAGTAAAGATTTTCTGATTTTCACCCATCAATTCAAACTCCGTTTTACCGTTTTTGTCAGTCAGACAAAACCACAGTCTTTGGTCTACATCACTGCAGAATAACTATAATCCATGTTGGATCCATGTTAGTGCAATTAATTAAGAAATTAAATGCACTAGAAGGGAACTTAAGGGCACATACCTCTGCCAAGGCCCAATGATCCCTTTTAATTAAATTAAGCACGAATCAAAATTCCAACAAGGCATGTGCACCGTTAAAATGGCTGCCTTCAGTTTTCGGTTCAAGTAAGGGGAAAAAAGAAATCATGGATCCACCTTTTTTCTCATAGCTACTCCAAAATTCAACTGTTCCATTTTTGGCACATGCCTCATTCTTCCACAAAGTTTCATGTAAATCTGTCTAGTTGAGAAACGTTTAGATTTTTTTTTTTTTTGTTTGTTTGTTTTGCTCATGTCCCTTTAGGGACTCCGTACTATCTCACAACGATGACAGAAAAAGCTGAAAATTTATGGATCCCTTTATTCCCTTCATTTGGATCCACTCCAAAATTTGAGGATTTCTTCTATAGCACATGCTTCATCCTTCCACCTTGTTTCCTGGTAATCTGTTCATGACAAAAACATTAAAAATAAAAAAACGTGTCTTTTGTTCAGAAAATACAAAATATAATCCTGAATATCACCCCTTTTTCTGGATCCACTCCAAAATATAATACATGCCCAACCTTTCTACCAAGTTTAATCAAAACCAGTCACTTAGTTTATGCTTAACAAATGGAAATGGTGGAAAAAGTCCTATCTCACTATGTTAAGGAAAGTGAGAAAAAAATCCTGGACCCATTATGTGGATCCACTTCAATGTTTAATGGATTTTTCATATGCCCGACCCTACCCTCCCAATTCAGGAAAATCTTCAAGTAGTTCATGTGTAATCCTGCAAAAAGACAAACAAGCAAACAAAACTGACAACACCTGGAGAGTGCAAACCTCTGCCAGGGAAGCTCAGTTTCCTGATGAAGTTTTAATGCCATTTGTGGTTGCACTTCAGTCTCCCTTCCTTTTCTAAACAGATCTGTAATGGATCTCACCTCCACAGGATCCTGGTGCCCTCTCCTAGTAGGAGAACTGAAGGTGCAGCTCATGTTCACTCCCTGAGGAACACCTTGATGAGGCAGGAAATCATTGGTTTATAATGATCCAAATTACCAACTAAATCTAATTTGTTGTTCCTTACAATACCATTCCAAAAAAAAACTTCATCTGTTCATACGTTTTTGAGTAATCCTGCAAAAAACATTACCTCCTTAGCCCAGGTAATAATGTCAGCAATAATAATATGAACAATATTTAATTTACTTAGCTTTTAAAATAGTGTTTTAAACATGTTGAATGTTAACGTTTTGGAACAGTTGTCCTTTACGATAGTATTATAGACGAGGACAACCATACAAAAAACAAAAAAAATCTCAGAATGATTATCGGGAGCTATTATTTTGAAAACCCGCTCAAACCGGATGTCTCCCCTTAAACTTTACCATCTGGATACACACAATGCATTGAAGGCTATGGTGGGTGAGGACGCACACGGAGCCCCAGTAATCTCTCCCGACTGACTGATCTGCAGCTTTATCTCGTCCTGAGAAGATGTCTGTGAACGAGGTCTACGTGTTCCGGCCCTTCAAGCTCATCGCGCTGCTGTGCGTCTTTCTGGCGCTGTGTTTGGACATAGTGGCTCTGCTCAGTCCAGCCTGGGTCACCGCGGACCATTTCTCCCTGTCTCTGTGGGAGTCCTGCTCCCAGTCCGAGGGAGAGGAGCCACGGTGGAGCTGCTTCTCCACTCTCACATCTGGTACGAATCAGCACCTTTATGGTTTATTTCCCGGTGCTTCTATAACTCACTGTCCCGGGCGTAAGGATGCTGTTGTTTTGTTGGATAATAACTAACTATTGAATGTTTCAACATGTTTTTGCGCTCGTACGATCATGCTGAAAAAATACTTGCGAACTCAAAGACATAGTAGTATTGATGGGGAACCTCATTTGACCACTTTTCTGGTATAGCCTACATGTAATGCACAATGCACTGGTAATTATGCCATGTGTGACTCTAAATTGTGGAGGTATTAAATTACCATGTTATCTGTGGCTTCTTTCAAGGTCTATTTTTAGAGCCACACAAAGGCAACGCATTCAAAAAAAAATTTTTTTTAAAGGAGAGAGATTTGTTTGTTTTGAAGCTTCCAGGCAGAGTTTGTTGTACTTGGCTTATTGGCTTCTGTCCATCAGCTGAGGCATTCAGGGCTTCGTGTGCTGTTGATAAATTTCCTCTGTTCATACCAGAACAGTGACGTGGTGGCAGTGTGACAAACACACTGTGGTGCTCAGCACAGCCAGGAAGGTTTGACTAACTGATGAGGAGGCATGAGACCAAGGAGATATTTAACTCATATTGTTCTAGTGATGATTCTCTCTGTGTTTTCAGTGAATGGTCAACAAAGGGCCGGTGAGTCAGTGTCACATTTAAATGTTGACACTGGTGCTTTAACATTATAACTGTATTACCTCCACAAGGAAGTAGGTTTTTTTTCAGACATTTCTTTGTTTGTTAGCAGGATTACTCAAATTACTGTTATTATTATTATTAGTATTATTATTACTATTATTATTATTATGTTTGATAACAATAACAACAACAAAAAAATCAGCCTGGTAATGTGAACGCAGTTTCTTCTCTTATTTGTTTTTTGTCCATCATCCCTTCATTTATTAATCCCTCGATCTGCCTTTCTTGCACTTCTGACATTTATGACAGATTACAGACTCTTTTGCTCTGTTCCCTCTCGACCTCCAGCCCCACCTTATAGACAAATCAAACAGCTCGTCTCAGTCATGTCACAAACACTCCCTTGCTAACAGCTTAAGTGTGTAGGTAAGAGCTTCTTGTGCAGTTTGCCTTGTGTGTCTGTGTGGTTATATGCGTGATGCGTGAAATGACCCTGGGACAAGAAGTACGGTGGCTGAGTAGGATCACTGTCTGCTGTTTTTAGAGCTTCAGGAAGAAAATGCTCTTTTCATGCAAAGTAAAGGAAAAGCTTTGCCTCAACTGTCAGATCCAAACTAGCTGTGCGATTTTGTCATGTTGTGACATAACAGAGCATTAATTAAGTTATTACTAAAACCAATAATAATCGAATGCAGAGGCAATTATGTAATATGATGAAGAGTAGATACATTTATATAGTCTCACAGTCACCTGCCCTTAGAGAACAACCATAATGCTGATGAGGCCCGGGATGAAACTGAGTTTGACATCTCTGTCCTACACAATTAGGATGAAGCTGAGGATGTTGGTTTATGGAAGAATATGCAAAAGCAAATTAAAGTAAAGCTAGAAAAGTAAAGACTTACAGGTAAAGGTATGACCACTGCTAAATACTCACATAAAGAGCAGTGATTAGTCTCTACAGTATAAGGAATGGTTGCTTTTGTAACTTCTGACATTTGGGAATAAATGTAAAACCAGCATGTCTTGGGAGGAATGTCTCCGACGGCAATGTTTAGTTACGACTACTGGAAAGAAAAAGTCACACGATATTAGTGTGACTTTCTCCAATATTACTGCCTAACCTCTCGACAGCTCTTTTAGTCTAAATGTTATGATTCTTAAAACAAGTGAAAACATTCTCCATTCTCTTAGTTCTCAAAATGGAATGGAGCCACGTAGAACAGCTGTCCCACTCAGCCCACATTTTCACTTGTTTTAAGGGGAGTATGACGCTATGAGTCCAATCTGACTTTAGTCCCTCGTTAAAACGGACATTTTTTTGCAGCCTGCACCCCAACCTGGTTCAGAACCGTATCTAAAATCCTGGAAGACAGATTGACCGAGTCTGTGAAACCAACACAGCTTTTAGAATAAGGCCATTTAACCGGCCTCCTACACCTGTTACATCAGCTTAAAGCTTAAACATCAATATTGATCTTTACATCGAAGCCCCATTAGGAAGACAAGCAGGAGTATTTACAGAAACATGTCATTATTTCATAGCATACTGAGGTTTTAACCACAGCTACGCTACATATTAATAGAAAAACTTCTTTTTATATGTATATATCATGCACAGCTCAGTCATTTGAATATTTAATCTGTCAGGATCACAGAGACAGTTTGTTCCACATTGTAGTGCCAGATCCACTTCAGGTAATTCATTGACTTTTTCTCAAATTAGGTCTTCGATCAACTTCTGCTTGTTCATTAAGATTGAAAGCAGTTTCTCCTCGGCGTACATTGGTGCTCAATTTCTTTAATGGATTACTCTCAGCTCAGAAGCACCGGAATGAACAAAACAGTGAATGAGCTGGTCGAGGAACTTATTTGCCAAAAAAGCGGAACATTTTTCTACTATAGACACCAACATGAAGAAGGAGGAGCAGAAAAGAAAGAGGCCAGAACACATTTCTCTCACCGAGAAGAGGCTCCATTTGAGGCTCCTTAAAAGTAAGAGGGAGAAACTCAATGCACAGGCAACAGCATTAGCTGGGCCACCAATCAGAGATCATCCAGCTGGAAGTATAAAGGCCTCAACCCCTCAATGCATGTGAACCCAAAATACACATCATGAAAACAGAATCAGCTGGACAACATTTATCATTTCAGATGCCTCATTCCTTAAACTCTAAAACAGTCAAAATAAATACAAACAAACATACATGACCCTCAACAAGGTAAATATATATCTGTATGGAATCAAGAGAAATAAATGAGCTGGAATCGTTGTTACCTCTCACAACAAGAGCTGGAGGAGGTCATGTGATCACCGACATTAGTTTGTTTTGGTTTTCTTTCTTCTCTGTTTGTCTGCAACATATCTACAATATTTATTTTGAAGACATTTTGTGTCGGGGGGGATTATAGGCTAAGGACTGGGACTGGGATCTGGGCGATGATATATAATATGTATTTTGAAGGGGGCGATATGTATTGGGTCACAGTAACAGAGAGGAGCAGAGACATGACACTGACACCACTATGTAGCTGAGATGATGCAGGTTCAGAGTCATTCAAATGGATTTGATCTATCTATGACAGATAAGGAGTTATATCTAGAATAAAACAGATCTGGAGTCACCATGATGGAAAATAATATATTTGTTAATAAATCATTAATTACTGATGAAAAAACCACATGATTCTGAGCTAATAGTAGGTTTCCAGGGCCGAGGACTTAGGAGGTGTTACTTCATTTGGCATGAAGTCTGAGTAAAGCCACATCATAGCAGACTCTGTTTTTTAACTCTTCTTGTCTTGTTCTTCTTCCAGTATTGGTAGCAGCCCAGACATGCTTATGGTGGTGCTTTAAGTAGCTGCAAATTGTTGCAGTAGTGTTAATGTATCTCATTTCATACGTTTGAACTGGTGAGTTAACGTAAGAGTAGAAGTATATTAAGAAAATGTCTGATGGCGTCTGTTTGCTCAACACATCCTATTCATTTGAGTGTGGGTGTGATTCCCACATCACACTGGAGATCACTGTGTGCTTCTCTCACCCAAACATTGAGGTTGCTCTGGGGTGTATCCTGTCTGGTTCCACTTCTGCACAAGTGTATCCGAGGCGTTGACCGGTCGAGAGCACTGACACCCGGGGACAAGAGAAGAAATACTAAGCAAAGTGCATATGTATATTTTAAGGTGAAAAAGAGTTTGCTCATAATCTTTCCATTTACAGTAATGCATAGGAGGCTATAGAACTTATAAAACAGTAGTGCAAAATGTACAGACTGTCTGTCGTTTAAGGTTTATAACATTCAACATCCATGATATAATGAAATAAAATAATAAAATAAAATATGCTCAGTAAGAAAACAGTCTTAAAATAGTCTTTCCGGACTCTTGCATGAATTTTGCCTTGGACAACAACCTTTGCCCATCAAGATTTAGAAGAATCTTCTGCAGCACTTCAAAAGTGCATTTGTGCTCTGGTGGGTAGTGCAGGTTCAAAGTGTGTATCAAATAACAGAACCAGCCATCCCAAAGTTCCCCAAGTCACTGAGGAGCATCACACCTTCTATGAGGATACCGATGTCCTCTACGTCATCTCCAGGCTCCACACCTTCCTTTTGTATGACATACACTCCCATCACAGTTTGCTCCATGGAAGCGTTGGCCTCGGTGTTCTGTGAGGTCAAATATGACAGTAAATACATTTTCTGAGTCTGCCTTCAGTCTCAGTCTACAGTCTCAGTTTGAAAAGAATGAACAAACTGTGCATTCTTGACGGCAAACTGCAAATGTTTCAGGTCTGGAGAATAGTTATGTGATCGACAATACTTTGTTCTCAGTCTCCAAAAGGCAAGAACTCAACATCTATACAAGATCTCGACTAAATCAGACACGAAATGAGGCAACCTCACATGTGCATGGTGGTTTTCATTCTTATCAAAAAACATTCACCATGTGATTTTACCAATTACTTACTCATCTCTGGCTGAGGCTGATATAATCAGTATAATGCATGTTTAAAGAGTTTTGAAGTAAAACCCTGCATAATCATAGCACTAGGGCTGGGCAACATATTGATATATCAGTAATGTGATAAGAGACTAGATACTGTCTGGGATTTAGGAGATTGTAATATGACATGTTTTGTCTTTTCCTGGTTTTAAAGGCTGCACTACAGTAAAGTGATGTCATTTTCTGAACTCACCAGACTGCTCTAGCCTTTTTATTATTTGCTATTAACCACTTAGTTATTATATAAGCATTACTGATGATTATTGATCAAAAATATAATTTTGTGAATATTTTGTGAAAGAGGCAAAAGTCATCCCGACAATATTGAAATACAAACCTTGGAGATGGCCGCCATGAACCGTCTTATTTTTCTTCCAGCCGCCCCACCTTTGCATGGAAAGATCACCATCATGCGTGGAGAGTACCGGTCGAGCTCAGCAAAGAATGTAGACAGCATAGGTACAGTTGAAATGTGCAGGAACTCCTTATCGATCTGAAAAACATTAACAATGCACAACAATGAATTACTAGTTGTTTGATCACTATATCGGTGAGGACAGAAACAACTGGTCCACACTATAATATTTGATTTGCCATTATATTCCTGTTCTTGTGCCTGTGTAATAATAATACTGAATTGGAAGCTGTCTGTGTAAGCTGAGATGAATGAGCTTTATAGACATGTGTGGTGAGTCCACTTCACGCCTTAATTGTGCATGGACAGTTTACACATATGATGTAATTTATAATGTTTAAGTAATTTGTATCTACTACTCTCTCTGGCATCACAGTGTTTGCACTGCCACACACACGTCACTGAAAGAAGAAAAAAAAGAGCAAATGATATGATATGATAACAGATAAACAAAAATATGAACTTACCTATGTTTTGCAGAGGTGGTGCACACAATCTCAGCATGGGGACACTGCTTAAGTTAGTTCTTTATCTGGTAAAAAGAGAAAATGTTTTAAAATTCCTATACAACAGTAATAAATAGATAGATAGATAGATAGATACATAGATAATCTTTATTGTCTGCCCCATCAGTGACAGAAATAGATAGATAGATACATAGATAGATAGATGGATAATCTTTATTGTCTGTCCCATCAGTGACAGAAATAGATCGATAGATAGATACATAGATAGATAGATAATCTTTATTGTCTGTCCCATCAGTGACAGAAATTTGTCTTTGACAGGCTCAACACATTCAATTCACATATAAAACATCACACAATTGTGAATAAGTATTACAATATCTAAAATTAAATACACTGAAATGTGTAGACAGCAATATTTTTATTATTAGCCAACAATAAATTAGTAAAGCAATTTCAGTTTGCTTGGCATGTCTGCATCAAAATAGGCCACACTGCACTGCAACAGTGTTTTAAATATCCATGGATAGAACTGAGTCTGTGTAGCAGATAGGTTTAGACTAGTGTGGCCAGATGACAATGCCTATAATTCGGGACTGGGCACTTGGAGTGGTCCGGGTTTTCAGAAATGCAACATTTTAGTGAATTATAACATTTTTAAAATTACATTAGCAGGAAACCGGATTGCATTGAAAAAATACAATATTATGTATTAAGGACACATCTGTGCCACTTGCCAGCTGTGCTGAGCGTCACCTTTGACCTCTATCTACTCCCTGACGTCCTCTCTTCCATTCGTAACCAAACATAAACGCCAAGACAAAAAGCTTCATATTCAATTTTGACAAAACGTCCCAATACTTCTACGACGCTGCAATTGATATGAGTCATAGCGCCAGGCAACTTTATACACGTTTATTGAATGGAAGCTGGTAATTTGTCATTTCGATCATTTTTCACATTGAACGTGAAAAAAACGCCGATAATTGTAGCGCTGTAAGTTCAGCTTCTCTGGACATTAAAGAATGACCAATAGTAAGTTAAGTTAACCACTCTAAATCATCTTAACACGATGACCACATCTATATCATGGCGACCGTCCCAATAATGTTAGCGAGGTTGTAGGTTTATTTTTTTTACTAACGACGGTTCAGTGGAAGGAATTTTCACATGCAGCACACAAAAGCAATTTAGCAAAATAATGTACCCAGGGTGTAAATAGCGTATCCGACTGAGAAATTTCTCAGAATTGTCTAGTAACTACTAATTATCAATCACGCTGTTTAACTAGATAAATCAATGTATATACATATATATATTAATTACTTACCCTTAAGTTCAAGGATGCCAAACGATTAGGTGTTGCATATACTGGTTGTCATAAAACTTCGATTTAAAAAGAAGAAGAAGAAATAAACCAATAGTTGATAAGAAAAAGAAAAAGACCCGCCTACCTGTTGTATTCTCCTTACTGTTGCCTTTTGTAAACCTCGTAAATTTGAATTACCCTAAAACTACTGTCGAAATGGGTCAGAACTCGAAGAATTAAAAGTAAAAACACAGTTGAAATGAGTAGTATAAAAAACAAAAATGAGAAATTTATCAAATGTATTGACAAATATATGCACATTAGCCCCAGAATTTCATATTTTGGTGTCTTTGGTATACGATGTCTATTTGCCATAAAGTACAGCTCTCCAGTTTCCACATTTCCCACATTTTCCACGTATCTGAAGTATCTCCAAAATTGTGTTTAACCTTTGACCTACTTTTGGCACAAGACCTTTAACCTTTGACCTACTTTTGGCACAAGATGACTGTAAAACTGCTTTTGCTCCAAAATATAGCACTTTTAAAAAAAAATTTTTTTTTAGCTTTTTTAGAGCTGGTGGCCCAGTTAAAATGTTTCAAAAGGTTTTTCATAAAACAAATAATTATTACCTTATCTTATCTTATCTTTTCATCTTATTATCTTATCTTATCTTATCTTATCTTATGGTCTGTGGTGTGATTTGTTACTTGTTATTTGAGTTGTTTTTATTCGAGGCAATTGCAGGCTGTCATATGCAGGACTGATGAGGAGATCGGATAGAGGCATTGGAGATCAAGTCCCTTCTGTCTCAGTTGTCGACTCTGCAGGCCCAGAGGACAGAGGAGATCCAGCACCTGGTTTGGAGTAACACAGGTGAGCTCATATTTTACGACGAGCGAGCCTGATCTGCTGGACAGAGAGGACCGCTGATCTGACCTTCCAGCACAGGCTTGATCAGTTGAAGATCTCCAAACAGTAACTCAGTCAGCGACTGCCTCCAGACTCTTCTCCCTACCCTCAGCCCGACCCCAGCTCCTTCCATGATACCTCTGCTAACCTAATGCTAAACATATAGACATTTAAAAAATATGGGTCTTTTTCTGTATCCACTGCATACACTGACATTGTTTTTGTGACTTGAATATGGATTAAAGCTCATTAATTAACATGTTATATCTCATGTGTTTAATCCATACAAATATCTAAGTGTACAGGTTGTTGTTTGTAGGATGTTGTGCTTTAGTTTTTCTTAGCCAAGATCAGGTAACTAGTGCTGCATTAATGCTCCATAGGTGAGGATTGAACCCCTACAGTAGACTGTTGCTGACATATGGTGGCCGATATGGGTATTACAGTGACAGAGTTTGTTTCAGAGATATCCCCAAGGGAATAATCAGGGGACATTCAACCCTCTGCTGATTATATATTCATGAATGAACAGAGCAGCTGTCAAAGAGCTCATCATCAGAAATAATCAACACGTTCAAGAGACGAATGCTGAGCTGATGAGTGAAGGGTTCAATACTTGGGAAGCTCTCAGGGCAGAGATGAATAGTTTTAAAGTTTTTTTACCCACCCACTGGGTCTGATGGACATGATTGGGGGTTTAAAACAATAAAACCTCAACAGTTTAGGTCAGTGTAATTAACAGATGTTGACTTTATGTCAGTCATAAGCAATACAGACAGCATACATGGTTAATAGTTGCCACTGACCTCTGCTACATCACATTTATCAATAAACCTTCTCTTATGTGATCGACCGTAGGCGTGAATGTGAATGGTTGTTTGTAAGGCTGAATGACAACTCGTTAGCTAATCTTGACAAAAGGACTAAAGTGAACTTAATATAATGATAAAGTGAAAGGACTCAGAGAGCTCAAACCTCCACCAACACCATTCATTAAAACTAGAACAATAAGGAAGTAGTTTCCAGACCAAATCACAACAAAAGCCTATAAAAAAATGCTGATCAGAGACATATCAATGACTTTAAACAGGTGCTATACTGTTAAACATGTATTCACATGAAATAGACTTATTTACATACAGTATATGTCTGAGCCTTCAAACACGCCTCTGACTATTCCTTTTCTTGAAATTTCCTCCTGAAAATCCATCCTCCAGCACTTCAGTTTATCTTCTGATGACTCAGAAAACGTATCTACAAACAATTTGTACAACAGCGATACCTGTCCTGTACCATTAGCATATTTCATGGAAATGTCTACCAGCAATGAGAAGGGTGGCTGGTTTAGAGAATGGTTTTGAGAAACAGAAATAAAATTTCTCATTTGCAAGAACTCAAAGAAGTGTGTTGCAGGGAGGTCATACTTTTCTTGTGTTTCTGTAAATGACATTAACCTTCCTTTGTTATATAGATCCATTATCCTGCTTACTCTTTTGCTAGCCTATGTCTTAAAACTAGCATCTTCTCTACTGGGTATTAACTTATTATTGCCCCATATGGGTGTGAAACATGACAGTGGCTGAGACTGTCCTAATACCAACATAGGTTTGGAAGTTTTAGACCCATGCCTCAAATAGATGGAGAATCTCTTATAAACATTGCAAGTGGCTCCATTGCAAGCACAAATAGCAATGGAGAAAGAGGACATCCCTGACGTGTGGATCAGTTTGCAGATATTGTTGTAAACTAGCATTTGAGGACTATTCTTTGGAGCTCTACAAATCCTCAGTTCTTCTTTTTGTCACTTTACTCTATGTTTGATGCTTAATGGCCGTTGTCTGTGTAATTGTTTACTGTGTTAAAAGTTCAAATGAAATATTCAAAGATAATAATGTTGCTTTTGTTGTTTGTAAATTTAATTTAAAAGAATTTAGAATATTGATTCATGATCATGATTCAGTCGGGGTAAATCATGGCACTGAATTTCTGCACCAGTTTCTGAGCAAAAAATCCAACATGAACAAATGTTTTTGTCAGTGTCGGATCTTTAAATTTCCACATTTCTGATTTATACAACACATCATAAGCCTCAGTTGTTTCTTGACCAGACACCCTGGAGCAGTAACCTGATGGAAAAGAGATGATTTATGTGTCCCTAACATCCCTAACATAACATTATATAAGAACATGAAGTCCAGCAGTATAATGAGGCTTTGTGTGAACTCTAACCTTTAGAAAAAATAAACATGTTAATGTTCTCTTTTCCTCTTAAACTATAACCTAATATCCATGACACGTACCATCAAAAGAGGAAGTTCATGCTCTGCATGGAACAAAGGACACTTTTGGAAATATTTTTTACATGCTTCTTGTTTTTGCATTTGACTGTTTTGTCAACACTCAACACTACAAACCTGCAACCACTGGAACTATGAAGGACTATGAATGAACTATGAATGTCAGACACAATGTTTCTGTACAAAAAATACGTGATTTAGTTTTCATCCACACTCGGACACAAATTGTCAGAAATTGTTTTTTTTCTTATAATTTCGTTAGAGTCACATCTGGTCAACCTGCAGTAACAGTGAAATGTGGATAGAGAGCGCGTTTCAGACAGCCAGAGTTATTCTTAATAACATTAGATTTAAAACTCAGCTTAGGTTTCATCATTATTATTTCAAGAAAGATAATATAAGCTAATTAATCATAATGTGAGAAAAACATCATTTCAAAAAGACATGCATATACACAAACTAATGTTTATTTAGAATAACAACCAGAACATTTGCTTTAATTTATGATATAACTGAAAAGAGAGAAATATGCTGCCCCAATAAAGAATGAGACAACCAGAGCACACATAAATCAATGATTTAAGAAAAGATCTGCTCCTTGAATCTAGTTGTGGTTCGGCCATTGATTTTTCTCTCTATGGGAAAAATCAGGACCACGTTTAGCATATCTGAGGCCTCAAGGATTTTTCTTTGCCTCTATATCTAAACACACTTTGAAACTGATGACTTCAGCTCATATTGGAGCTGTTCATGCATAAGAGGGTGTTGTACTCTGTCATAGCAGTAATCAAAGGTAGATCTAGTGGGGTCAGAGACTCTTTGACAACATGCCTCTCTAGACCCCCTTATGCCTCCTAATCTTGAGTTGTTTTCTTCCTGAATCCACATCAAAGTGTGACTCTCCTCTTTTCATGCTGTTCTTTTTTTTATTCAATCCTAACAATTTCTCTAACACTACATGTTCTGTACATTTTGTATTGCCTAAGATATTTATTCTCTATATGTCATAACGTTTCTTCAAATGATTATTTAAACAGTCTTCCTTTGATTGGAAATTGTTGTAATTTATCAGATATAAATTTATATATATCAGATATACATTTATATATATCAGATTTACATTTACATATATCAGATATACATTTATATATATCAGATATACATTTATATATATCAGAAATACATTTATATACAGTATGTCAGATATAAATTTATATATATCAGATATACATTTATATATATCAGATATACATTTATATATATCAGATATAAATTTATATATATCAGATATACATTTATATACAGTATGTCAGATATAAATTTATATATATCAGATATACATTTATATATATCAGATATACATTTATATATATCAGATATAAATTTATACATATCAGATATACATTTATATACAGTATGTCAGATATAAATTTATATATATCACATATACATTTATATATATCAGATATACATTACATATGTCAGATATACATTTATATGTATCAGATATGCATTTATATATATCAGATATACATTTATATACAGTATGTCAGATATACATTTATATACAGTATGTCAGATATACATTTATATATATCAGATATAAATTTATATATATCAGATATACACTTATATATATCAGATATACATTACATATATCAGATATACATTTATATACAGTATGTCAGATATATATTTATATATATCAGATATACACTTACATATATCAGATATACATTACATATATCAGATATACATTTATATACAGTATGTCAGATATATATTTATATATATCAGATATACATTACATATATCAGATATACATTTATATACAGTATGTCAGATATACATTTATATATATCAGATATACATTTATATATTTCAGATATGCATTTATATATATCAGATATACATTTATATATATCAGATATAAATTTATATATATCAGATATACATTTATATATATCAGATATACATTACATATATCAGATATACATTACATATATCAGATATACATTTATATATATCAGATATACATTACATATATCAGATATACATTTATATATGTCAGATATACATTACATATATCAGATATACATTTATATACATACCCATCTGTCATTTTCTGCCATAACATTTCTTGTCCACGTTTTGCTCTTGTGGACTCTGAAAAGTTCACAAGTCAAGTGATGCCTTGAAGAGTTGACTACCTAAAAAAGGAGATATTTAGTGGAGGAAGGCAGTAATAATGTCTAATAATGTCTAAGAAAAAATCAGTTCTGAAGGCTCCAAATGGATTTCTGCCATTGATCTGAAATGTTGATAATTAAGCTAATTAAATAATTGATCTGACTAACATTTTAGTTTCCAATGCCATATCTAACTTTTGGATATTCACTTCAACATTAGGCCATCACTGGGATTAGGGGGCGTGGACAAAAACTAAAATCTCAAAATTTCTTTTCAAGCTTGGAGACAATACATGAGTTGAATCTCTGTCTTTTTTTCCATGCAAGCAGAGAGACTAAAATAGTTTATGTAGGCCTACATGTGAAAAGCCTGGGTAACTCAGGACAGCTATAAGCTACATTACTGTTACTGAAAGTAATCAATGTTGTACAAGTTGTCAGAACTCAATGTTCACTCAATTTAGACATTTAACATAATGCAAAAACAGAAATCCACACCAATCAAAACAGCTGACACATCACAGCTCCAGGTAAGTTGTGATACTGGTTTATTTTTGTTCCAAGTAACAACTAAACATATCCTGTATTTGTGCTTTGTATAGGTTGAGGGGAGAACTTCAGCCAATGAGACGTTCAGCCAGCTGATTGACCAAAGGACTATCTGATCGCATCATTTCATCCACACCCACTGCCATCATCATGGGGGTTTGCTATGACACCCTAAAAGTTTATCACCACAGCTGGTGGACTGGAGACACTGGTAGATGATAACTGGACCCACAATACATGGATCATGTGTCATTTTAGCCCTCAAATGACAAAGAATAGACACATAGACTAGTATTTCACAGTTTAAATACAAACAGTGTGACTCAAATAGAATGTCAACAAACAATAAGTATTCATTCAGTGAAAAATGTTTCTTCTCTGTCCATGAATTCATCATTCAGACAGCAGGTCCCCTTTACACTGCTTCTGTAGTAAACATTAACAACAACTAGGTGGCAGACATGACTCAGCACTTCTTCACAACGCAACTCTGTGTCCTGACATAAATCTCAGCACATTCAACATGAGAATGTTCCACAGAAACATACATATGTAGACAACTAAAGCTGAGCTCTG